>SWDC01000155.1:8906065-9506065 GCA_004919715.1 Linderniella brevidens
TCGTGAGAGAACTCACGGGATTCAAAGTACCGCCCAGAATATGATGCAAGTTACGAACCGCTGACACAAACTTCTCAGGGCCACTTACTGTGCCTGAAAGAACCTGCATGCAGAAATAAGTCCATTTTGATACGAGTATGGTTGTGAAAAGTTAAAGTTTCACAGACAAAGATAGATTAAAGATTCAAAACATACATCGTTGTGTCCTGCAATGTATTTGGTACCAGAGTGTATAATGATATCTGCTCCGAAGGCTAGGGCTTTCTGGTTGAGAGGAGTTGCAAAGGTGCCATCGATGCACACCAAGGCTCCTTTGGCATGGCAAAGCTTGGAAACACGCTCAATGTCGACACATCTCAAGAAGGGGTTCGTGGGTGATTCTGTAAAGAAAAGAGTGACCTGCAGTGCAGAGAAAACTTTTATGCCATTTATATAGCGTGAGCTATTTTAGCAGTTGGAACAAACATTGGCTAATGAATAGAAACAGGAGAAGTTTTATAAGGATACTAACATTGTGGTTCTCCAAAGCAGACTCCAGACCATCAATGTCAGCAGGATCAATAACAGTTGCCTGCAGTGTGCAAGGTGACATCAGCGTGCGATTGGAATTCAAAAATGAAAATAGAAGCAAACAATTCCGTGTTTCTTTGCCCTCTTTCTCATTTTTTCACTTAACTTTGTTTCAGGGATAGATAAACAACCGAATGTCACAATAAATGACTTAATAAATAAAAGATGAATATACATAGAAATAATTAAGAGAAAACGAACTTACAGATATCCCCATTTTGGGAAGGAAATTCTCAATAAATATCCTAGTCCGCCTATAACAGTCAGTGGTTGTCACTATGTGCCCACCAGCAGGGACCAGTGCCATCAACAGGACAGTGCTGGCACACATACCAGAAGCCATTACAACAGTCGATTCAGCCCCTTCAAGCGCACTGGCAATAAAATTTCAGCAACTTAGTGAGCTCACAATTGATAAAGTTTCAGGGGAGTAGGGAAAAAAGTATAAAAAATATTTAACCTTATCTTCTCCTCTAAAACAGTAGTGGTATAGTTCCCATAGCGACCGTATTCGTAACTTGTACTTCTTTTCTCCTGCCATCAGATCAAGGTGGTCATCAATTTGTCATGTTAGACTCACTTGAAATGGTGAAATTAAAATCATAAAACAGTCTACAACCCAATCAATTGCTCCGTTGTAAGAAAAAAAAAACGTTCCAAACGAACTACTAATCTCGAAGATATAACCAAAATACCTTAAAATCAATGAGGTCAGCAGTTTTCTTGAAGAAATAAGCAGATGTGTTGACTACAGGAGTAGTTATTGCATCAGTAGCAATGCCACGACCCAACCTCTCACCTGCAAAATGAGTAAATAAGATATCATATGCATGACTACAGGTAACCGCAATTTTGTAGCAAATTGTGAGGGCACCTTAAACAGGTCACCACATTCAACTACCAAAACAATGATCCAGAAGTAAATGAAACATAAAGCAAAACACCGGATATGTTCATAGTACACTATACCATAATCTCTGCGGTATGTGCAGATGTTCAAGGTTCATAGTACAAAAGATCAAGCATCTTTTAATTATTAGATTTTGAATCAGTAACCTGCCGTACGCATCTAATGTTTAAAAGATAATTAACATTCTACTGCTAATAAGGAGCTCATTACCATCCATTAGCATAAAAAATAACAGAAGCTTGTTTGTCCTCACATAAGCATTTAATATCAAAAGAACGCAGAAAAAAAAGTCCCACATGAGCGCAACGAAGCAACGAATAGAAGAAAAGAGGGGTTTATCAAGATCAATTGCGCAACAGACGTACCGGCATGAATAGCGATGCTGCCGTCGGAATTCAAAAATGGAGCGTATTTGAACATCGGCGAGTTTTCAATCTGTACATCCTCGCCCTCGCGACACAAATCAACGCCGGCCGCCTCTATCTCCACCTCAACCGGCGCTATTGCCGCCGCGTCGACGGCCTTAGCCGCCTGATTCTTGTCCGACCACGCCGCCGCGACGATTTGAGCCACGCCGATGTTGCTGCAGTTGCGGCGAGCCTTGGTGCTAAGCTGGCGAACGAAGTTTGGGGGAAACCTGTAGATGAGAGACGAAAGTCCATGACCGGACGATGGACCTCGGAGGAGGATCGACGAAAGGCGTGGTTTGCCGCCGGAGGAGAAGGGAATCTCCGGGCGAGAGAATTCCGGATCTGAGCGGCATTCAAAAGACGGAAATGCCCTAGCGAAGCTGGAGACGGCCATTAGGGTTCGTTAGGATGTGAAGGGTATAACTAAAATATCGCAACTTGTTCGAGTGGCTTCGTTTTGAGCCTCCCCTCCGCGAAATGGCAGCCTTTGTGCGGTAGTGCTTTATCATTTATAATGGGGGCAAATAAAGGACCTTTTTTGTTTATTCTTTTCCTATTTCCTGTTATATAATAAATCTTATCTTAGCTGGCAATGAATTTATGATTTTTTTCGATTCATTCAATATGTTGATTTGATATCGTACTTGCAATTATATTTGTATTGTTATTAAATATGATAGGTCCACAATGATTTTCTGTACATGTTTGGTAGTTGGTACATATATTATACTTTAAACAAATCGGTTGTGCTCTATTAAATAAATACTAGTATATGTGCACATAAAAGATGATTAATCGACGAAGAAAAAAATTTGGAAGGAGTTACTTAATGATATTAGGTAGTTATGCTTGTAATAATTTTTTATTTTTCTTTAACAAAATAACAAAGAATAAAAAATTATCCGTTAATTACATCATTTTTTAATTACTAATTACAAAAAAAATGATTGGTGAATAGATACACCAATTAACAGTTTTTAAGAGGTGTTCACCGTTAATAAAAGAGTATAGATATATAATATTATTTTATATTTTAAGAGTAATGTTTAAATTAAAATATTTAATAAATGAGTCATAACTTTAATTTAATTGTTTTTTAATATGTAAAAGCAATAATTTGAGAATATAATTAAAATATCAATGATATAATTATACTTCTATATTATAATTGACATATCAATAATTGATGATCGACTGGTGCTACTAAGCCATAATAAAATAATATATATATATATATATATCAATTTCAAAAAGTTCCTTATCTTAATAGCTCGGCAGCCGCACATATTTCACATAATCCGAGAAGAGATTTTCGTTTTAAATCACTAAAGTAGAGATCTATGCCATATGCAGATGCACCATAAGTCATTTTGTCGTATTATATAACTTGAAGCAATATATATATGTATTATAAATATATCGCAAAACAATACTGTGAACATAATCCGTCAGATCCTGTAATTGTTGGTCGGGCTTAGCCCATTACAACACTGGAACTACATCCAATGGGCTCAGTCAGTTATGGACCGGATCTATCATCACAGAAAAGCCCACTCCCAATAGTAATGGGATGAGCCCATATTTTATTTTATACTCTACTGCAATTAAAATAAAAAATAAATAAATAACTATGATACCAAAATATTATGTTATTACCTGATTTGTTGGGGGAAAAAGTACTTAAATTTGCAGAAACTCGTAGTTAATATTAAATTTGACCCATGCATGCTCCAAGCTCATATTATATAAGTCGGCGACATCGGATAATTAACGTTCAATCATATATATGTTAATTTCAATCAAATCATCGGAAAATCTAACATGAAACATATAGGCAGAGACTTAGCCAAAATTAACTTGCCGGTATTATAAAATAGCAAGCATATAGTCACCGGCAAGTCATCCTTGGCTACACCTTTGTTACCTAGTTGCCTCATGCAAGACTCCCGATGAAACCATCACTTGCATATATATATATATATATATATATATATATATCATTTTGAAATAAAGGAAAATGGTTGGATGAAAAAAAAGGAGAAACCCTACATTCTTTTACTACATAGTCGACGAACCAATCAACATTGTTGCTGCTTTAGCGAGAAAGAAGAAACGGGAAAAAAGGGCTTCTGCAATGTAAAATGTATGCGTGCAAGTATATATATAGCTAGCCCTTGAAGGGAAATTAATACATAGATCTTGAAAAGTGATATATACACGATGGTCAAGAACTAACTTTTTTATTTTAATGGAAACTTCGTCAATGAAATCGTCTGCTATTTGCTGCAGAGAAGAAAGCTATAGCTACGCAATATAAGCTATATTGAGAAGAGTTACAAAAAACCTGGACATTGCCATTGGGTTAAAGCGCCAGAAAACTCGGTGATTTTGGGTGAATTCATATATGTTATATACATTATTAGACGTGACAGTTCTTGGATTTCCCAATCTATATGAATTTTTTTTCCCCGAATCTATATGAAATTTAATGCTACTCTTTCCGCAGCAGTGCATATTGAGACACTTACTTCTCGCAAGTACGGCGAGTTAGGTTTGGAGAATTTACTTCGTTTGATTATTCCGCCAAAATATTTTTAAGTCAAAATTATAAAATTAGGTCACTAAGTATACATGTTTTCGTTTTTGGGTCACTATGTTTGATGATTGCAAAAGTAGGTCACTAAATTTGTATGTGAAAATAATTTTGAGTCATATTTCCAATTTTAGGTTATTAAATATACATTTTTTGATTTTGGGTCGCTAAGTATAAATGTTTCAATTTTGGGTCACTATGTTTACAAAGTTAGCTACCAAATGAGTGACCCAAAATTGAAAAAAATGTATACTTAGTGACTCAAAATCGAAAAATATATACTTAATGACCTACAATTGAAAACATGACCCAAAATTATTTTCACATACAAAGTTAGTGACATACTTTTGCAATTATCAAACATAATGACCAAAAAACGAAAACATGTATACTTAGTGACCTAATTTTATAATTTTCCCTATTTTTAATAACTTAATGGTCTTTTAAAGATAATTTATATAAAAAAAATATTTTGTGTCGTAAAACAATAATAAAAACAAATTGGTTGTAATGTACACTTCTTGTGCCCATTTTCTCCTATCTCACTTAGCATATTGGGACCACGCGTTGAATGAAGAGAGATCTACTGTTGTAGTCTCATCTCAAGGGTAGTTGTCGTATTTATTTACAACGGTCCTTGCATCCTCCATCAAGAGGAAATAAAGAAAACAATTTTTTTTATTATTATTATAACATTAACTGATTATCACAACCACATTAACTAAAACGGACATCTCTCTTCAATAAAAATGTGTCCCTCACTTGCTGGTTGGTGAGTAGACGGAATTCATATGCATTGTTGTATGTGCTAGATGTGTATTGTATGTAAATTTATAGATCGTGAATTATTTTATACATATGGTAAATATTTAAAGGAAGGACTGTACGTAGTCGCACGTCTGCTTCAGATAGACCCCATTAAACATGTGCTCGAAAAAAAAAAAAAAACTAAATTTCAACATTTCATCATATGAGTACATTAAAGTATCCCATGTTAGATAATTCAGACTGATTGCATTGCAAGTTGTGGGGAAAGCGATATTCCAACAGCAATGAAAAATATAGTTCTTTTGACTTATTTGTTTTATCACAGTGAATAACGGTAGTAAAATCATATTTAGAATAGATAGTTTTATTCAATAACCTCCAATCTTAGGCAAGAAAACTTCATCACATGTTGCAATGCGACGGTCCCAATATTTGCAACACATGGCTCCATCTACTTTCAATTTTCTTCGCCCCTACATTTTTATTACCGCTTTCTTCAAGTTTTCTATATATATTCTCACATTAAAACAGATCATCGCTCATTTTCTTTTTGTTTCAAAATATGGCGAATATTGCTTATTATCTTTTCTTCTTAGTCGGATTTTTGTTGTCCGTACTCACGCCGGCGCATGCCTACTACGGCGGATGGTCCGGAGCTCGTGCAACCTTCTACGGCGGTGCTGATGCTTCTGGAACAATGGGTATATACAAAATATTTCAATGCATAATAGATTAAAATAAAAAAAAAACCCTCCTACAAATATGGGTTTTTTTATTTGTTTTATTTGCTATCGCTATATATATTAATAATAATTTATGTATATAGGTGGGGCCTGTGGGTATGGGAATTTATACAGCATGGGCTACGGCACCAACACGGCGGCGCTGAGCACGGCTCTGTTCAACAACGGCCTGAGCTGCGGCTCGTGCTACCAATTAGTGTGCGTGAACGATCGGTCATGCATACGCGGCTCAGCCATCACCATCACCGCCACCAACTTCTGCCCGCCCGGAGGCTGGTGCGAGCCGCCGAACCAGCACTTCGACCTCTCTCAGCCCGTCTTCCTACGGATCGCTCAGTACCGAGCCGGCGTCGTCCCCGTGATGTACCGAAGGTGGTGATCTTTTCTATCTCTTTAATAATTTCTTTCTGAACAGCACTCCTGTAAAAATCGGCCTAGAATTCTCGATTAATCTGTTCATGAATATTTTTTTTGAATAAAATTAATATATATATATATATATATAAAGAATGTTTGTATCAGTGTTATTTTGTCGCATTATTGGGATTAATACACTTTATTTAGAATGTTTGGATAAATTCACCGACAATATTAGCATATGTCATATATGAAAAATAACAATACTGTCCAATTTTCTGCTAAAGTGGACTAGGCGCTAGGCCCCTCGACGCCCGATAGGGTGACAAAGGGTAGATCACTCACTTAGAGTAAGACCCTGACTCATTTGGTATAGATCAGACTCAATATCCCAAAAGTATTAATGTTTATGGTCAGAATTCAGACCCATTCAAATCCAGTTGATTAATAGGTCTTTAATGGGCCATTTTTCGATCGTTATCGCCCAATAGCGCGTAGCGAATTTTAAAGCATCGGCTGAAAAATTAAGGTAAATATTGAAAAAACACTGAGATTTTTTTTTATCGTGACCGTGGTCTTTGGTATCAGGATACCTTGTAGGAGAAGAGGAGGGATAAGATTCACGATCAACGGCCACGCTTTCTTCAACCTCGTACTCGTAACCAACGTCGGCGGCGGCGGCGACGTTCACTCGGTCTACGTGAAGGGCTCGAGGACCGGCTGGCAGCCGATGTCGAGAAATTGGGGACAGAATTGGCAGAGCAATTCTTACCTCAACGGTCAGAGCATTTCGTTTAAGGTCACCACCGGCGACGGCCGCAGCGTCGTCTCTTACAACGTGGCCCCTCCCCACTGGTCCTTCGGACAAACGTATTCCGGTGCTCAATTCCGTTGACACGTCTATCCGGAATAAATATTTATTATATATATATATTATATATACATGCAAAGTGTAACATGGTTCAAGATCAAGTTATACGATTATTGAAGGGCTTATTTTGAGTAGTGCTCTTTTTAATTAATTTTTGTATTTCTTTTTTAATGCTTAAATTACGATATGTTGTATGTGGCATTATTACGATATGTTGTATGTGTTGTGGGCAGTTTTTTCAGCTATCCTTTGTTCATTCATCTTCGTGGTATTATTTGTAATGATGAAGTTATTATTCCCCATCAAATATTGGAAAATGAAAATAAACACTTGATTAATTAATGTTATTTTTTTTTTCTTGGTAGAAAGTGAGTGGGATGGTCCAGTTCCTACTGACAATACGGAAATAGACCTTAGCTTGTGGACAAGTGCATTTTTTACATGTGAATTTGTCTTTTATATTTTATTCATTTTTTTTAAAAGTTTAAACCGAGGTAGCATTACAAGGGTTAATTTAAGAGAATGACAAGGGTTTCTCGCTAAGAGGAGGGTTAATTTTAATTTTAATGACAATGAGGTTTAATGTTGTCCCGTTTAACAAATCGACCGCACAAAAACACTAACCTAACAATTTATATTTTAAAAATTTAGATTAAAAGGGAAAAGATAACGTGATAATCCATAATAGGTTTAGCTTAATCAGATGGGATTGATTGGGTTATGAGGATATGACCTTTTAAAGTAACAAATTATTTAAGTAGCTAAATAAGGCTGAAGATACCTTTATGATTGTTCGGTGTAGTTAGTCGGGCATAAGCATTATTTATTACACATTTACACCTGATATGTGTGTGTAGCTGTCTTTAAATCTTAATGTTCTTGTAAAGATGCATGTAAACAATTAGGTAAGGTTAAACTTAATATTTTAATTCGATTTGACGGTAAGATTATCGGAAAAGTGGCTCGAAATTATGAATAAGTGAAACTATAACTCTTGTTATTATATATTTTTTTAAAAGTGATGCAGTTCAAAAAATATTATGTGAATTTTAATTAATTTTTAGTAACTTTGTGTGCCTTGCTTTTGTTTATATCTTTCATAATTCATATTTTCGTTTGGTATGTGCTCTGAGTTTTAGGGGCTAATTTGCTGGAAAGATTATGCTTTCAAAATCATTAATTTGCTATGATTCACCAAAGGTAGTAATACATCATATACGTTTTCAAAATACTATTTAAATGAATTCAACATCGAACATACTCTACCCAAATCATCTATAAATCACGGGAGAGACGAGATTTTGAAGGCATATATATATATATATATATATATATATATATATATATATATATATATATATATATATATACTCTTTCAAGCAAAGCAAACCACCCATTGAATATCAAAACAATTTACGTGCGTAACGACAGAGAGCGCCAACGCAAACGAGGCTGGCAAGCACAATAAGCTAAAACTTTGTATGTATACAAATGATTTTCTTTCTCATTTTTACACCTCAAACGTCACACAACCCTATTTATAGAAGACTAGGCTAAAGCAATCAAAGGACCACACACAATGCATGATTTTCTTTCTCATTTTCACCCAGTAAAAATACATAACTAAACCACATATTTTGCATGGTTTTTAAATGAATAAAGCATTCAATGGCTCTTCATACTCGACATGGTTTGAATTCAACGGCTCATGCATGTCTTGAAAGTATCATATCTTGGTGCCATGATCCATATGCATGTATCATTTTTTATTGTGTGCTTTTATCCATCTTTACTTGTAGCATTGTATTAGATCTCAATCCTCATCCGTATAATAAAAATCACTACTGATTATGGGCTCAAACGTTTCGGATTTGTTGACTCAGAAAAGATTAATAAAATCGGGCCAAGTTTATCGTCTCTTGCGTATCTTTTGTTATTCATTGTGAATCAAACAACACTGTTCGGACATTTTGTTTAAATTCGAAGGAATCTGAATTGTTGAAGAAATCATACTTCTCCAAAAAAAATCCCAATGAAGACATCCCAGCTTAAACAAAAGGCGAACATCTCATTGATGGCTGGTGAATTATATATATATTCCATTAGTCTTGTTCTTGCACAAAGTTACCATTTTTTCCTCAGCAAGTTCGTTGTTGGTATAAGTGAGTAACCACTAAGTATAGTAATCATAACTATATGATAGACAGCATTACCAATAGCGCATAGGAAACATAAAAAAAATAGTAAAATTGCCAACTTTTAAGGTATGGTAATAAAATTGCCAACTTTTCACTGATTTTTTCAAGAATATCTCCATCTCCAACGAACCCCGTATTCTTTTCTACCCAATTCCAAATGCGTTGACCATCACCACGCGTGACATGGCAAAGCCAGTTAGTAACTCCACCATTCCAAAACAAAACAAAACAAATCAGATAGATCCTCAGAAACAAACGAGCTCCCACATTCCCAAATTCCCTCATAAATACGACAAGAACCTTAAGATTCTCGAACAATGCATACACACACACACACTTATGAAGGCTGCTTACATACTACAAAGCTTCCTGGATTTATGGTGATACTCTTGGTGCAGTTATCGGTCTTGTAAATCCCCACGAGTCGATCCGCTAACTCGAACATGTTATTCCTAAGACTGCATAAACAAACAGAGACTGATTATATTAACATGTGATAAATCAATAGAAGAATGAATCGTGTAATGAATAATTATTCACCTTATGATGATAAACTGCGCATCCTTTGTTCGATCCTTCACGTAATGCCCCACTATTGAAACGTTCTTGAAATCTGCTAATCACAATAGTATTAGCCTCACAGTGCCAGAAGAGAAATGCTCATTGATTATATAATAAAGAAATAAAAAAATCCACCTAAAGCAGCATCGATTTCATCCATCACATAAAGCGGAGTGGGCTTGTAGTGGTGGAGGGCAAAAACCAGAGCCAGTGAGCTTAGTGTCTGAAGAAACATAAACAGGAGTAAGAACAATTTCATGTAATGTATGCATTATTATCGTTGCTATATAATCAAATCACCTTTTCGCCTCCAGACAAGTTAGCAATATTCTTCCAGCTCTTCTTGGGCGGTCTCACGCTGAAGACAACGCCCTCTGAAAAAGGATCCAAGGAGTCTACTAATTCTAATTCTGCATCGCCTCCCAATGTAATCATCTGTCGAAATCATCATGAGCGAATACATATATATTATCAATGGAAGAATTATCTCTAATGAAATCAAGAAATAGTACTGAAGAGGACACTTAAGAGATAGATTGATGTAAACCTGATACATTTCCTTGAGTTTTAAAGATATAGTGTTAAACCCTGCCATGAATTCGTCCAACCTATAGCATTTCAACTTTGCATCAGCTCAACGAGATATAGGAAATGAAATGTGAAAGTTCAATTTGGTATTATATAGTATCATATAACTACCTCCTCTTCCTCCACTCATCATATTGTTTCTTTACGTCGTCGCGTTGCTGAGTGACCGAATTAAGCTCTTCAACACGTTCATTATACAATGCAACTTTTTTCCGGTACCTGATAAGAAATTTGAATCACGCATTAGAATATAAACCAAAATCATGCTGTTGCCATCAGTATCTGAACGGACTAACAATATGTATCATACTCTGCAATTGAATCGAGATTTGGGTTCATTTCTTTCAATTTAGCTTCAAGAAGCGTCACCATCTCCATAGCGTTTTTAAGATCACATGCCTCAGCTAGAGATTCGTCGGCTAGCGTCGCCTCAACCTTCTCTGTATCCACCAGATCGTTCTTGATCCTATCACGACACATAAATGGAACCAACACATAAGAGACTAAGCTAAGTAAGGAGAAGTTTCATATAGCAAAGAAAAAGTTGGATTATGGCTTACTGCTCCATATGCTTAATAATTGCAGCTTGTAGATCATCAAGCTTTTTGTTGTAACCTTTAACCTTAAATTCCAACTCTTTACATGCCTTCTTCTGGTCTTGCAACTTGTATTCAGCATCCACCTGTGCAATAAAAGTTGAATTTGCCTTGTTAAGAATGGAGAAAACAAAGGGCATAAAGAAATATATGCACGGCATGTTTCAGACCTCAGATGTCCGTAACTCATCCACAATCTTCTTCAGATTCTCATAGTCGGACTTTGCTTGGCCCAAGACATCTCTGTGCTCATCAATTAACTAAATATACAGAACGAAAAAATAATAATTATTATTTGTAGCTGCAAAACTGCTGGATTGATAATATATATATATATAGAGATATATGTTATTTATCTTAAGTTTGCTAGAACTGTAAATGCTCTTGCATACACACCAAAAGCACAGCATTTTACCTTTTGTGTTCTCTTGCAGTTTTCAAGAACTATAAATGCTTTCTGTTCAATTTCTTTGAAGGTGCTACTCAGTTTCTCCTTTTCCTCAATAAGCCGTTCTTTTTCTTTCGTAGAATCTTCGAGCCCTTTTCTCAATTTTTCTACTTGTTTCTCACCAGTTTCGATTTGAACTTTGCGGCGATTGATCTCACTGTTCTTTTTGTCAATATCCTAATCATTGCCAGAAAAAACAAAGATCATTTAATGGAAAATATAACGAAATGCTCTAATGATTTACTTGATTACTTCACACTTACCGACTGAATCTGGGTGACCTTAGCTTTCTGGTTTTTCAATCTCTCGCCGCCAGCGTTTTCAATTTTGTTTTGAAGGTCCAAAGCCTGCACAACACGAATAAAGATTAACATGACAATAATACCTTTCTTCGGCATATCAACTAGAAAAATACAAGATGTATTCAACCTTCTCCTTAAGTTGCTGAGAACCCTTCCTAATTCTTTCAATTTCTTTCTCCTCATCAGAGATTATACGGCTGAGTTCTTTCAACCTCTGCACCTCATCCCTTGTTGGTACCGATGCTGTCTTCAGAGAATCTAGCTGTCTCCCCAGATCATCGAGTAGAGATTGAGAACTATCAACCTGTCAAAGAAATGTCATTGGATACTATGAAACATCGATTTCAACACGGGAACAAAAGCCCTTATACAGAAAAGACTCACCTCCTGCTGGCTTTTAGCCAACTCCATTTCAAGAGGTGAAATTGCCTTTTCAGCATCCTGGTAACGCTTTACTGCATTGGTAATTCTGCTCCTTATGTCATTTAATTTCTCGACAATTGTTGAGAGCTCATTTTCAGCCTTTGCCACCGCATCCGGTGAAACGCTAGCACGGATAGAAGTTCCCATTTTACCCCCACGAGGCCTGCCACCGCCCCCACTCATGGTGCCCGATTTTTCGAAGAGTGCACCCTCGAGAGTCACAACACGCCAGAATTCATTCTTCCCACCGTAAGCGATTCGCGTTGCCTTTAAAGTAAAGAGTAAAAAAAATGTAATAAGAAATATTTGACATATAACACTTACAGCTACAACATGCCTCTTATGTGTTGTATGAAGTACTTACCTGTTCAATATCTTTAGCTACAACTGTGTTTCCCAGTGCAGCATAGAATGCAAGTCTCATTCTCTCGTCCTGAACTTTGACCAAATCATATAGGCGTGGAACATTTTCTGGCGTAACTATTTTCTCCTTCAGTCGATGCAATTGGCTTGCTTGTTTCTCCTGTTATGGGAATAATGAGCTTCAGTATCGATTTAAAAACCTTTACTGCAGAGTGATAAGCCTTAATTTTAAACACGGTCAGTAATGTATACTAGATTGGATTTGGCAAGAATGTAAACACAGTACAGTTGGGCTTCAAAACGAATGAATCCTCATAAAAATAACTAGTTAATGTGGTTAGTATTACTATTCTATGTAAGTATCATGGAGTTATATGCATTGACCAACCATTGCCTAACCGTGACAATGATGATATAAATTCTAATCTAGTTATTAAGATAAAGAAGCCATAGTAAAATGATTTACCAAAATCATGAAAGTAGCAACACCGAGGTCTTGTCTACGAAGTAACTCAACACAAGCCTGTGCAGCAGCAGTGGTTTCCACAACGATGTAGTCCAGTCCAGAACATGCAGTAGACACGGCGACATCGTACTTAGCTTCAAGGAAACATTTTCACAACCGGGCATGATTACCTCATTAAGATTCCGACAAAAATAAAGGAAAACACAATAGGTTGTGATATGTCTAGCAAGTATCATTTAACTAACTTAAAAATCATTTTATGATGGTATTTAGTAGTGCTCACCATCAATAGCTCCCAAATCGCCCATTCGGCCGTAAATTCCAGGTATTTGATTAGTCTCCTTAGCATGAAGTATTGCTTTTAAGACAGACCCTTGGCTCTTTTCAGATTCCATAGTAGACAACAGTTCTGCAACTTTTTGTCTGGCAGCCTGTTCAACGGGAGTTAACTGTTCTTGCTCTTGAAGGAGTTCCTACAGTTACAATAGAGCAAGCAAAATGAATCAATCAACATATTACAATAACATTCAGCATAAACTGCAGTTAGAAGAAAAGGGTTACCTGCTCCAGTTTACGAGCATCGGAAGATTCGCGCTTGAGGTCCTTTATCTGATTCTGTTTATTCTTTATGCTAGAAGCTTTAGTAGAGATTTTTTCTTGTGTGACTCTAATCTGCTTTTGTGCATCTTCATATGCAGCATGACCAGATTCATGCTGCAAATATTTATTTTTAATCATGTAAGTGGCACACAATGTTCTTGACTAACAACAATGTGGTAGATAACACATAAGTTTACATAAAAAATTAAGGAGCGAGGTAAAGTAGCAATCCATCACCTTCTCAGTCAAAAGTTTCCTTTCTGCTGATGCAATGTCAAAGTTCTTTGTATGTTCAATCAACTGGTTTTCCCATGGTTCTAGTTCAGCACGAACACCAGAGAGTTCGACGCGGAAAGCTTCGGTTTCAACTGGTCAATATAACGAGAAAATAAATTACTGTCAGTAAGTACATAAAAAGGTTAACGATACAAAATCAAATGGATTGGCATAGTTATGAACTTGTGATGAGTACAAATAACCATTATCAAATTAGATCATGAGTGCACATAAATGGCCAATCTGCATTATTACGAATTAGCATGTCAGCACAAGTCATGCTTTTTATATGGATGGTTAGAGGAAATCAAATAAATTTCAAAACGCAGATGGAAACGATAAATACTGCATGATACCCAAATAATATTCAGTAATCATTGGACAGTAAGGGAATTAAGCTTCAAAAGCACGCACACACCTTTGGCATTCTCCGTGACTTCCTCTAATATCTTTTCTTCCTTCACTAAAAGATTCTGGAGGTCGGGGATTTCTTTCTCAATTTTAGGAATCAGATTCTTAGACTCATCAGAATCCTTGATCAAATTTTCAATTTTTCCATAATCCTATGCAACACATTAAGGATAGGAAAATTCGAAAAACAATTGTTAGAGTAACGATAATATCCAACAATGAGATGATTGATACGGAACATGTTCCTCTTACCTTCGCCGACTTTTCATCTATCTTCTTTATCTTTTGCTTTTGATGCTTCAGATCTTCACGGTGTTTCAGATCCTGCCTTTCAAATTCTTTAAACTCTTCTTTGGTACTTTTGAGGTTACTATCCAGTTCCTTCAAGTCACAAAGAAAGGCATAGAAAAGGTTCAACATTAAAGATGTTTTGTTAGAAAAAGTGTGAAGTCACACTTCAAGGAATTATGCACAGCCATATTCAAGAGGTGATCTCTAAGATAGAAAAACAGCAAACTAGCCAACACACAGACCTCTTGCTTCTTCATATACTGGGAATGTAAAGATTCGGTTTCTCTCAATGTCTTCAGTTTGTCTTGAATTTTTTCCCTGCAAAATGTCCACAAACTTATACAGGACGGACTCCAATGATCAATGAAATAGTTCATTAAACTGATCAAAATACACACTTTTCAGTCCTAAGAGTTTCCTCGAGGCTTGAAACAGTTGCCTGTAGCTGTGACATTTCTGAAGTACTCTTTTCAGAAGCTAGTTTGGTAGCTTTTTCTTGCCATTTTAACGACGACAAATCAGTGAGCATATAGACTTCGGCTTCATTCTTTACACCCTGTTGAAAAGTAGACATTAAATCGATGAAGTCATGATGCCAATTTTACGTCTGAGACTCTGGACTTAAGGTGTGATATTCATGAAACCAAGGACATTAAGCAATTTACCTCAAGGCTCTCTCTTTCCTTCTCTGCCAACTTAACCAGCTGAACCACACCTGATCTCTTGTCATTGAGAGCTTCAAGCCTATAATTGAAAAATTATTGGACTGATACACAGCGAACATTACGTTGGATGCAGAATAAAAAGGTAAGAAAAGAACATACGTCTACGAAGTAACATTAGGAACAACTAATCAATATTCAAAACTCACTCCTTAAACGACTCATCAATCTTCTCAACGTATTTGTTAGTTCCAATTATATCTTCTAAATACTCGAGAAAGCCTTCATCATGTGGTCCCTGTGCCTTGGGCTTCATCAGAGATATCTGTTCTACTTCACCCTGATAAAACGAAATGCCAAAAGGATCAATCTGAAAAACGAGTCCGGAATAAAATATGAAGCAATTCCATAGAAGCTGGGCTAAATCTTTCTGTGTTAACCTGAAGAATCAGAAAACGGTTGTTGTCCAAATCAACGCCTTTCCCTCTCAACAACTTGGTGACCTCTGTAAAATTGCTCGAACGATCATTGATGTAATATTTGGACGAGTTGTCCCGAAATGCTACACGTGTAATGACAAAATCACTCCCCGGTACAACTTCATAATCCCCATCATCCTACAACCAAGCAGAGGAAAACCCTAAACAAAAACAAGAACAACCAAGGAGAAAGAATTGGTTTTATCAAAATTAAGCATAGCAAAACATACCAAATCCACAATCTCCTGAAAGTGAACGGACACGCCCGCACTCTCCAAATTTTGATGATTGGTTGAGTTATGAATTAACTCTGAGACTTTGTTGAGCCGCATCTGCAATTTGATAAATTCAGAGCTTAATCCCTAACGATTCGAAATCACTCAAATGAAAATCAACTGAACAATAAGTGGCGACATGTCAAACCTGTTTAGCTCGCTTTCCAAACACAAAAAGCATAGCATCGATGACATTGCTTTTTCCGCTCCCATTAGGGCCAACGACAGCAGAGAAACTCTAATGATGACAGCAACGATAATGTATATAAAAAAAGCATAAGATGTCGTGTTAAGTGGTAGAAACAAAAGATATGTACGCGCCTTCCCCGCGGAAGAACCTTAGCATTCACGAGCTACCAAAATCAGACCAGTAGCTGAAAAAATTGGAAAAAAAAACCCCATGAACCGAAACCCTAATTAACCTTATGGAAAGGGCCAACGCGTTGTTCGCCCGCGTAAGATTTGAAGTTCCTCATCACCATCTCTTTAATAAATAATCTCGGACCCCGCCTAGTGAACTCCGCCCCATTGTCCACAGTCGACTCCATCTCTGTACCGGCCGGTGGCGAATTTTGGCTATGAATAAATTAATTATACAACCAAGAAAAGTAGTTCAGTAATTGGGTGAGCGATTGATTAGTGCAATCAATTGGTCTCTCTCTCTCTCTCTCGGACAGCGCGGGACTGTGAAGCGAAATGGTGTTTCAAACAGGGTAGGCGGGAAATATATTTGCTCTGAATACTGATCGCACAAGAAGGCACGATGTACCGTTGTACTTAATGGGCCAATGGCCCAATACAATCGATTATATTTCTTCGGCCCACTTATGCCGTTGATGTGCTTTGCCCATAATAAACATCTCCACGTGCCATATCCCAAAGGCGAGCGAACACCACGTGTTAGCCATTAAGCCAATAAATTCGTACACGTGGTAAGAATTAATCATAATTAATACACTTCTTGCAGTTATCATTTTCTAACGCACTAAACTCCAAAAGATACGACGTCGAAGCTTGAAATTTACTTGTATGGTTTAATTATGATCATCATCATCATCATCATATCCACCTTCCTTTAAGCTTCAACAACACCAGTTATCAATGTGTATAAAATGCAATAAAATACCAAGTACCGGCAAGTATCGTGTTTTATGTTTTGGGAACTAATATAGCCGACGCGTTTTCCGTTGACCAATTTTATTCGACGTCGGGTCGGGTCGGGCCGCCGTTACATATCCACTATTCCACGTAAACTGAAGTAATAATTTGTGAAAAAGTAAGTAAAATTGTTTGTGGTAGTTTAGTAATTGCATAAAGTTGTAGGGGCAATTTAGGGTATTCAATCGCCAGAGAGGATAATGAGAGAGAGAGAGAGAAAAGTTTGACAAATTAAGGTGGGATTCAGTAAATGTAGCAGAACTGCACGAACCTGTCTGTCTTCTGCTAAATTACGTCAATCTGGTTATGTTTTTATGCAACTCTCACGCTACCTATAAGTTATTGTTATATTATATTATAATAATTATATAAACCCACATTTCTGCTACTGTACGTCAATATTGTAAGCCAATCATCTTCATTTCTTTATTTTCTATTCTTACTATCTTAATATATCTATATTCTTTTATTAAAATAAATCAAAGTTAAAAATTATTAATTCGACCTATTTAATAACCAATCAAAATTTTTCTATAATTATTCGCTAATAAAAAAATAAGTACTCATGTTATTAAATAATAATAATAAATTGACATTTACTCATTTTTTTACTTTTTATTATTTTATTAAAAGTTACTTTCAACAATTTAAATATAAAATTTAAATATAAAATAATATATAATGCACACGCGTACTAATGTCTTATAATAATAGTTTATGTTATTTACCCCGCTCGTTAATTACTCGAAATTGATTTTAGGTTAAAAAACAGATATAACCAAAGTAATTACGATGATATTTATGATATCACGACAAAGCATCTCATCTGATGATGGGAGTGGCCATCAAACCCAAAACCCAAACCATTCTTTTTCTCATCATGGATTAACCTAACTCGGGTTAATTACTTAATCCCACATCCGAGTTAAGACACCATCACCTTCTTTACCACAGCTCTCTCTCTCTCTCAAGTCTCATGGAGTGAAGTGAAGTGTAAAACTCAGTTGTTTTTCATAACTTCAATAAAAAGGGCGCAGAGATTTTATTATTCCACCGTCAAATGGACTTAACCACCACAGCGGCGGCATCCGTGGTCAAAACTCCCGAGCCCGACACCGAAGCACCGCCGCACCGTAACACCAAGCAGCAGCCCGCGCCGCCCTTTACCAACGGCGCGCTGAAACGCCACGCGGCGCTTCTTCACATCCACAACCACCACCACCACGGGCACCCGGTCGTCGTGACGTACAAGGAATGTCTCAAGAACCACGCGGCGTCGATGGGCGGCCACGCCGTCGACGGCTGCGGCGAGTTCATGCCGTCTCCGGCGTCGCTGAACCCCTCCGATCCGACCACGCTCAGGTGCGGGGCATGCGGCTGCCACCGCAACTTCCACCGCCGCGACCCAGACGTCGCCGCCCAGCACGCGCCTCCGGCGCTCGAGTACCAGCCCCACCACCGCCACCTCCCTCCGCCTCCTCCCAGCAACCAAAGCAGCCCAGGAAATTCTCCCTCGCCGCCTCCGATCTCCTCCACATACCCCCATCACATGCTGCTGGCACTCAACCACCACCACCACGAGGCGGCGAAAGCCTCCGGGGTGGGATACGCGCCGCCTCCGATGCTCTCCAACGGTACGAGGAAGAGATTTAGGACCAAATTCACGCAGTATCAGAAGGAGAAGATGCTCGAGCTCGCAGAAAAAGTGGGGTGGAAGATGCAGAAGAGAGACGAAGACGTCATCAACGATTTCTGCAATGGAATCGGCGTAGAAAAGGGCGTTTTTAAGGTGTGGATGCATAACAACAAGAACATCTCCTCCGCCAAGAGAGATCAAGAATCTCCATTTACTACCACCGCAATGGGTGATGATAGCACCAACAATCATGGTATTAATGGCGTGGATAACTTCGCTGCTGATGAAATGAGGCAGCAGATTCAGATTCGGAATCTCTCTCGTGGTAATAACGACCACGGCGATGGCTCTAATTCTTCATCTTCCTGATCTTAATCGTGGGTTTGAGGCAAAAACTCGACAGCCATGGATAAAAAGCGAAGAACTTGGAAGCTGGGATCATGCTGGTTCTTGAAATTAATTAATTCTCTGCGTAAAGTTACGTTTTTTTTTTCCTTTTTCTAGTTTGATTTGAGTAGCTGTTGTATTGTGTATATGACTGGTTCATGGTCATCGTGTTTTAGTTCCCGAGCTTTAACTGAAGATCTATTCTATTTTTCAATTAGCTTTTATGATCAAGATCGCATTTTTATCGTCAAGATCGGATTTTTATATTAATGACTTCACTGTAATAACATTGGGTGTGTGTAAGGAAGGAGCAGTGGGAGGCTTTTTCTGTCTGAGATGGAGAAGCATGGAGATGTCTTGCTAACCTAATCTGAGGCGGTTGAGTGAGTGAATTATTATTAAACACAGATTTAGTGCTTTTTCTTTGTACGGGTCAGAGAATATAATTTCGAGATTTTAAAAGAAATATTCCTAAGAGATTAAATTATTGGTACTTGGATGCCGTGCGTCTTTCTTCTTTTATTCTTTGCATCTTTTACTTTAAAGCTTAGCCAAATTGGAGACAATGATTTGCCTAATTGTCGTTTTTAGGGCATTTTTTAGTGGAACATTCTTCCTAATTTACAATTAGGTGCACATGATGTAATTGTTTCCCTAATTTAATCAAGTGATTTGCTACCTATAAGATTTGATTGGTGGGATTGATATGCTATATTTAGATAGATAAACCTACGACATACCTCCTCCACTTTACTAGTTAATATTATTTTCTTTTTAAAAGGGTAATGTTAATGAACAATATATAATTAAAAGATATTTAATGAAGTTAAGCATATCGCTCTCATATTTATTTATTGAATAGTGATACAAAACAGACAATTCGAAATATTTAAATTCTAAAGAATGAGACGTCTCATCCTTTATATTGGATCCAAAAATCATCAATATCATTTCATTTTATTTTGTTGGTATTTAATAATTATGAAGTCAATTATCTTGTTTTCCCGATTAAATGATGTATAATTGAGATTCACTCAACAACCGAAAGCATGGGTCAGTCCTTGATTCAGAGAGTGGGTAAAGAAAGGGTAGGGTACAAATAAATAAATGTGTATATATTAGCTGGATGTAATTTTTATGTAATTATATAATATTATTTTAACATGCATCATCATCATTATGTATTTTTGGATATTATCGTTTCTGTATTTATCAGTTATGACAGTATTTTGAGAATGTAATGCAAGAGATCATTTCCAAAAATTAAGAGCTGGACCACCTCAAGCAAATGGGAGGATAATTCACTTTTTTTTCTGCAATTCTTTTTTTTTCCTTCTCTTGAAATGGACCCATTTATATAATATTAAACAACTTATTATGCACTTAATACATTTCAACAATATTGCATATCCTTCACCTAACTTAAATGTAAATTTAGTTAGTCTCCTTAAATATTTGACAAAAGTATATAATATCTTTAACATCTATATTAATTTTAAGAATACGCAATAATAGAGGTTAATAAAAAGGAAGTTGGGAGTGGGAGATAAAGTCTGATTGTGACGTATGTAATAAAATCATGTCATACTAAGATTAATATAGATCTTTAAATTTAAGTTATCCTTCGCCCATCCATCATGACTGAGTGTCATTTTCGTCAGATAATCTAAATAATTCGAAAACTAATGGTTAGCTTTAGAAACAGTAATTATTGTTATTTTTAAATAAATAAAAATCATTAATCGGAGACCATACATATATGATCCAGGTTAAGTACGTACTATTACGACTCATCAACTTGGTCGAATAGTATCGCGAAACCTCTCCGAACAATTATATTTTATTTACCATTTGATGTACATCTATAAACATATATGTATATATATATATATATATATATATTCAAATTGCCAGCGTCCAACACAATGCTCATAACGCGCCGAAATTGAGATCCATTTTTTGATAGCAGAAATTGAGATCTGAAGTATTTACCAGTTAGAGCTTAACTGATGGCTAGATTTTTAGTATGTCTGCCCAAAATAGGGATTTGTTAAATATCATGTGATTTCACAGGACTCATAAATTAAGGTCTTATAAAGATCGGTAAAACATAATATTTTATTTGGAAAAGATCAGATATTATGTACAATAATTACATGATATTCGTAAATCAACGAAAGATTTATTCAGAAATCATATTGAAAATATAAATACATATAATATTTGATTTTCCTAATTTGACGAGTGGGCTCTTAATTATAATCTCGTGGCATGTCGGGTTGAATAATATTGATTGCTTCATATTTTTTGTTTCTTAACGTAAATGGAAAGGAGCGTTACCACATATAGTTTTATATATCTTTCACGTGATCACTTTTTCCACTATAATCTGTCTAACGTCATTGCAATTTGCAAACGTAAATAATAATAATAATAATAATAATAATAATAGTAATAATAATAGTAGTAGTAATAATAATAATAATAATAATAATAATAATAATAATAATAAAAAGAATATAACTATACATGCCCAAAGACATGAGATGTTCACAGTAATCCGGAGATTTAAAATTTGTAAATTAATTTATTAATCAGCTAAGGAAATGAATTTTGTATTTAGTTACTTTATTAAAAATTATTTAAGATAAATTATCGGACCCTTGGTGGGCTTGACGTTATTTCGTCCAGAGTCAAAAGCCATAGTTGGGTCAAGTCATTTACAACTCTCAACGTCAGCAGGTAATAATAAACGTTACCTTATAACTAATAATAATATATCGACTAATTCAAATTTATCCATAATATCAATTATGTATAAACCCGTAATTGTTTATCCACCAAAACAAAACTATAAAAAGTGATGGCATTATGAATTTGACGTATACCAGAATAAAATTAACGTTTACCCAACTTCTCACTTGCACTTTGCTTTAATCCACCCATGTCACCACATGAATGTTGGAGCTAAAAAATAACGATATCAGATTACAAACAAAATAAAATAAAATAAAAAACAGGAATCGTGATTAATCAATAATCATGGTTTTCTAGGGGCGATCCTTGCTAATAACATTTTCTATCTTTATATATAGAAACAGAAAATTGGTATTTATATTTCTCCAATATTGAAAAGGCCAAAATTGTGAGTGATGAAATTTTGTGGGATGTATATTTCGAGTGATTAAACCCCCAATCGATTTCCTTTTAGGGTTTTTTGATCAATTTTGTCGAAGCACTAGTGATTAGATAGTGCCATCTAAAATGCGCCTAAATTAAGATGCCACAAAGTAAAGCAGCTACTAATATAAATCACTCAAATATGTTATATGCTGAATATAATTTCATTCCAAATAAAAACAAAAGAAACCAATATTTTCACCCAATATTTGCATGCAACTCTCCACACGTTAATCCCCCCGATCACCTCTATATACACACACACATAAAATATAACCACACTATTCTTTTTTTTTTTTTTTTCTAATTTCTTACTACGTGTGGTTCATTTGGTCACCCGCCACTTCCCTTCTGTGGAAGTTTCGGTGGCAACCACAAGCGGCACATGCCATTGCCTCATTGGTCCCTTCTTGGCCACGTGGCATGAACTCCCTGCACCCATCCACAGCATACCCTCCGACGTTTGCTGCCTGATTCTTCTGGCACTCACCGTAGCGAACCACCACCGATGAGGAGTTTCTTGCATCGTCTGATGATGCTGCAGCAGTGGACCTCTTTATAACCACTTGGCGATTCTTCATATGCTTCTTATTAATAGGTTTATAATGTTGTAATGATCCAATTATATGCGAAGTTAAAGGAAGAAGTATATAGATTTTGTGATAACTGCAGATGAAGAACGACTTTCTATGGCTAAACAGCCAATCATTATTGTGCAAGACCAAACCCTAACCCTATAAGGCTTATTTATACACAATAATATTTCTTTTTTATTTTTCTTTTTTTGAAAACATGCACAATAATATTTATAAATAACGAGGGAATTAGCTTTCTCCTGTAATTATATAAAAAAAATCAATGTGCATAAGTATAATAATATACAGACAGAATAGCTTTTGTTCACATGATTTAATGAAAATTTAAGTGGAACACTAGTTGGTATTGGTCCCATATTTATGCTGTAGATTATTCAAATAACAAATTAATTATAGACCAAAAAGGAAAAAAAAAAAAGGCTCATATTTTCTTCCGTGGTATTATCATTTAGTAATTTCTGATATAGAAAGTTTAGATTTGAATTATGATCAACGTGAAATTTTGAAAGGGACTTAAAAGGGAAGTAAGCCAAACATAAATGTGCTTCAGAGAAGAGATAATGAGAGATGGATCACTTTGCTTTTCACTTATCAAAACTTGGGACCATAGTAGGAAAAGAATCTTAGGCTCGTGATGGAGAAAGAATCCCAATCCAAATCATCCGAACAAGACATTGTCGAGCATTGTAATTTGTAATATCATAGTACTATAATTATTCAAGTTTCAACTCTTTGCCCATTAAAAACAAATAATTACCAATTGGGCTTTATTATACTCGGAATTGGACCAAAAATAAAGCAGCCCACTCATGATTTGGGTTTAATAACAACTTCGGGCTGGTATAGAGAGACGTTTCTGGCATACAAAATCGTCCCACTTTTCAGTCTAAAGCGAATCTGAACCTCCGGATGAGATCATTTATCCCATTGTGTGTTCCATTGTGCATACCTATTAACATGTGTGTCTATATGGACCCGCAAATTTTTCTGTCTCTTGTTTATCATCCAATCATTGTTTAACACGTTAGTAGGTACACACAGTGAGACACACAATGGGACAGATGATCCCACGACCTGAACCTCATTTTCTACTATAAGACACCGCTAATTAGGATTTCTATCCTCGGAGCTTGACCTAGCAGTTCAGTCTCTGACCTTTCAAGCGGGAGGTTAGGGGTTCGAATCCTCTATGGACCTTGACTGCCATTGTTTATGGAATCTTGGGGTGAGTCCTATGGACCAGGGAGAATTAGTCCCGCTGGAAGCCGTTGTCGTCTCATAGCCGACGATGAGGTTCGAATTCGATTCACACCGAACCTAGTGGAAGTGTGGAGACTACGATGGCGTTGAGATACTACCTGACTGGAAAAATTTTAAAATTAGGAGTTCTATGTAATCGAACCGATGACTTCCATTAGACATATCCGAAATAAATATTAAACTAATAATCAACAATATGATAAAATAAAGAATGGACTATTTTTCGGTTGTGTAAGAATTATGAAGCTAAAGCACATGGCTCTATCACGTTCGATGTTTGTGCAGTAACCTCAAACACGTTAAGACAATAGTCATCATATTTCAACTCTATATGCACACACTATATCTACTGTCGTCGTAGGGTCTCAAAACCATGTGCCTCATTTATTAATCTTGACCTACTTCATATTATTCGTGTTCTTTTAATTGCAATAGTTTGTGATATTTATGTCTTTATTTGGACTCGTGTCTAGTCCTAAATGGATGGATGAGAAGCTAAGCTAACACATAATTATATCTTAAAAATATATATATTCAAGATAAACTATAGTATTGTATTAATGAACTGTCAAATGCAGCAAACTTTAGGGTTTAGTAGAAAACTATGCCGAAATTCTCTTTATAAATTCGGTGTAGGTTATATAATTATTGTCTTGTTAATTGCCTCGGGCATTGATTAATGTACGAGTTGGACAACAACTTCATTATATAGTTGAAGCATTAACATCAGAACTAACTCAGTAATTATCCATAAAATATCGATCTTTATGGCCATGAATAGACAGTAAAGAACAGCAACAATAAAAAAATTTCTTAGAGTACTAAGGCCTAGAAAACAAAAGGGAAGAAGAAAAACATCAGTAGAAAAAGAAAGATATAGAGAGTCCTCTCGATCAATAATCTCTCTAATGTCACAAACTTTTAAAAATATAATAATGGTTTAGAATTAATTTGGGCTTCCAACAAATGAAAAGTTAGCCAAAATAGTCCTTCCTATGGTCATCAAGAAGCCAGCTTTCGAGCATCGATAGAGGTGGAAGTTCACTCGATGAATCCGATATCTCGTTTTTCACACGAAGCTGATGGCTCGGAGAGTTCGATGATCTTGAAAAATAATCATCGGGATTCGAAGAATCGAACGAATCATATCCCAAAAAGGATTCAAATGTTTCAATTAAGTCATCCCCATAATTATCTTTAGACAAAACGTTGTTCGAAGAATTCGAACACTTAGAGTACTCATCGTCCTTTTGTGGATCTTTAACCCAATTCTTGAGTAGCCTTGCAATGTTCTCCGTGCTCGAAGCGTACCTAAATGGCTTCGAAGATTCAGAAAAAATGCTGGAAATTTGAGTCATTTGATCATCGGAAGATATTGCGTCTTTAAGGGCTTGTTGGGCTGTCTTGATATCACTCTGTTGGAGCCTCTTCTCCCATTTCCCCCTTGAAACGGTTCGGTGCGACCCGACCTCACTGAAACCCGACCCGTTTTGGGCTTTCTTGAGCATCAGCTTCTTCTTGAGGTGCGTGTTCCAGTAGTTTTTTATGTCGTTGTCGGTTCTTTCGGGCAGATAAGAAGCTATTGCAGCCCATCTACAAACATGCCCAAGATCCACTAATTAATCAGTTTATTTACTAATAAAGATTAAACATTTGCAGACATTATCAATCACTGCAAAGAAAATGCTTAATTACTTGTTGCCTAAAAGGGCTTGGAGTTGTATAATCATCTTCTCTTCATGATCAGTGAAGCTACCCCTCTTAATTCCAGGCCTGAGATAATTAGCCCACCTCAGCCTGCAACTTTTGCTGCATCTTCTTAACCCTGGAAACGTTAAATCATCGATTAGCAAAAAGAAAGAAGACAATGCTACAACTGAAAAATTGTAACAATTAATATTTTATTACACACCTGTATTAGTGGGAATAGCTTTCCAATTCCCGGGTCCATGTTCTTGAACATACGAGACCAACATTATATCTTCCTCGGGAGTCCACGGACCTTTTTTAACTCCATCTTTGTCACAACATGGTGCCCTACCCATATTCAAGAATTAATCTCTCTCGAACTATTACACAAAAGTGAAAATAGAATCAAGGGCTAGGGTTTGCTTTGTAAGGAAGACAATGGTGTTATGGGATTTCTTTGATTGTTTTTCTAAGAGATAAAACAGATGAGTATTGCACCAGAGGAAGGCTACGTATAACGCAGGAGGAGTCGACAAGAGTCAAAAGCTGACAGCAAATGCATTTACTACACACCATGGGACTCTTTATATTAAAGTCAGCTCTTTGTGATGCCTATTTTCGTAATTTTCTTTGTCTTCTGCCTCTCTGAAACCGCGTGGCATTCAATGTGCTTTTTATTTAAGATAAAAAGAAAACCCTAGTTTAATGCAACAATAATGGAAGTAATAATTATTTTGTCTCCCTAGATTTATTTTTTAAGTACATTAAATGAATGCTATATGTATCATCAAGTACGTTGTAATTACGCATTGCTGCATGGTTATTTAATTGTTTACTGATCCGCCTCGGATTTGCTTGATTTACACTGCACAAATACAGGGACGACCTTCCATTTTTCGAAGGCAAGTTAGTTCCAACAACTAGAATTTATTTACGTTGGCTTGTGATTAAAATAAAATATATAAAATATGATATATTCCTTTTAAGTTTAATTAATCATTTAACATGGTATGGGCGTTCTCCTCACGAACTACACCCGTTAAAGGAAAATATTCAAGTGTGTTAAGCTAGATAAGAAAAAAATAGCCTAGATGGATGGGTTGATATATAAAATTAATATATGATTGATCAAATATAAACTTCCAAGTTCCAACTATACTTCATAATTATCAATAGTCTCGGAAGATCTTATAGGAATGAAAATCTTAATAAGGCTTTGAAGAGTCTATATTAAAATGGCTATCTTCTCGGGTATAAATGAGAGTAGGCTGCAATAATGAAATATAACTATAAGCAAATTTAATAATGCAACTTTCAGGCTGGTACACTGAACTGATTCCATTAATTGTGAATTAGTAGAGTGGCGATTTGTAGCAATTCTTGTGACACATCTAAAGTAAATGATTTTGTTTAGATTATATATATATATATATATATATATATATTGAATGTCCCGATGTATCCCTTCTTGACCTGGATATGAACTAACCCTTAAATATTGGTGTGGGCTTGCGCCATACAGATCTGACAGAGGCTTAATTGCGTCACACACTCCAGTGGTAGGATTAGTCTCGAGGCCATATCTTACAACGATAGTCAAAGTAAATCCTACCTAGGTGGGATTTGACCCTGTGAACTAGGCCAATGCCACTTGAGCCAAGTCTTGGGACTTTTAGATTATGTATATAGAAAGAACAAAATTGATGGAATAAATGAGCCATTTGACCATTGGACTTGGACCATAATTTCGAGAAGATCTCACACAATATCCGAGCCCAATTGACAATAATGGGCCTCATAGGCCCAATAACTTCATCACTTCGCTTTCCCTCTACTAATATCCCAGAAGTATCGCACTTTCCGACACCATCCAAGAATAATAAATGGAATTTAATGAAACAAAAAGGAGTGTCGGAAGTCAAGATTCCCATTTTTTTTTTCTTTTTTCTTTCATACTATTATTTTTTTGGTAGAAGAAATCATCATTACCCACATTCCAAGCATCCTATATTTAATTTTATTTTTTTTCCAATATTTTTTTAATGAATTCTTACTTTTATTAATTTTTATTTCTTTTCTAAAAAATAAAAAATAAATTCTTTTTTTTCCCCTATATCATACGTATACCCAGTTAATTCGCAAACGCCAGATGTGTTGACTTAACTTGGTACAAAAAGTCCAAATAAACTCGCATCAATCTCTTTATTTATCAACGTTTTGTGGGCTTTCGTTCATTGTTCAATTAGCACAAATAATTTTTTTTAAAGATATTTAAAAATAACACAAAATTAAAATTAAATTATAATATCATATTCTATTAAACATTTACTGAAACTCTTAAATATAAACCATATTATATTAATTTATAAATTTAGTGCCTATTCATATGCATGAAATAGTAATAACAAATTATAGGATTGTAGAATGATAAATTTATCGACTTTCGTATGTCTTCGTCACTCTTTCTCCCCTCTCACTCTCTGACACGTCTCTGATAATAACCATTCATACAGAAAAACCTCATCTAAATTTGTCTTACTCATCCCTTTTTATTTCCTTTGAACTCAAGGAAATGCTTTCATGCATGTAATAGAAATTACATACAATTCCCCTTCTCTAAGCAATCAAGAAAAAAAAAAACAGACAGGCAACTAACCATCTCCCCCTTTAACTCATGCTCTCAAGTCTCATCATAACCTCAAGAAGACTCTTTCGATTTATTAGGTCACAGAACAGAGTAGTTTCTTGAAGTAGCCAATGGCGACTTAACAGAGGAAGAAGAAGAAGAAAGAGATGTACTTAACGTTCAAGTTCCCAACTTTCGAAGAGTTCAGCCGAAATCGGCATGCATTAAATGATGACGTGGCGGTCCCTCGTTCGAGGAACAGTAGCAGCAGCAGATGTGAATCCTTATCCAGCGAAACAATCCGCGTGGCACTTAAAGATAAAATGGAATCTTTCCCCGTGAGAGAAATTAATGACGACGGCGACGGCGACAGCGACGCGACTTTTCCGGGAACCCAAAAACGCGTTTTTGAACAATCCCACGATTCTCCGTTCCGTGAGAATTCAGACAACGCACGCTCTTCGGAAAGAAATGATTTGTGGGTGCATCAAGAACTCATCGATCAGCTGAAATTCGAGCTCAAGAAGGCCCGGGCGGTTACGGGCTTACCCACGATTCTAGAAGAATCCGAAATCCCGATGGTAATGGAAGAAGATTTAAGACCTCGGAAAATCGACGTAGAGGATCGAATCTGCGAGCTTGAGCTCCACAAGTTCCACAAGAGCTACGGAGAAAAGATGCGCAAATTGGATATCTTGAATTTCCAGAAGATTGGTTAGTTTGTTACTTAGTCGCCTCCTTTCATTTTAATCATTATTACCCAATTTATCATTACCGAAAATATAACTATTTTTGCAGCCTTGTCATGATATTTTTGCAGGCCTTATGCAGCTTAAAGATCCTCCACAACAACCCCTTTCGCCTCGAGGGCCTTCGGGGGAAACCCTCAAATCACTAAGCCGGTGGCTTTTGAGCCACCACAGGGTCCACGAAAACGGTCCCACGAAGAAATTTGCGACGGAATTACTTAAGGACCTCGAAGTGGTCTACGTGGGACACGTGTGCCTTTCGTGGGAGCTACTACGGTGGCAGTACGAGAGGGCCCTTGACTTGCGGGACTCGGGCCCGCGTGGGGCCCACCGGTACAACCGAGCCGCCGGCGAGTTCCAGCATTTTCAGGTGCTGGTGCAGAGGTTCGTCGAGGACGAGCCGTACCGGGGCCCGAGGGTTCGTAGCTACGTCGAGAGCCGATGTGCCCTGAGGAATCTACTCCAAGTTCCCCTCGTCAGAGGTTAGAAAAGGAAAAAGGATATTGTGCTTCGGCTTCATTACCGGATATAAATATGTATTATATATATTTATATATATATATATATATATTATTTTAAAATGCAGAGGATAGTCCGAGAGATAAGAGGAAGGCGTGGAACAGAGACAAGGACGATGGGTATGCTATAACAATCGACCTTCTAGTAGAGATTCTAGAAGAATCCCTAAGAATGTTCTGGAAGTTTATCCTTGCTGACAAGGACTGCAACATCGGCTGTAAGAAAAGAATGCCCGAGCTCACAAGTCACGAAGACCTCAGCTTGTTAATGGAGGTCAGAAGAGATCTTTTGAAGGTTTGTTACTAAGAGCATCGTATGTTTGTACAAAAATAAAAATGAAAGCTCAAATACTTACGATTGATATTTATTATTACTATTATTTTGCAGAAGGAGAAGAAGTTGAAGGAGAGGTCGAGGATGGAAAAGTGGGCGTTGTGGAGATTGAAAAGACGGGACGGTGACGAAGAGTTGAATAGAGCGCTTAGCTTTTTCTCGCAGGTGGATGTGAGGCTCGTGGGGAGAGTGTTGAACATGTCCAACAAGGCCACGAGGGATCAGCTGATATGGTGCAAGAAGAAGATACACGTAGAACAAGCTTTCTTGCTCTTCCCATGTTAAAAGTTTACACAGCTTTTTGGTTCTTTGAATGAAGAAATAATTTAATGATGTGTTAGAAGGGAGACTCACCTCTTGCTTGTTATGACGCCGCTAGCTGCATTTTGATTTTCCTCAATGCTACGCAAACGTCCTTCATGTTCATCCTCTCGCCCGGCGAATTAGCAGAGCAGTTGAGGCCCAACTCCAAAGCCGAGGAGATGCAATGCGTTTTATTACCGAGATTATTATCGTCCTCTCCCGGATCGGCATCGATGACTTTAATTGCTGAATCGGGCATTGAATTCTTTACCCAATCCCTGAGGGTTATGTCTCCAGAAAACATTCCGTCGCTCGGTCTCTTTCCCGTGAAGATCTCCAGCAACATTATCCCGTAACTGTACACGTCGCATCTCGTGGAAACTATGCCTCCCGAGCCGTACTCTGCAACGTGTTTTTTGTCGCAAGAATCGAATCAAATCAAATATATTCAAGCAAAAGATATGACATATTAACATAAGATGTTGATGTGTCACCAATCAGTGTCACACACACACATATATATATATATATATATGACATATGCCATTATGTATGTATATATATACCTGGAGCCATATAACCAAGTGTTGCGAGTGTCTTAGTGTGCGTGATGCTTTCTCCCTCGTTCAAGAGCTTCGTAATACCGAAATCTCCGACGTGGGCCACCATGTCTCCATCTAAAAGGACGTTTTCAGGCTTCAGATCGCAGTGAACCACCGACCCGGAGTAACCGTGGTGGAGGTACTCCAACGCACTGGCAACGTCGATCATGACGTCGAGCCTCTGAGCGATGCCTAGGATTCGGTTCTCTGAATACAAACAGTTCTCCAAGCTACCGTTTTGCATGAACTCCAACACGATTGCCTTGAAATCTTGGTTCGTGCAGCTGCCGAGGACTTTTACGAGGTTTCTATGGCGGAGGTTTCTTAGTACTTCGCACTCGACTTCGAAGGACCTCAGAGAATGTTCTAACTGGACGTGGAACACTTTCACAGCCAAGACGGTTCCGTTTCTGACAGCAGCTTTGTAAACAGACCCGAAACTTCCCTTTCCGAGTAGATTATTTTCGCTGTAATTTTCAGTTGCATGCAGGAGCTCGTAATAAGAGAATCTTTCGGGTTGTCCCGTGGAAGAAGGTAAATCTCCGACAGCAGGAGGAGACTTTTTCCTTCTATATCTCATCGCTGCATAAGCCAAGCATACGATAGAAAGAATCAAGGCTCCGATTCCTAAGGAAACGAGTAACGGTAGGAGGATTTTCTTCTTTTTCTGTCTCCGTTGTGGGCCCGGGCAAGAAGAGACATTGAACCTCGAGGGACCACACAGTGCCGCGTTGAACATGAACGATCGGCTCGTGAAGTTCTTAAAAGGCCCATCTATTGGGATTTCTCCGGATAATCCATTGTAAGAAACGTTGAAGAGCTCTAGATACTTTAGCCCCTCGAAAGACTTTGGGATCGTCCCGTTGAGTTCGTTTCTCGAAAGGTCAAGAGAAACTAGACTTATCATGCTTCCCATTGATTCAGGAATCGGGCCTCGGAAATTATTTCTGGCCAACGAAAGGTGGCCCAGCTCTTTCAAACCCCCGAATGTCCCCGGGATTTCGCCGGAGAATCGATTCGTAGAAAGATCGATCGATATTGCAGACTTTAGATTTCCTATCTGAGGAGATAGAGAACCGGTGAAGGAATTCGAGGACATGCTGAGCTGTAAGAGATCTTCCAATTTCCAGATGCTTGAAGGTATAGGAGAAGTCAAGTTATTGGACTCAAGGAACAATTCCCTTAAGGAGGAAAGATCCCCGAAGCATTCGGGTATGGGACCGGTGAATTGGTTCTTGCCCAGATATACAAGTCCCAAGCTCACCAGTTTGCAGAGGTTTTTCGGGATGAATCCTTCCATTAAGTTGTCTGCAATAGACAACCTTTGAAGGCTCACTAAGTTGTGGAGTGTTCTTGGAATCTCTCCGGTGATAAGATTCTCCTCCAAGTTTAATGAAACGAGCCCGCTCAAGTTACCGATTTCTTCGGGAATTCTGCCCCTTATGCCACATGTAAAAGCAAAGAAATCCACTAGAGAAGAAGAAAGATTCCCAACAGTTGCAGGGATAACACCATTCAGTGGATTCTCACTTACGAACAGTACAGTTAGGTATTTGCAGCTTGCCAACGAGGTGATGAAGCTTAATTCACCCGTTAACGAATCAGATGTAAGCCCGTTCTTACCCAAGTTAAGGATCTGTAAGAATCTCAAATCTCCCAGGGAATTTGGAATAGGACCGCTCAATTTGTTGTCAGAAACATCTAAAACCATCAGCTTCGATGAGTTCAATATGAACTTTGGGAACTCTCCGCTGAAGTTGTTGACTCCGAGATAGAGCCTTTCAAGATTCGGCAGCAGAATATCGCCCGATTTCGGTTGAAGGACGCCTGTAACGAAAAAACGACAACACAATGCAGATCAAGAACTTTATGTTTGAATGATTCGATTAAGAAACATACGTAAATAAAAATCGATACCGCTGAAGTTGTTTACTGAGAGGTCTAGGAGTTGAAGCTGAGAACACGATGAAATATTCGATGGGATTCCTCCGTGAAGCTCATTTAGAGCCAAATAAAGCCCGCTGAGCGACGGAAGGCGAAGGCACAAATCATCGGGAAGTGTACCAGAAAACCCATTCTCCGTCAACGCTAACACTCGAAGCGTCGAGATGTTGAAGAGGCTCGACGGTATGGAGCCCGTGAGCCGATTGGATTCGAGATCCAAAATCCCGAGGCTGCGGAGATTCCCAATCCCTTCAGGCAAACTCCCGTCGATGTGATTGTTGCCGGCGTTGAGCATCACGAGGCTCGTCAGATTAGCAATCGAAGAAGGCAGAGAGCCCGAGAGCTTATTACCTCCCAAGTCCAGCTGCATTAGACCTCGGATGTTGCCTATCGACTCCGGAATCTTACCCCGGAGGGAGTTGAACGACAGGTCCAAGCTATTGAGCTTCGATTCGCTGGAATTAAAGGAGCTGAGGAACGAATCGAAGCCGGTGAAGCTGTTGTTGCTGAGGGATAAGAACTCGAGTCGAGCCAGGGACGCGAACACAGATGGAACCTCGCCGGCGAAGCCGTTTTTGCTGAGCCACACGTTTCTCAGCCTCCTCAGCCGCGAGAAATCGCTCGGAATCGCCCCGGAGAAGCGATTGCCCCTCGCGTCGAGGGAGGCGAGGAAGGTGAGGTTGCCGAATTCGGCCGGAATTTCTCCGGCGAGGCTCATGTAGGAGACGTTTAGGTGCGTCACCCTGCGGTGCCTGCTCCCGCAGGTGACTCCGATCCAGCTGCAGACTGGGGACGCGGCGGTCCAGTTTTGGACGATGCTGCTGTGAGGATCGGAGGTGATTTTTGATTTCAGAGAGAGGAGAGCCGATTGGTCTACTGTAGTGAGGGCCGATGAAGGTTTGAGGAAGAAGATGATGATTAGGGATGCTGTGAATGTACGGACGCAGCAGCATTTTGAGTTTGGCTCCATCGTTAAAGATAGTAGCTGTTTAGTTTCATGGAATGTTACGTAACGTTATGATTTAATTTTCTGGTTATTATAAATGCAAAAAGGGCAGTTGGGCCCTCTAGATGTGTTTTGTAGCGGAGTTCGATATGAAATGTGGAGAAGTACATATTATGATCGCTGACTTAGTTTTTGTTTGTATTTTTTACACGCGAATTTGGCGTACGAAACGGCTATCTGTGTAAATGGTAGGCGCATGATGGATTGACCATTATTGAGTTGTCGTACACACACTTCAACATGCACTACGGAACAAAAAAGGGAGAATTAGGTTAATTTATTATTTATCGCGGCACACAATGTTTGAACTTTTGCGCCAAAAGTCAGCAGAAAAAGAGAGAAGGAAACGAACAATCCATATTCCATAACAAACTTCTAATAGTGGATATATCAAAATTCAAAAGAGACAAGAGATATCATTCATCATGGGTAGTTTGGCTTCCAACGCTGACTATTCTCCAGGCGGCTAAAAATGGTAGATAACTTTCGATATATATATATTTTTTAATAAATGAGAGATGAATATTTCATTCAAGTTTATTTTAAAAATAATTTTTAAATTTATAAAATTAACTCTTCTAGTTATATCCTCATAATTAGTTTTGTTAAATACTTAAAAATGATACAGAATTCAAATTAAATTAAAATTATATATATTAAAATTTTAATATCAAATAATAAACTATATTATATATAGTTATATATTAATTAGAGAACCAGAATTCAAATACTTTTCAATAATGATTAACGCTATTTATCAATTATCAGCATTTTTAAATAAAGGGTTCATCTTGTTTGAATTTCGTGTCTTATTTTAGAATATATATTTTCATTCCCAATGGATAGCAATTTTCAATTTAGATTTTCGACATGACGTAAAAAAACTGAATTTCCTATGACATATTAAAAACATAACGAGTTGGATTGATATTCTAAAAATAAATCTTATTTTATTGTGTATATATACGTGCGTATGTGTTTATACTTACTACTTAGGCCTTGTTTGGTTAATCAGTTTATATTTAGGAGGGTTTAAATTAGTAAGGTTAATATAAAACTAATTAATGGGTATAAAATAAAATGTGTATTTGGTTAATGAGTTTAAATAAACACATCTGAGACATGTGTTTATTTAAACCCTTGTATAAGGGTTTAAAGTTGGTATATATAAACACATACTTCGTATAAACCTATGAACTAAACAGCTCAATATGATCTAAACTAACTTTTAAAAGGTCTAAACCCATGAACCAAACAAGTCATTACTAGTTTACTACGGATAGTGAACTGACAATGTTATGTTATTATGACTTCATTTTTACTTAAAAAAATAAATTAAATTAAACTATTTCTAAACTATGCGAAATATCAATGCAAATATTAGGGATAGTTGACAAAATTTAAGTCATGAATTAATTTAACATTCAATACAGCTGCCCACCACACGACGTCGTATCCATATGCACCGACGCCATAGCCATCGCGGCTGGAGACTAGCCGTTCTACTGCCCCGATGTCCACCCCATCACCATCGGGTCGGAGTCCGACGAACCTGACCGACCTCGACGTGGATTCATTAACGCACGTCGCGAGCTACCTCAGCATTCGCGATGTCTCAAACATGGCCATGTCTTGTAAACAGCTCAATCGAGCTGCGTACTCCGATTCTATATGGCAATCGCTTTTCAGGTTGCTGCCGTTTATTCCCCCCTATTTTAGGTCTAAGCATATCTACTTTAGAACTCTGATTGTGATGATAAAATCGGCAGACAAGAGTGGCGACATGTTTCACCTTCGTCTTCCGGACAAGTATCGAGTGTGAGGGAAGCTTATTTGTCTAGGCTTGCGGATGTAAATCAGTTCAAATTTCAGGATCCCAGGTTTCGTGCTCTAACTACAACTGGGAAGCCTCCACATCGGATGCTGTTTGGTAAGGATTCGATTGTGTGTTCACAGGTAAATGGAAACATTGGCAACACTTTCTGTATATTGTGTGGTGAATTGAAATACTAAGCATATTGATGCAGTTGCATAAGCATGCTACGTTTCTTCCACTCCAATGTTTCTATGCAGGGTCCTTTGATACAATCTTTGAGCATTGACCATTTGACCGACGAATTCAGCATTCAAACTCTTGGTAGCCATAATGCTAGAGTCACATGTATGAGGTTGAACAATCTCTTTGCTTCCCTACATTGTCAAAATTAGTGTTTTTATGAATTAGCCAAATTGAGAAGATTTTCCTCTGCTACACAGACTTTTTTCGGAGAGTGACATAAGTGAATTGAGTAGAGACGACAACAACATTCTGGTAACATCAAGCAGTGACCACTCCATTCGTTTATGGTCAAAGGTATCATTGAGAAGCATCTCTTTGTAACTTTTCTCATCCAACATATACTTTAATTTTATTTTATTTTTTTGGTTATTTCTATACCGCTCTTTTGTCCCGATGCACACTTGGTTGTATATGCTGTTCCATCGTTGATTCACTGTGGAAAGATTCAATTTATCCTTGAATTCCACGTGGCTATGATTTTGCAGGGAGGAAATCGATGCTTCAAAGGCCATAGTGGTCCTGTTTCTGCTCTATCTGATAAACTGGTTGGCGATTCTCATGGTAAGATATTTGCCAGTGGAAGTGAAGATTGTACAGTTCGCCTCTGGTCCATTAGCTCTACGGGGAAACGAGGTCAGAGGGCACTGAGGGCCACACTTCACGGACATGACAAAGCAGTGTCTTTGATATCAGTTGCAGGGTAATACTTTTTAATACTTGAGACTGAAGAGCTCCAGCATTTTCTCTAAATCTGCTATGAATTGTGGTGTCTGATCTTTGCTATTGTTTGAATCGGAGGTTGTTCTTACCAATTTTAAATTCCAAGATTTTTTTCCCTTTATCTGCCTTCAGAGTTTTAGTTTGTAATATTATTCCCATTTATTTCAACAAGCTAATTATGCACAAATGGTATCTTCTATCAGGCACAAAACATCTCTACTGGTCAGCGTTTCAAAGAATGGAAAGGTGTTCTTCATAATTTCTTGTTCTAAAACGAGTCTTAATTCGGTTATTCCCTACTTTGTTTCTTCCATTTGTCTCCCAATCTCCTCTAACCTTGAAATGTAACGATGGCCTTGTTCGATTGGACCAATAATTGTTCTCCACAGGTTAGGGCCTGGGACACGAATGCAGCATCACCTTCAGCCCGTTCATCATGTTGTGTGGGAACGGCTTCAGTAACCTCCACACCCATTGCTATGAAATGCCATGAATCTCTGCTCTATGTTGCTGCTGACTCTTCGGTCACCGCAGTCGATTTAAGGACGATGAGCAAGGTATTCTCTAACACTCAGCAGACAAAGATACATTCGTTCGATGCCTTGCCTTCTAAATCCACCTTCTGCACCGGCCAAAATGAGAGGTACTTTTACTGTAACAATGCAGTGGTATCTCTTTCTCCAATGGCACTATATTCATATTTCTCATGAAAATAAAAGATAAAAGCAGAATCTTTATAATCTATGAAGTCTGTAGATGGCAAAAATGGGCTGTTCTTGTTATTATCTGCAGGGTGATGCTTTATGACATCAGAAAAGTTTCAGACACGCTCAAAGCAGAGCCAACGATGAAGCTGGAGGGACACTTGGGCCCCGTGAGCCACTTATGCATGGATTCTTACAAGGTCGTTAGCGCGGGGTCCGATGATATTTTCGTTAGAATTTGGGAAGTGAGAAGCGGCGTGCAAACGAATTCCTTGCGGTGTGTGGATCCATCTTCGGTGCAGCCAAAAGGTGGGTGCTCGGCTTTGGCTGTTAAGGGGAGCAGAATTGCTGCTGGTGGTGGCGTTTATGGAGGAGGAGAAAATACGTTTATGTTTTTTGCTGATTATAATTCTGCAAAGTGCCCTCTTTTGTTGGATTCGTTTGAGGGAAGTTGGAGTACTTCTAAGTTCTGGGGTTCGATTTCTGATAGCAGTGATTCGGAGGGGGGAGAATTATGGAGATAGTGATTTGCTTTAAGAGAATGTATTAATCTTATAATTGCATAAATCCCACAACACTTGATTGTTTACCTTGTTTCACAAGAAAAAAATAAAAAAAAATTTAAAAAAAAGGGAAGTGTAGAACTCGTGAAATGGCTTAAAAAAAGGGTAATACCGTTTCAAATGATTGCATTGCATGCACCACTTTCTTTGGAAACAATGCATCATCCAACGGTTATTACCTTGTTTCACAAGACAAAATAAAATAAAATAAAATAAAATAAAACGGAAAAGATATCATGAAATGCCTACCCCAAATGCAGGATTCCAATAGCTATAGCAACGCTCCAGGCGCAACCCTTACCGTGATCAACGGCTCAGATTGTTTCCTTGAGTAAAATTGCTTTTAGGGCTTTGCTATCACTGGTCGGCGACTATTTATACAAAAACCCACTCTGTTTGCAAGCTGTTCGAACATTTTCCATTCCTTTTTCCTCATTTTTTATTTGCTTTTGTTCTTCTCCTTAATCGGAGTCATGGCCAAGGGTCCCGGTCTTTACTTTGACATCGGCAAAAGAGCTCGAGGTTTTTCGTCTCTTCGTCTACTTTTCCTTGTTGTTGTTTGATTGATTATTTCGAGCTTTGTTTTTTGCTATTCTGTTCTTAATCTCTTTTTTGTTTTCCTTTTGTGATAGATCTTTTGTACAGGGACTACCAGAGCGACCAGAAATTCACCCTCACCACCTATTCGCCCACCGGAGTTGTGAGTCTATCGATCAATTTTGAAGTTATTTCGACCTATTGCATCTCGTTAGGGATTCGAGATTTTTCCTATTTGGCTGAAACATTTTAGTAGGGTTACTGCCTGTTTCAGCTACATGATGATTTTATTCCTATACAAGTGTCTTGTTTAAGAAATATGTTTCAGTGGCATGTAATTTCGCATAACTGATGGTTTGTGTGTGATTTAGATTCTGAAATGACGATTACACGAATCAATGAGTAGTTTAATCTTAAATTAATGTAACGATCTTCTGCATTGATAATGAGCAAATCGATTCGGTCAGTAGTTGCGATAAGTTGTTGGGTGCTGAAGCTTATACTTGCCTATGTGTAATACGCAAAGCCTTTGTAATAAACGTCTTCTGTTTGCAGGCACTCACTTCATCCGGGACGAAAAAGGGCGACCTATTCTTGGCTGATGTCAGTGCTCAGTTGAAGAACAATAACATCACCACTGATATTAAAGTGGACACAGGCTCAAATGTATAATGTGCTTCCTTTTCATATAATATGGATGGCTTACTTGCTATAATTCAGTTCCAATTTCGTGTTCCATTTATGCTATTTTCTTTATTTTTCCTGTTTGTTGCAGCTTTTTACAACTATCACTGTGGACGAGCCCACACCGGGCGTGAAGGCTATCCTAAGCTTTAAGGTTCCTGATCAAAGTTCTGGAAAGGTAAGGATATCATTCTCGTCTAGGCTGTGTTTTGATTGAAGAAAGTAGTGTGGAAAAGAAAATTGGACAATGATGTTAATAAGTTCTTTTTTCATTTTCCTTACAATTTGGTAAAAGATTACTTCTCCTTTGTTTTAGTTATAAGAAGCTAGATTTTCTTTTTTTTTTCCTTTTCCTTACTATTTTTTCAATAAACCAGACATAGAACTAGCTTCCTTTTCCCATTCCATTTTCATTTTCCTACTAATTTCCTAATACCAACCCCTTTAATAATTAGCACTTTATTACTCTTAACCGTTGTAGTTGGAGCTCCAATACTTGCACGATTATGCTGGAATTTGCTCGAGCATTGGATTGACTGCTAATCCCGTCGTGAACTTCTCCGGCGTTTTGGGAACCGACGCTCTTGCTTTGGGGAGCGACGTCTCTTTCGACACAAAGGAAGGAGCCTTCTCCAAGTGCAACTTCGGAGCGAGCTTCACAAACTCCGATCTCATTGCATCTTTGACCCTGTAAGAATTCTTGAAGTTTCTATCCCACACCGTTATAATTCAACTCACCCGAATCAATTAAGTACATCAAAGAGGCAACTTCACCTGTCACCAACTGGAATTAGGTTGAAGCCCTCAAGTTCTTAATATGGTATCAAAGTAGGTTCGATCCGCGTCTGACTGTCACCTGTTTCATATGTCCACGTGTTAGGCCTTCAGTCGCCACACATGATGGTGCATTTTGAGATTTCTATCCCATATTGGATAACTCAATTAATATATATAAAAAAATGCAACTTCACCCATCACCAATTGATTTTAGGATCAAACCCTCAATTTCTAATAGTTTCTTCTAATTTCAAATGAAAAGAGAGACTCAAATTTCATTTTTTTTTCTCTAAGGAATGACAAAGGTGACACGCTGAGTGCTTCGTACTACCACACCGTGAGCCCACTGACCAACACGGCCGTTGGAGCCGAGGTGACCCACAGCTTCTCGAGCAACGAGAACACCATCACCGTGGGGACTCAGCACGCATTGGATCCGCTGACCACGGTCAAGGCACGGGTCAACAACTCCGGGAAGGCAAGTGCCCTGATCCAGCACGAGTGGCGTCCTAAGTCGCTGATCACTGTCTCCACCGAAGTGGACACTAAGTCCATCGACAAGAGTGCCAAGTTTGGCTTGGCTCTGGCCCTCAAGCCGTGAGTTCTCTTTCTTCGTGGAGATTAATGATGCTGCTTCGTTCGTGCTTTTGATTCTGAGCTCTCTTTGCTGCTTATTTTGGTGATTGTCGAAATAATTTGCTCGTCACTTTGAATGCTTTTTTTTTTGGGAACTAGGCCTTTTTTTTGGCTTGCACACTTGCTATTCTGAGGGTTTTACATTGCAATAATATGTTCACCATTGCATGAGTTCTCTATCAGGGTAAATTTTTTTTTCAGTGGCATTACCGGGCCATAAAATTTAGGGTACGGACAAAAACTTTCAAAATTAAGCAATTTAAGGACATGATACGTTGAAATCCAAGATTTTGTCCCGGAATTGTTTAATTTTGAAAGTTCTTGTTCGTATAATGTCATTCCAGTTTAAGCACATAATGATCCTAAATTGCTTAATTTTAGCTCCCTGTGATGCTTAATCCACGGCTGTCAAGATTTGAGACAACAGTGCCTCTTGTTCCTATGACTCTAGCAAAACGGTAATGATAGTTATAACAGCCGAAAACAGAAATCCCAGCATCATTATATGAGGATTTCATTACAAGATTTTGTTCAAGGGCCTCAATTCCTTGGGCACGCCGTTGAAGTTCCCAGAGTTCACATGGGCTTGAAGCAGAGGCCTTTTGCCGCTCTTCCAGTGGATGCCCTCCGCAAGGTGCTCCTTGTTCGGCGTTAGCATCACAAAGTTTGGATCCGCCCTTTCATAACTAGGAAAAAATTAACCCAAAAAAAAAAGGAAGAAGAAGAAGAAATATCAGACAGTAAATAATATGAATTATTAACGCGTCTGCGATTTCTAACCTTCCTTCCCTAATGTTGTCCACGCGAACACCGAATCCAAAGCCCGTCTCTCCCTTTGTGCGGTCCCTAACAGCTGAAAGAAGCAATTGATATTATATTCATATTCAAAGAATGGCTTTTTAAATTCTTAATAAATGAAAATTTGCCCCAAGGAAAGAAACAAACCTGACATGCTTAGAGTGAAAGAAGGCTTCCACCATGATTTGAAAGCCAGAGCTATTGATGAGCTGAGAGGGCCAATCTTTCCCTGACAATACAAACCCCGTCTTAAAGCTTAAGACGAACAATTAATTCATGAATGTTTTTAATTTAATAGTAAATTACCTTGAGCAAGAAGTTTTTGTTGGCTTGCCAAGATGCTGCTACTTGAAAGGTGGAGTCCTTCATATTGTTCGATGAGTTTTTGTCATCGATGCTGTAGAGTAAGTACTAAATGAGCTCAGCTCTTTATTTTCCCGATTCGAATATGAGAGAATAAGGACAGCAAAAGAAGGTGAATTTTTACCTCGTCTGCAGCTCGAATCCGAAGTCAATGTAGTTAGTGATTCCAACTATTTCATTTTCCTCGAGTATATTTTTTACCTGTGTAGCCGAAAGGATTTTTAATTTTTCATCAGCAACAAAAGCATGTATATTAAAGAAGGAAAGAAAGAAATACCCGTCTTTGGACCACCACATGCTGATAGAAAGAAGCAATGAACTGCAAAACATTTTGGAAGTCATCATCATCACTAGTCAACGGTAACAAAAAAGGAAACTTTTTCGACATATATATTCGCATAAACTTCCTATACAATTCATCATCAGATCATGTATATGTTTACCTGTAAATATAAAGAAATTTATATCCACAAAGTCAAAATTATGAACTAAACTCAAAGCACCATCAACCAATGTGAACAAATTTAATGTTAGCTTTAAGTGGAAAGCTCGATTTCTAAGCTTAAACAGAGAGATAAATGCATTAGATAAACTGAAGCTTTACAACATGTGACCTGCGAGCTTCTGGAAAGTTCGAGTCCGAAATTGAACGATGGACTCAGTGGACTTCCGGATCCTAATCCATAACCGATTGCACAGCTCCAGTTTTCCAAATTCTTGAATCTTGATGCATCTTTGCTTCCAACTAAAACAATGTCGTGGGTAATAAAAAAGGTGATTAAATATCATGGCCATAATAGAGTATACGGAAAAATTTACGAGAAGATATGATTATCTAAAAAGAAAAACTGATACATCAACCATGACTTATAACGATTAAAATGCTCCAACTCAAAGTTATCTCCAATTAAATGTTTCAAAATTGCAATCTAAGAATAGCATGTTAGGGCTATGATTAAAGATGTTAATTAAAGACTTGCATTTGGGCTCGTACTGCACTCCAGCAGTCAAGCTTCCCATCTTGCTCACCAGCCATGCATTTCTCGGGATTTTGTCCTCAGCTGTAACAAAGAGAATGATGAAGTCAACCAACCAACTTCGACGCGTTTATTGAGATATTAAACTTTTATGCATGTGTACAAAACATGCAATGGTGGACCTAATTTATTGGAATTTTGTACTCTTCTTAAGTGATCAGAGACATAACATGTAATCCCATGACATTGAATTTAAATGGTAAAGAGTTAAGAATGGATATTTACAACAGAGCTTCGAAGGAATTAAGAACTTCCATTTTCGTTCAAATCAAGACAACCGTAGACGTACCAGCAAAGGGAATAACTGTAGCTCCAAGTGACAGATTCGAAGAGCCATATCTAAGGCCCATGACCCCATAATCTTCACAGGATACTCTAAACAATCAACCATGTTAGATCGATTAAGTCTTTTAAGAATGTAGAAGCAAAATTTGAGGAAAAAAGGTGTGACCTTTGTTTCAAAAGCAGCGGAATTATGCCAAATGCTCCAATTCCAAACTTGGGGTAGTATGCACAGGATCTCATCAGCAAAATCCTACGAAATCTCCACATTAGAAGCACTATTGCTGGTAGTTACTTCAAACACGAGAATGAGATCTTACGGTTCAGTGTTTGACACGAAGACATCGATGAATGTGTGGGGATCGTCAACATCACTAAAAGGGGAAAATGAAAACATGATATAAGTAAAACGATTATTTAAATGCAAAATTAGTGTGTCTGAGACTGATAATAAAAAAGAGAAGAAAAAAAACCTCTGCCAGCGAAACTGAGCATTTCCCAACAGTTTCTCTTCCGGCTTGTTATCAAGGGGACCAGATACCTGAACAAAGCTAAGGAATTCATGCAACTTGCCACCTCATATTGGAACTGGATAACTTCAGAAAATCTACTCTATTGAAAATTTGAACGTAGATCTAATTTGAAAAAATTTACTTTACTGAACAATGAACATAGTTGAGCATAGACCTTAGAAGCAAAACATATTTTTCCACACCAAACATGCGTAAATGTATCAAATCAGCCAACAAACTGATGACGAAGTAGCCACATTAACACAACACACATCCATGAGTCATTAGACTATGAAGGACTGAATAACCAAAAAATTCATAAAAACAGATGGATCGCTACGAACATTAAAAGAACCGCGTGAATTTAATCAAAAGTTCATGACTCAAATCAAATTGGACCCAGCATTGTAAGCTCCAAATCTGATTCACAACAAGTCAAAATTGAATCTTTTCCCGATGCTAGGCACTCAAATCACCGAATCCTCGGTAGCTCAAATCCAGAAAGAACCAACAAAAATTATTGATCATATTAAATAGTTGGAAGCCCTCGTACGATCAGAACCAAGTACAAGCACCATAATAACCATATCAATCCAGTAACCGATCAAAGGCATCCACAGGAAGGATACGGTCGCGATCAAATCAACGTGAGGATCGTCGATTGGCTTAAGCATTATCCTCGTACTGAAATGCTTAGCCTCCTCGAAGTAGTCTTCGAACAGGCCCCTCAGCGCCATCTTCCCGAACAACAAGTTGTACGATGATTCGAGCATCCTGCATCAGACAGAATCAAATGCTTCGCAAGGCAATGAACACGACGGAAAGAACACCGAAGAATACCACAAACCTGGTCCTCGCTGCCAGCGGTGGAAAATCGAAGAGCGGCGGCACAAGAACCATGGGCGGCGGAGGCGGTGGCGTCACGGAGGATACCCAGTTACCCATTTTCCGGCGCGTGTGAGATTCACTATTTATGCTTTATTATTATTTCTCTTTTACTATTAATTCGTTAGGCGTAAAGGTTAGCAACGATGGATGTGCTGTTCTGGCGGGGATATTTCTCGTGTCTAGGCTCGTCCAGGGCATGACCGTTTCCGTGATGACGTGGCAGGAAAGGTGTGCCGTCCACGTGGCGCAGCGGATCCGTAGTTCCGTACCTTAATTATCTCACTGATCTCTCCATCTAAATATTATTAGTGGGCTGGTCAGTTCTGTGTATTATAATTTGATAGGCCCACTTACGGCCCACATGGGATTGTATGCGTTTTGGCCCATTAACTATCGGGCAAGCGCCAATCGTGCTTTCAGAGTGTTAGGGTTCCTAAACACCGCAAAGAGGTTAGAAATGGCGAATTGCGCTCGAACAATCGTCCAACGATCGTCGAACTGTGCCAAAACCTTACTGAATCAAACTCGATCGGTGCCGGAGGTATCGCCTGAGCTCCGTGGGCTCGCAGCTATACGGCCTTGCCGCCGTTTCTTTTCCGTTTCAAGGTATTCAAACATTTTGTCTTCCGATCAGAATTCGATAGATGTCAGTATGGTAATCGGAATCGAAAATTAACTCGATTTCTAATAGGTTACCGGTGGAGCTAGCGTGCGCGGATTCGTTGATGCCTCTGCACTCCGTGACGGCCTCTGCATTGTTGAAGTCGATGCTTTCTTCAGAGGTCGGGCGATGGAGTTTTCTTTCTGAAGGTACGTAGGTACTTGCCTTTCTTCTTTTTCTCTGAATCTTTTGTTTTCGGCTTGTAGATGATGAAACGAGTTGCCATGCTTGATTTGGTTTGTGCATTGATGAGATTTTGCTCTAGCTGATTCTTTTCTTTGTCATGAATGGTTGACTGCGGTGATTCAAAGCATAACCCAGCTGTTATTTTAGTTCACCTGCTTTGATAAACATAGTAAGATCAAGAATTGAGTGGAAAAAAAAAAAGTTGAGCTTTACTCTAAACTTTATGTGACGATAAAATTCGATCATGCAACTTAAAAATAGATTAGACATATAATGTGGCATCTTTTCTTTATCATGAATGATTGACTGTGTGATTCAAGTTCAGTAAATTAGCTGAAGAGAGAGCCAACTGTTGTTTTAGTTCACCTGCTTTGATAAACATAGTAAGATCAGAGAATTGTGTGAAAAAATGTCTGATCTTACTGCTTAAAGTTAACTCTATGAGACGATCATTTTCGATCCGGCAACTTAACAGTATATTAGGCATATAATGTAGCATCTTGTGGATGATACTGAAGCTTGTTCATTGCTTCAATGGATTCCTATCAGGATTCGCAGCAACATTATAGCATACATAGAGATGATGACAAAGTCGGAGAAAGAAATGGTTGAATGGGGTTTTTTCTCTTGGGCTTATTGTTTGGGGCAGCCTTTGTTTCTTTTGTGGCAATGCAATGTATAATTGTGGTTATGACATTCGATAATCTTAAGCTGTTTGTCATAAATGAAGCCTCTTTCTCCATAAGATCGATTTTTTTTTTATATCGTTGGTTTGTTGATGTTAAGAAAAAAAATTCAATGTAAGTGGCATTCCACTCGACACCCATTTACGTATTTATTCACCAAAAATCTTTGCTTGCACGCACATTATGATCGTATTATATATTTGAGTGGACCAAATCGATATATTTATTCAATCATCCGAGATTATATATGATTTATGTTGATGCGAGTAGTGTTCTTATACAATGAAATGATGCTTTGTATATATAATCCATTTTTCAAACGTCGAAATAATATGTGGTAAATCTAATGCCAATCAAGGCATGCAGGGAAAATATCTATCGTTTGCTTTGATTACTACCGCAAGGGTCCCAAATTCTTATACGCGCAATTATTTGCGCCATGATATCCACACATCAAAGGTATGCTGTCGAAATTTTAAATTTAATGAGGTACTTTTATAGGAAAGTAAATAATGAATGGCACAACGAGAAGCTTCGGATCCATTACTATAATTTATAGAATTATGCAATATTATTATTATTATTTTTCAATCTCATATACATTATTATTTAAAGAAGAAAAAATATTATGATATGTAGACGAACTTTATCGGTTGTATTTATTTGTTTCCACCAAATCTGATTACGACCTTCGACGCTTCTTGATTTTTTTTTATTTGAAATGACCGCAATGTATAATGTATTTAAATGTGTGTAACATTGTTGTACCTATTTGTTTGCTTCTACAAATAAAATTAGGCATCGTGCAAATATACCTATGCGGCTACTCTTACTCTTCTTTTTCGTTTATTTTATTTATTTAGGATTGACTGATTAGTACACTTACCATCCTAGAGCCACTTGTAATTAAACACTATCCCTAATTACCTTTAAAGGAGCACTACGGTCCACAAAGCTAATTAAAAAATCACACATCGGTCGTTTTCTAATTCGTATTAAAATACAAATTAAAACAAAAATTATGGTTGTCTTATTAAAGGTGGGTGATATTTGAGCCCTCTCCGCGGTTCATTGCTTGTCCAAAACCGAAATCACGAACCAAATCCGAACCGGGTCGGGTATCAATGGATCCGGGATCAGAAGCCGATTCACGTCTATTGGAAAAATCAAAGAAAAATGACATAAAAATAAAATAACAAAAAAAAAATAAAAATGGGACCAATCGGCTCGATAAGCACGATTCTTCTTCGCTTTATTTATTTATCGGCTTATCAAAAAAGAGAACAAAACCGAAAACAGGTAAGGAGTCCCTCTCAATCAAATTATTCAAAAACCATTTAAATTTTTATGGAAAAAAAAATCGACAGACGCGTTGAATAACATGTATTCCCCAAACGAGAATACATTGCAAACAAGGCAAAAAGCATGGTAAGAAAAACGTGCTAAATGATTGCACAGTTTGTCAAACATAAATAGCAGTCGAACTATTCATACGATTGGTAAGTTGATGTTATTACGATTTATAACCGTCACTACTCATACATGCCGAAATATTAATTTTCACTTATTAATCTTTGCATGTTATAAGTGGGAATAGATATATTTTATACGTTATCAAAAAACTTTTAAGATAAAGCCTAAGACACATAAAGAGGTTCCATATGGCTCCCTCAAGTTGATTCATGACCTCCACCTAAAACATATCGTCAGCCGATCTTTACACAGAAGACAAAAATCAACCCTAAAATTGCATCCAATTAAGACATCAAAGTGTGGTCCAAAGCACTATTCATAGTAGCAGCGGAGAAGAGAAACTGAAGATAACAAAGTAAAGGCTGAAGCTTTATTTGCAATCGTGCACATCCACTACTTACTCGGAATAATATATATTTTCTTGAGAAAAAGAAGAAAAAAAGAACTGAAACGTCCCTTTACCTTACCAGCCTATACAAACCTCACTCAATCTTCAATTTTTTTTTTCCATATATTTCTTCTTTCCACGTATTTTCCTACCATGATGGTAGATTGTTGTTGATACGGGATCCGGTTTAAGTGGGATTTCTTGATCATAGGTGAGACTTCTTTATTCCTTGATTATCTTATCTGCAATTTTTTGTCAGTCCCATTTTCTCAGTGGCCACGTACGCTTTATTAGAGAATGTGAATTATTATTACAAGACAACATGCGTGGGAATATTCTATACTGCTTTTCCTCCTCCTCTCCTCCCAAACGCGATTCTCTTGGTGGGTTTTGTTTTTCGTGTTTGGTCCTTCATTATCGATTTATTTCGAAAAGGGTCCTCTGTTTTCTTTGGTTTGTTCGGAGCATAAAGGCTACCGCTGCGCATTAATTGGGTTTTTTACTTCATAAAAACTACTTTTTTTTTTCTCTCTTTCATCATACACTTCATTTTCTCGCTCTAGGCGTTCAATATCCGAGTAACGATGCTCCCATGATTTTGAGAAGTCCCGTGATGGATATCGAGAGTTGGAGCCCAACGAACACTAATAATAACAATAATCCGATAAAGGTCAGATTTTTACGAAATTAGAAAACAAAAAGGAAGCGTTTTTTTTTTTCCTGGCATTTTCTTGACGAAACTCGGCGTTTCAATCTCTCAGAAGGAGTCATGGAGCACGGTGCTGACGCTGGCCTATCAGAGCCTCGGCGTCGTGTACGGAGATTTGAGCACTTCGCCTCTCTACGTCTACAAGAGCACCTTCGCCGAAGACATACAGCACTCGGAGACCAACGAGGAAATCTTCGGAGTGCTTTCCTTCGTTTTCTGGACTCTAACGCTAATCCCACTCCTCAAGTACGTGTTCGTCGTCCTCAGGGCCGACGACAACGGCGAAGGAGGAACCTTCGCTCTCTACTCTCTGCTCTGCCGACACGCTCGCGTCGGCACCTTGCCCAACGGGCAACTCGCCGATCAAGATCTGTACGAGTACAGAAAGGACGGGATTTCGTCTGGTAATAATAAGGGTTTCGGTCGGAGGCTGAGGTCGACGCTTGAGAAGCACCGAGTGCTGCAGAGGATGCTGCTCACTCTTGCCTTGATTGGGACTTGTATGGTGATCGGCGATGGCGTTCTTACGCCGGCAATTTCGGGTTGGGAAAGAAAAAAGATTTCTTTTTTTTTGGCCCTTTTTATTTAAACTGGTTTTTGCAACGAATCTTGAATTTTTTGCTCGGTCTTGCAGTGTTTTCTGCTGTCTCTGGGTTGGAGCTTGTGGTCTCCAAACATCACCATGAATGTGAGTTTCTTCTCTTTCTTGTGGAATTCACTGTTTTAGTTTTCAATTTCTTGCTTGTAAGAATCTATTTTATTCTGCAGACTTGGTAAGAATAATCTCCTTGGTAAGAATCATAATCTACTGTAATCAGGGAAGATGTTATGCTCCTGTAGACGTGTTCAGTTCGTGGACAACGAAATCACACCAAACTTTATTTCAAAAAAAAAAATTGAATTTTTTTCGTTTCAGGGATTTGAGGGGAGTCAGATTAAATATTATTAATCATTGAGTAAAGTTAGGTCACCATCTCTGAGGATTGTTGTGGAGACCACATTTTTCTGCTATCATTTTATGACCGGAGACGCAACTTGAGCTTAAAGAAACATTAAACAGTTGACTCCATTGAAAATGTTCTTACAAGAATGGTTTTATTGTTTATATAGTAAGAAAGATCAAAGGGAATGCTTGTGATGGGAACTTTTATACGAATTATCGTATCGATATTTTTTCAGACGTCGAGGTCCCAATCGCGTGCGCGATACTGGTGTTCTTGTTCTACCTACAGCACTACGGGACCCACAGGCTCGGGTTCCTGTTCGCACCCGTGGTGATCGTGTGGCTCCTCTGCATCAGCTCCATCGGGCTCTACAACATATTCCACTGGAACCCTCTGGTCTTCAAGGCACTGTCCCCTTATTACATGTACAAGTTCTTGAAGAAGACCCGAAAAGGAGGGTGGATGTCTCTGGGCGGGATTTTGCTGTGCATCACGGGCTCGGAGGCCATGTACGCGGATCTTGGCCACTTCTCGCAGCTCTCGATCAAGGTAGAAAAAACATTCTATCTAAAATTAAGAATTTTTTTTATTTTTTTGTGGTAGAAGGCCATTTTTTTTTGTGTCCAATTTTCGGGTATGAGCGTTTTTTCCCCTCCAGTGTTAGCCCCCAATGCATTGTTATCGATTTTGGGACGTTTTAATCCATCGGTTAATTTAACTGTTAGTGTCGATGGAATTATGGGAGAGATCAACAAACCCCAAAATTTGCGGGCCAAAGAAAGTGGGACCTGGCTGGCCCGGCCAGTAAATCCGTCCAAAATAACGGTTAAATTAACTGGTAAACCAAAACGACTCAAAATCGGTAACATTGGGGGGACTAAAAGTGACATCTCAGAACATTGGGGGACCAAAAACGCCCATTTCCCAAACTTTGGGGACCAAAAATGGTATTCCCCCTTTTTTCGTAATATTTGACATTGTTTAATGCTTATTATCCGCCGTAGATGGCTTTCAGCTTCGTGGTGTACCCGTCGTTGATCCTCGCCTACATGGGCCAAGCTGCTTATCTCTCCAAACACCACGTAATCGAAAGTGACTACCGCATTGGCTTTTACGTCTCCGTCCCCGGTAGCTTTTTTAAGCATTTTCTTACAGACATGGACGAGTATTTCTAGCATTTTATTACGTATTTTTTTCGTGTTGCTGCAGAGAAGCTGAGGTGGCCCGTTCTTGCAATCGCGATCCTCGCGGCGGTCGTGGGGAGCCAAGCGATCATCACGGGGACGTTTTCGATCATCAAGCAGTGCAGTGCCCTCGGCTGCTTTCCACGGGTCAAGATATTACACACGTCTTCGAAAATATGCGGACAGATTTACATTCCCGAGATCAACTGGATCCTTATGGTGCTGAGCTTGGCCGTCACTATAGGTTTTCGGGACACGAAGCACATCAGCAATGCATCGGGTAAGAAAACTGTTGAATGACCACTTCACCTGAGAGATTTAATCTGAAGGGAGTGCACTGCATCATATTTTAAATTATATATTTTATTTCCAGCTCGCACCCTTACTTCTCGGCTGATTTTCTTCCTTATCTAGCTTTAGACGTTGAATTTTTTCTTAAATGGGTGGTCGTGAGGATTCGTATCTGTGACCTCTTGACATGGGCTGTGATATCATGTTGAATGACCACTTCACCTAAAAGTTTAAGCTTAAAGGGACTGCGTCATATTCTAAATTTATATATTTTGTTTCCGACAAAAACCCGCGTTCCTTTAGATTTTTTTTTATCGCTCGTCTCTTAACGGGAGAAAAAAACAAAAAAAACAGGGCTTGCGGTGATACCATGTTGAATGACCACTTTACCGAAAGGCTTAAGCTTGAAGGGACTGCATCATATTCTAAATTTGTATACTTTATTTCCGACAAAAACCCGCGTTCCTTTAGGATATATATATATATATATATATATATATATATATATATATATATATATATATATATATTTTATGGCTCGTGTCTCAACGGGAGGAAAAAAAAACAGGGCTCGCGGTGATAACGGTGATGCTAGTGACGACGTGCCTCATGTCCCTCGTGATCATCCTCTGCTGGAACCGGAGCGTCCTATTGGCCGTGGCGTTCATCTTCTTCTTCGGGTCGATCGAGGCCCTCTACTTCTCGGCCTCGCTGATCAAGTTCCGCGAGGGCGCGTGGGTCCCGGTGGCCCTCTCCCTTGTCTTCCTCGCGGTGATGTTCCTGTGGCACTACGGCACATTAAAGAAGTACGAGTTCGACGTCCACAACAAGGTCTCCCTTAGCTGGCTCCTCGGGCTCGGCCCGAACCTCGGGATCGTGCGGGTTCGCGGCATCGGTCTCATTAACACCGAGCTCGTCTCGGGAATCCCGGCGATCTTCTCCCACTTCGTCACCAACCTGCCCGCCTTCCACCAGGTGCTGGTTCTCTTCTGCGTGAAGAACGTGCCCGTGCCCCACGTGAGGCCCGAGGAGAGGTTCCTCGTGGGCCGGGTCGGCCCGAAGGAGTACCGCGTGTATCGGTGCATAGCCCGCTACGGGTACCGCGACTCCCTCGTCGATGACGTGGCGTTCGAGCACGACCTCGTGTGCAGCATCGCGGAGTTCATAAGATCGGAAACCCCCGAGCGCGCCGATTCTCCGTCGCGAATCGACCGCGACGAGTACATGACCGTCATCGGGACGAACTCGAATAATTCCCGCGGTAACGAATTTGTCAAAATTTGGGACGAAGGTGAAAATTCATCAGAACTTACAACAACAGCAGCAACAACAACAGCTGCTGCGAGAAAGAGGGTGAGATTCGTGGTGCCCGAGGGCTCGGGAACGAGCGTAGAGGCCCGAGAGGAGCTGCGGGAGCTGGGCGAGGCCAGAGAGGCGGGCTTGGCTTTTATACTGGGGCATTGCTACGTGAAGGCGAAGAGCGGCTCGGGATTGTTGAAGAGGCTCGCGATCAACGTGGGCTACGATTTCTTGCGGAGGAATTCGAGGTCGCCGACCTACGCGAAGAGCTTCCCCCGGGCTTCGACGTTGGAGGTCGGGATGATCTATCATGTGTGATGACTGTATGCGGCATTTCGTCGGAAGTTGGCCGACGATGTATTTATCTTTCGAAGAAAAACTTTTGTAAATGGTGGTTAGTGCACTTTCGGTTGGCCCTAAAGCAAAGCCAACAACACGCATCAATACCCTTTGCATGGGTTTAATGGATCTCGGGCGGGGGCATCGGGTCGGGCCAAGTATATAGCATATCGACCATAACATAATAAGCACAAATTGTTGAAAAATATATATTTTGTGAAATGCAATTATAGAGATCAATCAACGAGATTCCTTGGTGCTTTCTTTCGCATCAACCCAACCAATCAACTCAATGATTAGTACTTGTTTAGTAGTAAAATTAATATGGTTTAATTATCTTTTTCCCTTATATATTTGTGGAGTGTTATTCTAAGGACACATGGATAACAATTTTAGTAAAATAGAATTTTGAAATTAAAGCAGTTTGAGGATAAGTAACACTGTTTAACCCGAGATTAACACATGAGGATTACACGTGATAATTCATTTATGACAAAATCATGTATGGGGGACATGCTGATTGAATGGAGTTTTTTCTATGCCACGTACGACTTTTTCCCTATTCAATTGTCAAGTGCACTTCAATGTGTTAATTTACTAGCTGAAATTAGGTTATTTATCCTCGAATCGCTCCAACTAATCATGGATGTTGACTTGGACGCAATTTTTTTCGATGGCGACTTAGGATTTTCCTCCAAATTAATTATTGTTAAGGTTTACATGTGTTAATTTCCAGACTGAAATTCGATTTTTCTCGTTAATTGTCCTTAAATTATTTCCAAACATATGTCTTTAAAATACCAATTCCTTAATTTAAATGATATTTTCCCCAAATATTATCGGCTCACAATAATTAAAACTAAATAAATAGTCGCAAACGGTAAACACGTGGCACTGGGCTGGATTGTGAGACTATTTTTGTTTTCGGGTTTGACCCACTCCACCTGGCAATCCAATCAGCTCCAGCTATAGCTATTTCTACAGCTGGCATACACAAACTACCGCCGAAATCACCGCCATTTCCCGGTTCCCGGTTTGCCCTTTTTTTGTTTCCGTTATAAGGAGCGCACCAAACGGCGCAAACACGGAGAAGACTTGCAGGGAGAGAACGGCTTAATCAATCTCTCTGCAAATCGAATCAAATCCCTCTGCGGGTTTTTTCATCACAATGTCCCAACAAGCCGCAGATCAATCCTCCACGCGGAAAGAGACCGGCGAAGAATCAATCGACGATCTCCACGAATCGGCATTCTTAAAACGCGGCTGCTGCTGTTTCTGGAATTTCCCGTGCTTCAAAAAATCAGACAGCTGGGAGAGAATCCTCACGACCTCGGAAGATCGACCGCCGGAGAAAGGCGGAGAGACGTGGTGGGGGAAGGGATTGGACGCGCTGAAGAAGGTGCGCGAGTGGTCGGAGCTCGTCGCCGGTCCGGAGTGGAAGACGTTCATCCGCCGCTTTAACAGGACCGCCGCGGGCCGTTCCAAGGCCGGGAAATTCCAGTACGATCCCCTGAGCTACGCGCTTAATTTCGACGACGGGCCGGGGAGGGACGGTGATTTCGAGGTTAGGGATTTCTCGTCTAGGTACGCCGCGATCCCCGTTTTGCAGAGCGGGCAGTGGAAGGATATCCGGCATTGATTTTATTATTTTTTATTTCCTAATTGTTTATTCTTTTTTTGTTAATAGGTTACGGTGAAGTTTGTGTAATTGTTGAAAATAACAAGAATTGCAATTATTTTTTTTACTTGGGAGAGTACTCATACGATTGAGGAGTGACAATTCATCGAAAACACTAATTTAGATTGAATTTTCCGACTTCACGTATGATTTTCTCCAAATTAATAGTCTTGCGTGGCTTAAGTGTATCGATTCTACGTTGAAATTAAGTTTTCGACGTTAATTATTCTCAAATTGATTCAATTTTCGAAACTTATTACGCTGAAATTCACATCGTACACTAATCAAATATACATACAAAAATAAATTATTAAGCCTGTGGAAACGATTTGATTAAATCGCTTTTCTTTTATCCTGGCCCATGTGAGCCCATTTAATCAGGCCCATTAACAAATTCCCATGACCATTTTAGATTTGGTTTCGAAAATAGAGTGAGTCGAAGGAGTGGCTGTCGTCGTCTGAGCGTTCAACGAGTGGTGCTGAGTTCTCGCCAACTCCAAATTATGTAATTTTTGTTACATATTATATTATTATACATATAAGCATAGATAAATCTGTTTGTATAAGATATTTTTCAGTGATAGGAATTAACAGATCATCGAGACAGTGAATTCGCCATGAGAGCTCTTCAAGCTTCCACTTCCTACGGTGTCGGATTAGGCTCTTCGTTCCGCGCTCCGGCTCCGCCACATCGCCGCCAGAGTATTGTGGCTAAAGGTAAAGATGCGTTTGCTGAATATTCTTCGTGATTGTTCGTTGTTCTTCCCTGATTGTTGGAAATTGTAATTGATGAGTCTGAAATGGCTGTTGCTCAGTTGAGCCTAGCGAGAAATCAGTGGAGATAATGAGGAAATTCTCGGAGCAATACGCCCGGAGGTCAAACACGTATTTCTGCTCTGACAAGGGTGTTACATCTGTGGTCATCAAGGTATTGAATTCTTCAAGGCAAAGTAACTTTGTTTTATAAATGATGGATTATCGATTTGGTTTTTTGGTATCCTTTTGGATTTTCCTAATATGGTTTTTAATAAGAGTTGCCTGATACGTATTTTTAATAAGAGCAATTTGGAGAAAGACGAACCAATTTTGCTGTGTTTATATTATGCCATGTTTAACTGTGAAAACAATAATACATCAGCCTCCATCTAGGTAGTATGATTTGAAAGTAATGCTGTGTCATCTATTGGTCCATAGATACTGATTTGAATGGAATATGTGGATGTACTGAGTTGGTTAACAGTGTGAAGCTGATTTTATTTTTCAAAGCTATATGGCGCGTTGGCCTGAATTCTTGTCATAATTTCAATCGAGATGACAACAAGGAAGCCAAGTAGTAAATATGATATATGAAAAGTGCCCTTCCTCCTTTGTTACTTCCTACGATTCTTCACCTACTAGCCAGTCGTATGGATCTGATAGTTTGTCACTTTGTACGTGTCGATAGAACAGGAAAATTTTGATTTCTGTGTTTTCATGTTGTTTATAAACTTTTTGAATGGCGATATTTTTAATTCATTTTGTAGGGGTTGGCAGAGCACAAAGACACCCTCGGTGCACCCCTTTGTCCTTGCAGGTTTCTTTTCACATAGTTACATAAGTCATATGCTTATTGTCTCACGTTTCTTCATTATGATTTGATGTGATACATGATACAAGTAAATCACTTGGATTTCAGGCATTACGATGATAAAGCTGCTGAGGCGCAGCAGGGGTTTTGGAACTGTCCTTGTGTTCCAATGAGAGAAAGGTAATGTAGTGGTACTGTGGAATACTGTTAAGTTCTGTTATCATGCGTGCCATTCTTTCACAGGACTTTCTAATGAGTTTCAAATTACTTTTGGCATCTTTAAGTAAACCAATTGAGCTAATTTATGTAAGCTTATGCAAAATATAGATATTAGACATTTGACGCTCTTTAATATAGTAGCACAAATATGCACTAATATAATTCTTCTATTGACAGGAAAGAGTGCCACTGCATGCTGTTTCTCACCCCTGATAATGATTTTGCCGGCGAAGATCAGGTATTTATAGGATGCAATTTCCTCATCATTTCCAAAATGTAATGTTTTCAACTAAATGGAATATTTACACCCAAGTATATGGCTTGTGTACTATTACCAATGTTAGAAACTTGTAACGCCTAAAACTGCTAACTCAGAACATGATCGAGTTTTCCGTTTTTCCTGTATTGGGCTCGTTTAGTTGGGTATCTGTTCGTCAACACTATGATTTTGGATTTAGAATTTTACAGCCTCTAACAACATTTATCTTATGCAGACCATTACATTGGAAGAGATCAAGGAAACAACCGCGAACATGTGATATTTTTGTTGTTTTTCTGTTCATCTGAATAGAGACCATTGTTGTATAAATATGTAACATGATCAGTCACTGTATCCTTTTGTCCGGTACAGTGGTACAATCTGAATGGTTTTGTTGTTTAATAATATTCATTTTACATAATTGCTTCATGTTACGCTTAACTCTGTCATGTCTTTCCTTTTAATCTCTGATACTGTTATGCTTTTAGCCTTCTGCGAGGGAAAAAAGTTATCCTGTAAAATGAAAAGGGGGAGGAAGAAAAAAAATCTATATTTTAGAAAATTTGTATTTGCTCTAGTCTTCTTGTAGGAGGGTTTATTTTAGAAACATATCTCAATATTTGGCGAAGAGTGCTTCGGGCGTGTGAAAGAATCGTGTCAATCTTCGTAGTCAAAGTCTGGATGATGCTTGCAACAGCATGGGGAAGCATGCCTCAGGTCAAGATTACGCTCAGTCGCTGTGGACAACAAGTAAGCTTTTTTTTCCCTGTGTTTCTATTATTTTTAAGCTTTGGATAGATGCATTTTGTCCCTGAGAAGCATTTGACTTTATGTTTCCGTTTGAATCATGTCTATTTTTACGTGTTGATAATGGTAAATTAATCATGGGGAAGCGAACCAACTTTTACTGTTGGTGTGTTCTGTGTTTGGAATTAGTTTTATGTGTTCTGTGTTTGTTGCTGTCTCTCCTATCACCGGTTGCATACGACTTGCTGTTGCTTTAAGCAGTGGGTACTTGTACCCTAATAATGATAGGACGAGAAGAGAAATGTTCAAGATACTATGAATGTGATGATCTTTTCAAGGTAAGTGATTGATTTTTTGCCAATTGTTTCATCTTTGACTCCTTAACTGGTAGACTATTCATGTTTGATCTTAATCTCGTGACAGAGGGGCTATGTTACCGCTTCGACTTCTTAACGGTAAAAGATCTTTCATTGATGTAACGCGCGAGAGAGAGACATTCGTTCAAGTCTGAGGAGAGTAAGCAGTTCCACAGAAGGGTTACAATGGCCATTTGGTCTATGGAATCACAGCAAAGCATCATCAGAGGTACTCATTCTGAAAACAAGGTACCCTTTTATTTGTCCTCGTACTTTTTCGGCCCTGATCGTAGGAAAACTGTTATTGTTAGGCTAGCAAAGTCAATACCCCTATAGAAAATCAAAAGATTCTTGTCACCTGCTACGATGTCTTAACTTTTATTTAACTCTCTTTGCTTGCTTTCACATATATTCGGTACCAACCTCACCACAATCAATCACCCTCAGCAGGTGATTTGATGAGGAAAATAAAGATCCCTTAATGAGAAAGCACCCACCAAACACGCCCCTATAGTTCCTTTGCCCAAATCTCAGGTACGGTGATGGCTGATCCGGTTATAGTCTCTTCAGGGCACACATTCAGATAGGTTTAAACTCTCTGTTCAGCTCAAGGCATAGTGATAAATGATCCGTTCATCTAAAAGTTTAAATTTGAAGGGAATTTATCATATTTTAAATTTATATATTTTTTATTCCAACATTCCCATTCACGCCTACCCTGATTTATTTCTTTGTAGCCTTAGACGTGAAATTTGCATTTAATAGGCAGTCGTGATGATTTCTACAAATTGTACTTATTCTAGGCTTGAGCTCTCATACCATGTTGTATGAGCACTTCACTTAAAAATTGATTTTTAGGTGAAGTGGTCATGCAACAATACAACAACTCGAAAGGAGCCAATCATATTATTCTAACTTCATATATTTTATTTTCAATAGCCACCTTCAAGTCAACGTTGTTGGTCAACCTCTCCCTGTAGGACCAGAAAACTAGGTCAAGATCCTAAGATCAGGCATCGTGCCACCTGTCAATTGACTTGCTGAGTTGCGGACCCCGCAAGGTTCGGGACCACGCAGCGGCTGTAGTTTTTAGTTTCTAACAGGAGGATCAAAACAAGCCGGTGGGATCCTCTATCCTATTACATATCATTCCATTACATGTAATCACACAACTGATGTTAAACATTGATTGATCATAAAGAGAGAAATATTTGTGGACCCCATGTAATCAATCACACATACGTTAGTTATCTCGGAGAAACGACGGTTCTACTGCTTTCACCTACACTTTATGTTTGTATATATTATATTATAAATGAAAATTAAGACACAAGGAAAAACCTTATGGTAATTTTTTATTGCATAAACCGAGTTACATAACCGGTTTGATTATTACAAACGACTTACATGATACGGTAAAAAAAAACATAGAAACCCATCTAAAGGGTTGATGATTGAATTGATACAACAAAGCACGAATAATACGAGATACATGATAACATATATATAATTAATTCATGGATATGAGGGAACAACACTATTATTTATTATATTTAGGGGCACTGGACAACCTTCCCATGGATAACAACCGAACCCCAATCGTCGCACTTCATGGAAGAGGGCACGCAGAGGCTCTTGTTGCAGCACTCTCCACAGGCCCTCATGCATGGCCTGTGAGGACTGAAATTCCTACAGTGCTTCATGCACAGAGCTCCACAACCTGCAGTTTTAATTACATGTATACGTATATATATAATGTACTAGGTAAAAGTCAGATCGTAATTGCGTATACGACTGTAAGAAACTTTTATTTAAGTTTGTGTGCTGGGCTATATATATTATTAATTATTAGTCGGTGGATGGATTCATGCATGCATGCGTACCGCGGTGTACAAAGACGGGCGGCACTGGCACGGGCGACTCCGCTGGTGGGGAAGAGACCGGTGGTGGTGGTGGTGGAGATGATTGAGGTGGCGGGGAAGAGACGGGTGGTGGTGGTGGGGAGGAGGAGGAGGAGACGGGTGGTGGAGTGGAAGATACTGGTGGTGGTGGTGGAGAGGACTGAGGTGGCGGGGAAGAGACGGGTGGTGTCATGGGTGGGTAAGAAACAGGTGGTGTGCAAGCTTCAACATGTTCCAATGCTATAGCCTGAGAATGTGAGAAATTATTAACAATTTGTTAGTTTTTATATTTGTAGTAATATATAACATTAATTGGAGACACACACAAGCAAAGCAATAAAGGGTGTAAGTTTGTTAAGGGATTCGAGAGTCTATGTACGTAAGAATATTGCACATATATATTACCATCTGCGAAAGTAAGAGGAAGGAAGCTAAGAAAACAAAGACCAGTGATGACTTAACAGCCATTTTGTTGAAAGTTCGTTGCAATAATAATGCTTCTCTATCTCATATATATAGAAAGGAAACCCTAGCTAGCTAGCTTATATATTACATTACATGCATTCTATGCAACTAAGAAAATACGCGGCATATGCTACTTAATTGAAAAAAATTATAATGTCATTATATATTGAATGATCAACACTTAATATAATATAAATATTATATTCGCTCGGATCTCATAGCATACATTGGAAACGCCGATCACACACTCTCACGCACACTATCGTAGGCGTAAAGATAACGGGGATAAGTTCCTGATGCATGCAGTCAACACATATATTTAATTATTTTTAACACCGTCCTTAATAATTCCTATTTGGAATTGCGAGACCAAAAATTAAATATGATGAGAGGAAGGACGCCATACGCAAATCAAGAATTTACAGAAAAAGTCAGCGGGTGGTGTGATAATTCTTGTAAATCACAACTAGCTCAAGCTCATGAATAATTACGTTCGTTTCAAGTCTTATTTATGGTCTTAAAAGTCTTGATATATAAACTATGGCAATGACATATATATATATATACATATAACCATTGATTCAGGCTAAATAAACGGTCATGAGCGGACAATTAATGACATATTCACAGAAATACGCGAAAGTTCATCGACTTCCCCACAAAGAATTAATCCGAGGAATAACACTGCTCTGCTGTTGTTCACATGGTTATCGGGCTCTTCGGAATACAATACCTATATATAACTAATATTTATGGTTTATACAAAAAATTACATATGCGTATATCCTCAGTTTAGCCGATTAGTTGTTTCGACTATATATTTCCCATGAAATGAAGCCCTATTAATTCATTGGCCTTAGTTCAAATAATTACGAACCTTTAACTGGGCCACATTATTCACACACAAGATCAAACGACTACAGCCTATATATATATATATATATATATATATATATATATATATATAATATAAGGATAACGCTACTTTTGGTCCCCGATGTTTACCCGTTGGGCAATTTATGTCCCCAATATTTCCACTTGCAACATTTAGTTCCCGATGTTGTCTGATTTGAGATAAATTTTGGTCCCTCGATTAATTTTCCGTTAATTTGAATGGAATTAATCTGAACGCGCCAAGTGTCGCCAATTGAGTGGACTTCGTTTAATTTTTTTTTTAATAAAACAATTTTGGTCCCCAAAATTGTTATATTACTGAAATATTCCGTCAAAATTGATGGAAATCTAAACGAGTGATCAAAATTGTTCCGAATCAGACAACAACGGGACTAAATGTGGCAAGTAGAAATATTAGGGACCAAAATTATCAAGACAAACATTAAGACCAAAAGTGGTTTTATCCACCTATACATATTACATCCTAGTACTATATTGCAAACACTTATTGGCTTAATTCTTTCAATCTCTGTGCCCGAAAACACCTGGCAAAAGCCACAAAAGCCAGCAAGCTCACGGCGCTCGAAAACGCCAAGAACCAGTAGTACTTATCCAGCCGAGCCCTACTCATATCGTCGGAGAACCAGCTGTTCTCTTCTCCGGTGAAGAACTCCACCGCCGAAATCAAGCCGGCGCTCAGAAAGCTCCCGACGCCGAACACGCTCGAATACAGAGCAATCCCCACCGTCCTCATGCTCGCCGGCACCTCCGAGTAGAAAAACTCCTGCATCCCCACGACGGTGAATATGTCGGAAACCCCCAAAATCACGTACTGCGGCAGCAGCCAGAAGATGCTCGGAGGAGCCGCCGCCTCCGTCCTTTTCTTCTCTACTACGGCCGCAATCGCCATGGCTACGACGGAGAGGAGCATGCCGGTGCCTATCCGCTGCATCACAGTGATGCCCTTTTCGTCCTTCGTGAGGAGCCGCGCGAAGGGGACGAATAGGGCGTCGTAGAAGGGCATTAGGGCGACGATCGAGATGGTGATGGCGCTCTGCAGGGCGGCGGGAGGGATCTTGAAGCCGCCGCCGATGTTCCTCGACATGGCGGTGCCTTGCTTGGTGAAGAAGGTCGCGGGCTGCTGGAAAATTACGGCGAATAGTAGTAGTGTGGTCCAGATTGGTAATAGGCTGAGCAGTTTTCTGATGGCTTTCGGCGGATTCGTCGCGTGCTCTTCTTTAGGAGCGGCGGCGGCGGCGGCGGCGTTGCGATCGTTGGCGTCTCCTTCGTTGCTGCATAGCGGTTTTTCTTCTAGCCTAATTACGGAGCAAAAGCAAACGAAAATATGATAAATTTCATTTTAGTCCTATAACTTTATTGAAATCCCATAATCTGTCCATCCATGGCAAAAATAGACTTATAACTTCCAAATTTCGCTTTTGGTGATTCCAAAACTAATCCAATATGTTTTTATACACCATTTATCATAAACAATACATTTTATATTTCTCTCGGCCCATGTTCTGATTGCGACCAAAAAGGGAATATGATTGCTTCAACAAAAATGTTAATTAAATTCGTACACTGCGTAAGGACTAGTTATGATAAATGGCTGTTAAATTTAAAAAATGATTATTTATAATAAATGGTGTAAACATACTGATATAGCTTTGACTAGGGACAATTTAGAAGACGAAAAGCGAATTTCGTGACAGTTATATAACTAAAATGTTAGTTACTACTCCTAAACATATTAGACTATTTTCAGACCAGAATAAGTTAAAAGACGGAAGCAAATTTCGTGGGACTGAAATTTTAATTACTCGTAATACCAAACATAAGGTAACAAAATGGTGTAAAGAACTTACTCCAACTCAACCACATCATGCCCTTCATCACCACCACCCTTCATAGGCATCCCTTTGATCATCTTCGAAAAGCCTCCTTTGAGTCCCCTCACAACATCTTCTAACGATGATCTCTTACCGTCCCTCGATAACCCGCCTCGATCTTCCTTCTTGTAAACCCTATTCCCCGACAAGAACATCACAATCGAAACCATCATCGATAGGGTCGGGATAGCAAACCCTAATCCCCATCCCAAGTTGTCTTGCACGTAAGGCATGCAAGAAACACCTATCAAACTCCCCGAGCACACACCAAAGTACCACCATTGAAAGAAGGATCTTTTCTTCTCGTTCTTGTTGTCTCCATCATTATGATTATTATTACCCGTTTGTGGTAATAATTCGTAATCGTCTTCGTGCATTATCTGGTCGGCTCCGAAGGCTTGTAGTGAAGGGTTGTAGCCTCCTTGGCCGAGTGAGATCGTGTATAGGGACAGTGTTAGTGATGAGAATGAATGTGTTGTAGTAATTTCCTTCTTTGCATGAAGCCATGGCCATTGAATTGAGGTTAACGTCAAAGCGAGGAGACCCTAATAAGATATGGAATTAAATTAATTAATTAATTAAAATTAAGATATTTCGATTCAATTTTGACACGTAAAAATGACAGAGTGCGTAGTGACTAGAGATGCATCCAAAAGACAAAAGAAGAAAAGAAAAGATCTTGCATGTTAGATGTCCACCAACATAATGTATAAGCAAGCCTTTTTGAAGGGTTTTTTTTTTTCTAAATATAAATATATATATGTAATAAATAATTATTGACTGATTCAATTAACTCACCGATGCATACACGAAAGAAAAGCCTAAAACAGTGGTGTAACGATCCCACAAAGAGTCGGCAAAAGACGCTACTGCCAAAGGCGTAATCCACGTAAATCCAACCCAGTTATTTACGAACTTTGCAGCCGATGAATTGCTCATCTTCATTACGTCTGTTAGGTATGTGACGAGATTTGAAGCCACCCCTTTAAACGCTAGCCGCTCCACTCCAGCTATTACTGCATATATGTGTTAATAATCGAAACAATTTATTAATATTACATGAGACACAAAATAATATCATGTTTAAAAGATCTTATAATAGTCACTAACCTATAAGGAGAATACATGGTTTGTTGAGGCCCCTTGATATCTTTCCCCAAGCCATGAGAGAGAGAAGGAGATGGAGAGAGAGAGAGAGAGACGAGAGAGAGAAACACTAAAACTGAGCGAAAATGGTCGAAAAGATAGAGACGTTAAACTACCGCAAGACACGTGATGAGGCGCATGTTTTATGTTGCTGCTGTGTTGTGAAGATATATGTAAACAGCTCTCTTTCTCGCGATAACGCAAAAGACCCACCTTAGAGAGATATAAGTCGAAAGAAATTAACTCGATTGTAAGAGTCTTTTAATAAAAAGGTTCTTTTTTTTTTTTCTTGCTAATGAATGGTTTTAATTAATGGAACACTTGAGATTTCACTAGTTAATGGCCTCCTAACTGTTGTGATCCAATTAACTATAAATAATATCATTTCCCACTTCCTCAGGAATATTATGCGTATCACACTCATCTCTGATCTGTTATAGAAACAAAATTGCCAATTATGTATGGGAAAGCCAAAGAACTGGTCTAAATTATATAATATATATATATGTATATGTATATGTCGTGATTATGATGACATTTGTCTGATGTGTACTTCCTTTAGTAGACAAGTGCTACAACTAATACATGCACGGAATTGCTACATGTATCATACATTAGCAACCTATGTAAAGATCAAATGGCGGGCATCGATAAAGGTTAAATTTCTTTATTTTCCACATTTTGTTTGATCCAAGTGCGTATGTATGAATGACATATTAATAATTATTAATTTACATATATTACTATTTTATTAATTTATAATAAATATTCAATTTACAAACACATTTCAAACTTTTACTTAATTAATGTATCATCCACGTATATTAAACTAAGCTCCAATTTGAAATAAGAATATTTCAATCTCCCATTTATTATGCTTGAGCAACTTACAAAGATAAAAAAAATTAGAGTGATTTTTCTAGGTGAAATTACAAAACAAAAGACAACTCTAGTATCTTTTAGGAAATCTTCATATACCATCAACCCATAATATGCATTATATAAGACATTATTAATTAATATTTTAGCGAATTATTTTAATATGAGATCTATAGCAATTATAAAAAAAACTATTATCTTATAATGTAAGTGAATTACAAATTTTAAACTGGATTCCCAAGTTGGAAACCGACAAAAATATTATCTTAAAAAGATAAAGAAATAATTAAGTATTAATTATATTTGACTTTTGAACTCGTTAGAATACATATTTGTTTAGAGGGATAAATTGATGTGTTTTTCTTAATTTTAATTTATCCTTGTGCTATTATGACTCGATAACCACTTCTCTTTCTAGTATTGGGAAGTTATTGAAATTATGAAGATTAATTATTGTCTCAATCTGTCTCTCAAGCAATGAAACGAACCCATTTTCATTAAACTTTCCACAAGAAAAACAACATGAACAATCCTTACAAGGTTGTTTCTCCATGCATATCTTTAGGCACAAACTAAAAAACTGTCTACTCAGTAGTTTCTGAATCCGAAATGAACACCGAAGAGTCCGTTTAAAGATCATCAAACGTAATAATCTGTGTAAAGATACATTCATTCATTGAGGAAAAACAAAAACAAAGCAGAGAGAAAAAAAAAAAAAAAAACTAACCTCATTCGCTCGACAGGGGCCTCATCTGCAGCTTATAAGCCTGTAATTCCATGGGGGATATAACAACGTGGCCATCTCTAGCACCAACACTAACATCTTCATTGTACCCAAGCATCTCCGTGTCTTCGTGCAACAGATTCAAAGAAGTGGCCCTCACATTAGAAACACTCATCCCTCTGAACAATCGAACAATTTACATCTGTTCATCATCCAGTGCCTCTCTGCAAAACGAGGGCGAATTTGGTCTCAATCCCATTTGGCTGCTGAGTGTACTTCGAAGGCCTTGCAACTTTTAGGCTCACGATGTGCAAATCGCAAGGCAGCGAAGCAGATAGAGGGGAGAAAGTCCTCGGTGGAGGCTGTATAGATATGGGTTCGGGTTTTTTAGCTATGAAAACGTGCATCGGGTGGTTCAAGTGGGCACCCACCAAATGGGAGAAGAGAGAAGGGCTCAGGGGATGAGAATTCGTAACGTGATTCGCTGGTGAAGATGAGACATTTGGCTCTATTACGAGGTTGAAGACCACATTCATGGGGCGGTTGTCCATGACTCCTTGGCCCAGGCCCCGCCCGTCGTCTCTCACGAGCCTACGATCGAGCATGACCTCGAGCCACCCGTTGCTCAAGCTAGCCACTCCCAGGGACTGCCTCGTGTGGACAGAGAACCTCTGTCCCTTTGGGTCTTGCATGAATGCAAGAGAAGGCATCGGGTAATAGTTTCCCTGCAACGGGATTTTGTCGTATGTTTCCCTTCTGCTCGTTTGAAAACCGTTTAAATCGGAGTAGAAGATTCGATTATTGTTGAAATCTGTCTTGTATCTAACAATCAGCTCCTTATCGTTGAACTCGTGGCTGAGAAGCTCCACGTGGTACTCCTTCTCTACAACGAATCCCTGTATCGTGCTTTCCCCTTCGTATATACGCGTGCTGTGTGAGATCGGAGATTTTTCCCAGCCCGTTTTCGGGTAAGAGAAGACTTCCTTCACCAAGGGGCCCTCGGAGACCACCACGAACCCACCGGCTCGCGTTATGGGATCAGCTTCCCCGTTGGGCTTGAAGAGATAAGCACCACTCTCGGTGCTCGAATACATAGCGAGCTCTTCATCTACGGTTTTAAAATCACCGTCCTTGTGAAGATTTATCTTCTTCAGAATCCCGTGGCTGACGTTGAACACCAGCGTATGATGCTGATTGCTAATTTCGGTTAAATCCCCTTCGATTTTGGCACAAGAATACGGTGCGGGGCAATTTACTCCCTTCGATGTAGAAGATATCCTCAGGCTCGCCGGCTTCGCCTTTTCGCATCCCACGAACCCGTTGGCAACGTAATAAGTCTGTAATCCCAAAGCAGGAACCGAAGATCTCCAGTAAAGATCCCAAAGCAGGAACCGAAGATCTCCAGTAAAGACGTGCTTACCCGTAAATACTTTTTCCCCATCGTGTCGAATCTCGGGAGAAATCTGGCTCTTCACGCAAGTCCAATTCGCATCCAAAACAGTGACATCGGGTCTCTCAACAACCACCATTACAACCTCGGATCTCGTCTGCTCCAGCGGATTAAAGAGCACCACGGTCTGCAAAGTCCCCTCACGGGCACTAATCGCCTTATTCACGGGCTGAGCATCGTATTTCGACCTCGTCTGTGCAGATTCGAAATGAGCGGGATTTTGCTCCTTTGCGTCGTGTCGCATACCGAGCAAAGATTCGATGGCTTTCGACATAAAAATCTGCAAGTCCTCTAAAGCCAAGTGCATCCTCATGCCATAATCTTCCACCACGTGGTCCTTTGCGGTGCCAGTGACACCGTCGTGGTGCTGAAACAGAGCCAAGTTTCTCCTAGCAGCGGTGAGCTTGTAAGAGAAACTCGTAGGCAGTTTCTCACACTGAGGTTTCTGGCAATAACCTAATAAAAAAGCCATCATCATCTCCGCCCCGCGAAGCGTGTGCTCCAAAACGCGGTCCACGGCCTTGAAGAAGGGCCTCGACACGTAATACCCGCTCCAATAATCTTGATTTCTATCAGCATACGTAAAGAAATCGCCGGATAACGATGGGAACCCTAATAACTCACCGGATCCCACTTCACCAGCATGCGAATAGTTTATTCTCTCAGCCTCATCTCTCAGGGTACGAAAATAGTCATCCAAGGTACCGAACTTGGCCTCAGCTTTCAAGCTGGGATCAGAGTTTATATAATCGAACAGCAACTGATAGTTTCTGAACTGGGCTTCAGCTTCATCGATGCTAATATACCGAAAGTCATCACCGAGTGGCACCAAAAGTGTATTCGTTCGGTACAGAGAAGATTTCTTGCGGTACTGATCCAACAACTTAAGGGCCCTTTCCTTAACGTTTTCTTGGTCGGTTTCAACGGGGTGTTCGCCCCAAGGGCAGCGTTCGTACACGAATCCACGCATTCTTGCAAAGTCGAATTGGCAGCAAACGGCGGGCTCGGGCCCACATGTGTGCGGGATATCGTAGGAGTAGAAGGGCATCATGTGGACGAAGATGTCTGTTGTTTCCCCCGAGTCCCATGATTGACGCCAAAGGTATTCTAAGTTCTTGTTCATTGCAAGCTCCTTTTTAAGCTCGTAGTGCGTTCTCTGTATGAGCATGTTCTCGAATCCCATACGACGGAGGAGGTAGGCCATTGTTGAGGAGTAACCGAAGGGGTCGATTGACCACGAGTTTTTGGGGATCACTCCAACGGTATCATTCAGCCACATGTTTCCTTCAGTCATCTGGAGATCAAGTGTAAGCACTTTTTTCTCTCACATCATAAATAACTTTGAAGCGAATTCATTAGAAAGGTGCAACAGACAATGTAAACTAAATACAGGGAATCTCAATTTACCTGCTCAATGATGGCAAAATAGTGTGAATTAGCCTGCCAACAAAATACGAGAATACAGTGAGATTGGGAGAGTTCTATATCGGTGAATAAGTACAACAATCAATTTGCAAAGAAAAAACACCATCTTTTTAGTTCCTCAATTGAAAAGGCAGGTCATCAATTCAACATTATGTGACTCCATTAACATGCTTATGTGATTAAAAAACATGCCTATTAAACCAATTTTTTCCAAAGTGGAACTTCTTCCATGGAGTTAGCAATCGATCTTAATAATGTGAGCCGAGCACAAATGCAAATTTGGGGACCAAATAAGGGGAAAACGAAAGATAAACAGACTTCAAGAAAGATCCATCAACTTCAGCTTTTAACTTAGAAAAATGTAATCTCAAGAAAAAAAGTATAACCAAACATTGAAACATGAATGAAGGACGATCACCTCATCATTCATCACCCATCCACCGCTAACAATTTCAAGCTGCCCATTATGCACGAGATTGACGAACGATTCTCTCTTTGCATCCGAGGCGTCTCTCCACCATCTCTCTAAATAAGACATCTCTTCCCATATAAACTTGCGGCGACTATCCTATGAACAATAAAACACACACCAATCTTGTGAAAAAATAAAACACCACAGGTATTAAAACGCCTAAAACAAAGCTCAAAAGCTTGAATAAGGATAATACAAAATCATCTTTAACTCAATATAGCTACCATCTTCAGAACACAGAGAAAGATTACTGATCAATCTATCAAAATAAGAAAAAAAAAAATCCCATACCTTTGACAGTGTATCGACGATCGTATCCAAAATATGCCTCGACTGCCGATCGTAATACTCTTCAACGGTCAGCTTCCACCCAGGATCATTATGCGAGTGAGGGACCACGAAGACCTTCAGCTTCTCCTCATCCCACTCGTTCCCCTTGTACGCCACGCGCCACCCTTGCTTCCACGGACCACCGTCCTCATCGAGGAACTGGATCTTGTCATAGAGCTCCTTCGTAGTGATGTCAACGCTCGTCCCCGACAAAACGGTGTCGTTCACGGACTTGTGAGAGACGGGTTTTCTCGGGCGAGGATTGCGCGATCGCGACGACGGGGACGATCGGAGCTTGGGAAGAGATGCGAACCGGATGAGGACGACGACGAAGAAGAGGAAGGTGACCGCTAGGCCGATTGTTACGAAGTTCGAAAGAAGAAAGTCTCTGGTGGTGCGCCTCCGTTTGCTCCGCGGTGGATTCCTGGCGGAGGGTTTTGCCGCGGCGCTGGTGTGGGGAGGATGGTTTGGCTCCAGATCCGGTGGCGCTGCGGCGGTGGAGAACGGCATCACGCCTACGGGGAGGAGGAGGTAGCGGTGGCTAGTGAATCTAGGGATGAGCTGAGCTGGAATTGGCTGGTGGGATCATACTGACGGAAGTTAATGTCTCGAGAGAGTGAAGATCACTGAGGTTCGTCTGCTGATGATTCCCCCATCTTCCCTACCTTATTAAAATTACGATTTGGTCCCTGTACTTTTTGACATTTTCCCAATGGGGACATCTAATTGCAATTGCAGGCTGGGGTACCGAAAATTTTGTTTGTTCGAATTCGGTACAAACCGAGTTTTTGGTTTGGTTCGATTGCTTAACCAAACACAAACTATCAACACCTCTAATTGCAGGATAAAAATTATTACAATTCAATAAAGAACCGGTCCCAAGTTCGACCTTTTGACATTTATGCCTTACGAGAAACAAATTATACGTTGATTTTTAACATTTATGCCATGAAAAACAGAGTATGCGTTGAGATAGTGTTAGATAAATAACATTCAACTCTTAATTTCTCAACATAAAGATAGGTGAGGAACCATCAAACGAACACAAACTCCAGAAAACAGCAAAACCAGCGTCTCAACAATCAACATCTTGTCCAAAAGTAAAAAAATAAACTTCAGAAAAAGAATCCTCAAATCGAGTTACTAAGACTTCATTCATGGGCTCAACTCAATCAAAACCATGAAATGCCAATTGCAATGAACATTCAGTATTTGGGATCGGTAAAGAAGCTGTTAATGGAGGGCATGATCTCCGGGGTCTTATTTCGAACGAACTTCCTCAGAGCATGCTCCGCGTACTTCTCTCCCTCGGCATGGTTGTCCAAAATACCAGCAGCCCTGTTCTCCTTAGTAACCCTTCATCAATAATACACTAAACATATAACTCTTTCAGTTTCATTTTACATCATATGTTATCTCTTTGTGGTTATCTAGCAACTTAGTCCCATAAATACGATAAGCTAAGCTATTAGCTGTGCTAATCAACAATGCCCTTTGCATTATCAAGGCAGGCAAAAATGAAACCAATTTCGACAGTAGGGTTTTACCTCTCAATGGATTAACTGCAAAGGTATAATCCTTTATCCCTAGCACCAATTTATATGCCTCCAATTTTCCCTATTTAATCTACGGCTAAAAATTAGAATTCAAAAGCGAAATAAACGAGTCGTCGTAATACCTGACTTCAGGGTTACCGCTGATGTTACGGACCAATTGCATCCCGCAGATTCCAACCGCCACTCCAACGGCGGCGAATAATGGGTAAACCTAAATATATACATCAAAAAGAATATCTCAGATCTGGTCAAATGCTGGAGAAATCAGGCGTGGAATAATAAAATAGGAATTGAAAAATCGCGTTTCCCGCGACTGAGAAAATCTAGCGATTAACTATATACCTCGGGCCTTAGCCATCTCTTGAGAGCGGAAGATGAAGCCATGCTTGAATTCGAGATCGAGAGAAAACTTTGTATTTAATTGGATTGAATTGACAGAGAAGCTTTGCTGTGAACGTGACGATGGGTTCTAAGCTGGTCGAGGAGGGTTTATATAGTTGGCGTGAATGAGCAGCCATATCAAATCTCGCTTTTCCTTGCGTGGAATATTCGCTTGGCCATCTTTACTTACCCTTTGATGCATAATTTAATATTTATTATTTTCTTAACAAGCATACGTATTATATTAATAATAAAAACAATAAAATTCGCAGGACTAACCTGCAAACTAGATAGATACATCACATAGTGAAATATTTTTGTGTCACAAATTCATACAAAAATTTGTGAATGCAATACCTTACAAATGTTTTAACAATTCAACTCACCTAATTAAAAATCTTTGACCTCATTGAATAATCCCCCTCTAGAATGAAAGGTCAAATTCATACTATATTACATCATAGATCATACCATGACTTTTCAAAGATTATTAAATATACAAAAAGCGACCTAATTCGCTTGTATTAATGAAAAGCCGGTATGAATATTTTGACTCTTTGAGAGGGCTATGGGGGTGGTGGCCACTTTCCTTTTATATATTATATTCATTGCACTATTGTATTAAAAATGAGCATCGGTTAATCAAGAAGCACAAAAGAAAACAACCACAATTTCTTTATATATATGTATAATAATTATATTATTAAATTAAGGACTGTATAGCTTGGACCCTTTGTGCCACAAAAAAATGGATCAAACAAGAAAATTCTGATTCTATCTATTTCATTATTGATATCATATATTTCTATATCAAGTTTTTTTTATATATATAATAGCGATGGAAATTAAATTTAAAATTGCAAATATTATTTTAAGATAATAAAATCGGGTGACCCAATGTTGCCGACCACGTCGCTCGGTAATAAGAACCTCAAAATCTTAGCTGTCGAAGCGAAGCATAATCATCACCTAACTTATCCTCCAATGGTGTCGTCGTCACTAGCGGCTAGGCTCAATTTCATCTCTCGCGCCGCCGAGCTTCCCCTCAAATCCGCCGTCCTCTCCCCAATCCACGCTCGCCCCTCCTTCCCCCAAGCGCCGCTGAAGAAGCGCGGCGCCTCCGTGAGCTGCCTGATCTCCGGCTTCGACGGCGGCGGAGTACCCGACGAGTTCGTGTCCACCAGGACAATCGGAATTCAGCCGCGAATTCTCGGTGATTGCGAACATGCTGAAGAGGATCGGACCTCTGGATAATTCGGTCATATCGAAGGGCGTTTCCGACGAGGCGAAGGACTCGATGAAGCAGACGATTTCGACCATGCTCGGGCTCTTGCCTTCCGATCAGTTCAAAGTCGTCGTTAGGGCTTCGAGGGAGCCCCTCGATAGGCTCATAGTGTCGTCAATCGTTACTGGGTAATTAATCGAGATTATTGCTTTGTTGTAATATTAGGCTTTAAATTATTTAGGTGCTTCGACGATTTCTTATGAGATTTGAGCATAATTGCACATCAAGATAAGATTTTGCACTCATTCTTGTGTGTGTTTGCAGGTACACTTTGTGGAACGCAGAGTACAGAATATCACTGATGAGGAATTTTTCGCTGGATAGCTTAGAAAGGTCTGATTTTGTTGGGAATAACGGTGTCTATGATGTTAAATGGGAAAAGAGGGACATCGGAGGAGATGAGAAATCTTTCGGTAACGGAGTTGAGGGATGCGGAGAAGAATTGGAGACGGTGAAGCTAAGCAATTCTGGGGTTTTTTCTCAAGAGGAATTAAGTTATATTCAGCAATTAGAATACGAAGTGTCACAGGCTAAACAGGTGCTTGCCCCTTGCTCTCTGAGTTCATCTAGTATTAACTATAATACTTACACTTATGGGTTTATTTAGCAGCTGCTTTTACACTTGTGCATTCTTCTATATATATATATATATGTGATATGCTTAATTATTTTTTTTAAGTCTTGATTTGGTGGAGTGGCATTTTAAGGACGCGTAAATTAAGGGGTGAAAGTTTTGGGACTCGAAATTGAAGCAATTTGAGGACGGTTAATGCTAAAAAACTAATTTCAGATGGGTATCAATACATGTGAGCTGCAATTAACAATTAAATTGGTGGAAAAAGACCGACTTTTTTCCTATACCACGTAGAATTTTAATTGTCACGTGTGCCTCACGTGTCTTAATTTCGGGCTAAAATTAGGTTTCTGGCGCCAATGTCCTAAAATTGCTTCAATGCGTTGGAAATGCTGATGCAGATCGAATTTTTCCCAATGCCGCGTCGGATTTTCCGCCAAATTCATTGTCACGTGTGTTAATTACGAACTGAAATTAGGATGTTACCTCTAAGTGTTCTCAAATCGCTTCAATTTCGAAACTTATTATCCTAAATTTGCCACACCTTTAGGTGTCCTTAAAATGCTTCTCTCCCAAATATTCAAGATTATAAAATAATTAAGCCTATGTGATTTTTGTGTTTGTAGTGTACTGTGTGATGTCTAATGGTTGCTATTTTGTGTGTGTGTGCACTGCTCATTCTTCAGGAGCTCGACACACTAAGACGCGAAAATCTGCAGATGGAGCACACGAGGAAGAGCCCCAACAACTTGCTCGACTACCTGAGGTCACTCGAACCTCACATGGTAAGAGAAATCCCGTAACTAATTCGAGTCCCACCGACCCCTCGAAATCTTTTCTTCCTCGGATCCTGATTTCGATTTCACCGCAGGTAACCGAGCTATCGAAGCCATCATCACCCGAGGTGGAAGAGTTCATCCACGAGCTCGCTCGAGCCACACTCCACAGCTGCCTTGATTCCACTCGGGATTTAGCCCTGAGCCATGAAGGGACCGAAGACGAAGAAGCCATTAGTGCTTCGAGGGATTACCTGGCAAAGTTGCTCTTCTGGTGTATGTTGTTGGGTCACCACCTTAGGGGCTTGGAGAACCGATTGCACCTGAGTTGTGTTGTTGGTCTGTTATAAGTAGACATACCACACATATATTATTACATTCTACGGTCTCTGTTTTGTTGCATGTTATCTGTAATAAAACGTGTTCGTTTCTATCGTCGATCAATTCTCGCAGTTTCTCTCGAAATACAAGTGAGTTGCATATCATTTATAAAGTAGAGAGCATAACATTAGGGGGAAAGTGTTCACATTTATGTCTGTAGAGAAAAAAAAAAAAGACTATACCACAATGTCTGAAGCTGAATCATTCGTCTGTTACATGAAAGAAACTGACACGGGAAATGGTGCACACATTATGCTATGTACACATAGTTGTGCGCCTTTTCACTGACTATATCGAAGAGACGATAAAGAAGAGATCCACTCCGAGCCCGAAACCTTGTTCTTGCTTTCTTTACGGGTCGTTATATAACTCTCACAGGACTTAAATAGACAGTTGGAGCAATTCTCTTTCGGACCAAGTTGTAAGTCATGAACCCAGAGAGAGAGAGAGAGAGAGATAGAGAGAGAGAGAGAGATTTACCGAAAGTACAGTATCAGAAAGAGAGAGAAGAAAAGGATGGCTAGGCGATAGCAGCGGCCAAGAACTGATGGAACTTTTGCACTTTTGCATGGTTATGGGCTCGTGCTGCGGATTTCTCACTTCTACTACATCCCACACGAATAAAGTAGTCCTCGGTGTCAAGAACGTAGGAAATCTGCAGATTTCAATGGAGATGGGGAGGATTTATCATGTACAGAAAGATCTAATTAAGAATTCTATGGAAAGGGAAGATGAAATCTGAGGCATAAAATTCTATAAGAACTGTTTTATGTCATGAAACTAATGTTTACCTTAGAGGAAGTGGCAGTCATTTTGCACTCCAATCCATTCATGATTAAAGCATTTTCTGCAGCCATACACAGAGCTTTTGACTCATCTTCATCTGCATACTTTCGGATATTTCTGTACAAAGATAAGTGAAATTATGTATATTGTTGTTTCAATCTTATGTTATAACAGCTGAGGCTAACGAAAGGATATTATTATTCGGAGAGGGACCTCTTGAGCATAATTGCAGAGGATTCTTTCTTTCCATGAACAACAGAGAGGTAATCCTTGTGCAGATAGGCTGTGAAATTAGGATCTACTGAAACTGCAACAACATCGGACTTCTCATTCCCATCATCCATCAATTGAATAGACAAACGAACCGGGGAAGATGTCTGCAAGAAAGGGCAAAAAAAAAAAAAAAAACTAAGTAATAAAGCATGCTTGCGTAAATAAGTAGAAAGATTCTTCATTCATGTGGGGCACGTACACATTCGAGCCTGTATATGTTCTCGTCATGGAGAAGAACATGGATATTCTCGTAATAAACCGAATCCACGAATTTCTCGGGATTCCTTGACCTTTCGTATTCATACAACTGCAGCAGCTTGTGATCCAGCTCCTCAGTTGAAACAGTTTGTAGCTGAGGGGAAAAAAAGAGGATCAGAAAGATGCAGAAAACGAGGGAAACAAAAATTAATTTAAAGGGGAAAAAGTTACCTGCTTCACCAACTTGTATATCAGCTTATCCAATGTGAACAATACATAAGATTGGTTTCCAATCAATGCCCGGCACTCATCTTCGAATTTCGTGTTGTCTGAAGATCCATTGAGTAAACTGAACAACGCACTCATAAACCTGCAGAGAAGTTTCAAAAACAACCAAAAAAACAAATTACAGCAAATAAATGGGAAAAAAGGCTCCACCCCAGTAACAAAATAGAACTGTATTTCACAAGATTACCTCTCATAGGGATCATCAGAACTTGAATCCATGGTGGTTCTCCATTTTGACTCAACAGATGCTAAGTTCACTTTCGCTGATAGCAATCTCTCATACAGAGCCTTCAAAGATAGGAAAAAAAAAGGAAAACAGGAGATCAAGAATCGATTTTTGTTCCAAGAACTAAGATCAACACAACTAGCTTTACCTGATGCAACCTAAAGAGCACGTAAAACGTGTCGTTTCCATAGAACAAGCGAGAACCATTTTTGTCTTCACCCACTGGTGGGGTCTCTATGTGTTTTGAAAGAGGTTTGCATGTAAGAGAAAACCGTTCTGAAGGTGGCAACAGTGCACCGTCTCCTCCATTATAGTGGGCTTCACTAGTATTTTCGTCAGCGTCACCTTCACTCTCACCTTTACCATCAACCTCATCGTGCTCCCCATCTTCCTCTTCCTCCTGCTCCTCACGGGAGCATTCATCAGCTGCAGAGCCACTAACTGAGGCATCTTCTCCCGCATCAGAGATGTTTCCACTGTCTTCATCATCTGCATCCACATCGTTTTCACCAGCCCTATCTGCAACGTTCTCTTCATGACCAGCCATTTCAGCTTCGGTTGCTTCGTTGTTATGATTCTTTTCTTCAGGCAACGATTGTGCAGCGTTGTCTTGGTCCATTCCGAAGTTATCTTCAAAATCAGCATTGGGAGACAGCTCGCCCTCTTCTTTCTCGTTCTTACTGGGATCAGCAGAATCCTCGTTGTGTCCTGGAGTCATTGAGCCTCCGGTGAAATCTCCGTTGGTCAACTGATTTGGCCTTGATGTCTCCACACCCTGTTGTAAGAAAACATGAAATTGTGCAGCGTAATGATGCAACTACATGAACATTTATGACTGGAGAGAGAGAGAGAGAGAGAGAGAGAAGATCGAGAACACCGAGAAGCACAGAAGAAAAGACGGTAGAAATAAACACTACTGGCCAAGTACAATCATAGATTCATACCACGGAGGAACGCATCTCATCTGCAGTTAACTTAGCTTCATCACCGTTTAGGATGGGACCATTGTTAACTTGCAATGAATTTGCACCAGGCCCTGTAATTTGATCATACTTTAGTGTGATTATAACAAACAAAAAAATCAAAACTAGCTTATTGTGATTCGTGCCAACTTGTTATTCTCAGTCATCAACTTACCATGAGTAGCATCGTGTGCCAAAGCAACAGCAACATCGGAGCTGGGGATACTATCACCATCCTTTGCAGAAGCATCTACATTGACAAATACAGTCCTATTTAAATCCCCCCACTGAGGCGATGCACTAGATTCACCATTGCATGCGTAAGACTTCAACTGTTTCAAGTTCGTAGCAGCAGCAGCATCATTATTGGGGCTGCCTTCGCTTTCTGTAACGGTTTCCATTGTGTTCTTCGTGCTTACACGTTTAGATACACCATCTTCCTCAGAAGTCTCCGAACCCACTCGGGAGTTCACACCCAACATGGGCTCGAGAAAAGTGGTCCATAATGTCAACACTTTGTTGAACTGTTCTTTAGTTGAGCAAAGCTCCTCGCAAGAGTATCTGATAATCTTGTAGACATCCTCATGAATTTCATTATTAGAATACTCAAATTCCATGTTAGGTATAATGGAGTGTCTATTCCCTGCAGCGATGCTCAGGAGCCGATCATCCTCTTTCAGCTTATTTTCCTTTATATCCCTGATCTCCGCCACTAAGGCTGATCATAAAATTGGAAGAGTCAGAAATGAAAAACACAAAAAAACTACGAATGAAGCTTTTTGATTAGAAAATGCATCAAAATCTATATGCTCGAACTCGAGAGTAATCAGCCTAAAGTCTATATGAAGTGACTAAACAGTGGAATAGATCAAAAATCCACCCACATTATCTAATACATCATAAATTGCCACATGATCCAATACATAAATAAAAGAACGACAAGAAAAAACAATTTTCAACTTACATTTTGTGCTTAGATTCTTCGAATCTTGCTGCTTGAAATAGAAGCTACGATGGTCCAGGGACTTGTAGTGATTCTTCGCATATATCTCAGCCCAAACTTTGTTGAAGTCCGAACGACACCTGGTCCATTCTTCTTGCTTCTGCTTAAGACGGGTTATGATAACAGGCAAAGCAAGGGATAGGTTTTTCCTCAAAATGTCAATCACATCAAGACCATGGTCACCATATATCCGTTCAATGCATCTCATGTTGAGTGCTGCATGAAATCAGGAAAGTAACACATCATCAACTGAAAGAGCTTTATATAGCAACTATAGAGGTGGATGTGGAATCGAAATCATTAGAACAAATATTATTACCAACCCACTATCCAAATCAATGTCAAACCTGTGAAATGCTCATCTATTCGCATGGGACTGTCACGATTGGCTGTATTGTTATTAAGACTGTTTAAAAGCTCCTCTGCTCGCTTGGCAGTTGAACTCACAGACTCCAGCAACATGTCCAGCTCAAATCTAAAGAATGGGTACAATGAAAACAGAAAATAAACATTAACTAATGATTATTAGACGAAAGAGATGAGCCAGAAAGAAAAAGATTTCGCACCTATCATCTTCACATCTAAACAAGCTTTCTTCATATTGGTTTCGTCGCATGTGTTTGAAGGAGTAATCCTCACTACCAGAAGTGACAGACACCCAACGGTCATTGAGAACTTCATCCCCGAGCTCTGATCTCTGACTTGCCGTGGAAATTGGATACTGAATGCAAAAAAGCAAGTTTTAGTGCTCTAATCAATATTTCTAGTCTAGTAATCAACTAATTTGAGAAAAAAAAAAATCACTCACATCATCTGGAAGAAGACGATAGCTCGGAGTGCAACGTTGACAATTAGAGAGGTCGAGCTCCTGAATGGATTTTCCCCAGTACTTGCTATTATACCTATCCTTCTCTTTCCCACCATCTCCTTCACGCTTTTGTTCCTTCTCTTTGTCTACAATTCTCAGGGGTTTAGAAGAATTGCCCTCGTTCCATAAGTTTTCTGCAATTGAAATAAAACAACAAGATAAGTAGTAATGGCACCGATCTAAGTTCTGACAGCAATAATAATGTCGTGAAGTATGAAAATAACTTACTTTTGCCCATAACACCAGCCAAGAATCCATCTGCAAAAATTAGGCAATAAGTTAGACGTATAACAAAACAGAATGTAAGTAAGAAGTATAAATCAGTGCCCACCAATTCGCTCACACCGTTCCAAAAATTCATTGAAGCCTTCCATAAGATCTGGGTACTTTCCAAGCAAATCAGTAATCTGATATTCATCTCGTATAAGAAAATGAACAAAGAAAGAGATGGAAATTAAAAACTTTTCTAAGTAAAATTCAAATAATATAAAAAATGGGTACACTTTGTATTGGGTGTGGAAAAAATTTTGAGAAGCTCATACAACATATAAAATCTGTATCACAATATGCTATGCCATCAACTGGAAGATTGTACAAGTCCGACACAGAAACAGAAACACATGAAAGTGTTAATTTATCGAAGTGCTAACAGAGGTAATAGTGATCATACCAGACTTTGCAACTCCTTCCTGGTAATAATTTCTGTGCTGTAAATGTGAAGGCATTTTAAGAATGCCTGGTAATCATCTGAAGTCTGTAGTCTCTCTTTCACTTTTTCGCAGAAAGCAAACTCATAAGGGTACATGCCTGACAGAAAAACAGAAACCAGAAGATAGTAAGGAGTGAAGTGCACAGAGAAACAGCATGCAGAAATTGAAATGAGGATGAATTTTTAAGCAGGTACATGACCAAGGAGAACAAGAGAAACACGGATCCAACAAACTCACTTTTCATCGCATCTTTATCATCATAGACACTTGAGTTGCCCCCAAAATTTTCGACTTTACGAGGAAACTTCCTCCTCTCAGTGTCATGATCTCTGTCTTCAGTTTCACGGTTTTTCTTATCTCTACTTTCCTTTTCCACATGTTTCTTATGCTCCTTGTGCAACTTAACAGCTGATTTATCATCATCTACGTCTAAATGCTCAACATCAAGATCTCGCTCTCCACTCGGTTCGACTTTGCTTTCTTTTCGTGGCCTCTGCAAAAAGTATTGCCCGATCATGCAATCTTCAGTTAGAAAATCATCATATGGAAAGCAAAGGCTGTTATACAACATTGCTGTTTAACAAAAGACCTTCTCTAAGTAAGACTGCCGAATATTGGGGAAAGCAGAGCTCCTCTCATCATGGCGAGACGTGGATTGATGAGCCAAAGAAGCATGAGGAGCAACCGAAGCAGATGTATCGGGCAAGAATCTGGTGAACTCATTGAGAAGATCTGGGTGATCAGCAAAAAGTGTAGCAACCTAACCAAAAAAAGAAAAAACGATGATAAAGGGATTTTCATACAGAAAAAGCACTGACAATAATTGAGTTCAGAGGGGATGAATACCTCTTGGTACACTCTCTGTGATCCCTTGTGTTCTTTCAAATGTACATATTAAACAAAACTTATAGCCTCTTCAAACTCCACTGTCCTCTTCTGTGGTGCAGCTTCCTCATCTGTGAGTGTAATCTCATAGCCCTTCGGCAAGAACGTGTTAAACCCAAGAATCAAATTGGGGTGCCCCTTAAACAATTCCTTAACCCTCCCTATGACGCCAGCTGTATCGATTCTGAAAAAGAAAGGAAAAACCAAAAGCACAAATAAGTCTTGCATCGATTTCTCTCACACACACACATCAACCTCACAGTATAGATTCGCTCATTACCGTTGAGCCTTGAAATCTTTCATGACATCTAGGAACCTGTCGTACTTTTCCCTTTGATCTTGAAACATGTCCTTAACTTGCTTTAAATAACTAAGTGCATCATTGGTAGTCAGCTTTTGAGTGCTACCACCAGCAGCAGCTGCACCACTGCCACTAGCTGCGGTGCCATTCGCATTAGCATTGCTGTCACCTCCTCCATTGCTGCCACCTCCTCTGCCTGAAGGAAGATTCGATGGACCGTACCTTTATTGACAGCAAAATAAACAGTTCAGTTTCAGAATAAGATTAAAATCCCACATAACAGTTCATTTCGAAGAATAAAATCCCACATAACAGTTCATGTCGAAGAAGCAAAACATCAGATTTATTGAGCTATTATACTCGTTGTTGATTCTTTACTTTGCATTTTCTAAAGAATCTAATCAGTTGTGTCAAACAACACAAAAGGCCATCAACACAATTCCGCAGATTTTGACATCCCCTCTCAGATTTAAATAACAGAAGAAAAGATAGCATAATCAAGAGCTGCAGTTCAGATTCAGAAATCAAGATCTAAACTTTTAATTAATAAACTTCCCAAAACCAAGAGAACCCAAAAACCCTAGCCAAGAAATTAATTAAAATCTAATTTTTGTCGTTCAATTTTCATCCTTGTATACAGCAGCCGACCTAATCAGACCCGAAAGAAGAGTCCATACTCTTAACAGATTGTTATCAGAAAAAATTCAGTGAATCCACTTCAGAGATTCACCATCTTACACAAATATTTATGTAGACGAGACATAATATACAAAAAAAAAAATAATCACTCAACCCTAGAAAGACATAAATCGCTCAAACGTTAAACAGATTACAGATATCAATTAAGGATTAAGCAAAAGGAAAGTAGCCTACGAGTCGCCGCGAGAAGAAGAACCAAATGGGCGCTTGAATTGAGGGTTAGCGTACACCTCATCACGCAATCGCTTCATCTTTCTACACAAGCATCAGCGAGTTAATATCGACAATACACTTTTAAAGGGGAAAAAAGGCAAAGTACGAGGAAAGAGGGGAAAAAACTCACATGTAAAGCCCTCCCCAGGATTACCAAAGCGAAACGATGAACACAGATCTATTCTGTGACACCAAACAAACAGGAAATTGTAATCATTCAGATCAGACTATGCTTAGAGTTGCATAAATATTATTTCTTTACCTCAAATTTTCTTCACCAGCCTACAAGTTGTAAGAGAGACCAGAACAAGAAATGCAAAAAAATAAATATAAGATGTTCGACGAGGTTTGGCAAAGCACATACATATATATATTGTGCAGTGTAGAAATTATAGTTTCATCGAAAATTTCGGTTCGGGCTTTCGAATATTTGGGCTAATCGAGGCCCAATTACAATTCTTACAGGCACGTGCTAGACTTGAAAGGACTTCCAAACGCACGTGTTTTAACTTACATTTGGAAATTGGATACGTCGGATTTTTGGGCCATTGGGCTTACATGGGGTTAAATAATCCAATAAAGACCTCGCTAACAGATTTTATGAAACTAAGAATCCATCTTCCAACTATAGACACGGTTGAAATACAAAATCAACATATATTCAATTATATTAACGGCGATGAGTGACTATAAACTGCCCAAGTATAAAATATATTTTAATTTGATTCATCTTTTTATAAATTATTTTGATATGTATTTACACCTCAATTATTTATTACAATCACATCTTCACAAATAATTCTTTTAAAAATATTATTTCATCTGTTAAATTTTATAAATTAAAAATAACTTATAATATAAATTAATATTTATATTTGGACACACGCATTGAGTGTGCAAGAAATACTGGTTTAGATTACACGTTAATCCACTATTAATTTGATCAATAACTAATGAAGTCGGCCCAATATATATATATATATATATATATTATGAAATATTATATTAAGATGTGGATGTTTTTAATGTTGATTAGAATATGTTTATTAAATGTTGTAAAAATTAGTTGATTGTTGATGGGATGAGATAAGATGTATTTAATGTTGTAAATGTTAGATGAAATAGTAGAATGATGTATTTGTATTGAATCATATCGAAAACATTATTATCTCTCTACAATCCCGTTTTTATATTTCTGTTCTTGTCCAATTATAATAGTTTTATAACATATATCAATATATATAATTCGTTTTGAGCAATGTTTTTATATTTTATTACACACATTATGACCCTCACTTCCGAAACTTTTTACAACTAAATGAAACATGTATTCATTCATTTCACAGCCAACGTTTGCACTCTACAACTTCTATTCAATATCTATTCCTTACAACAAGAAACCTTGATCAGCAAAAGCAAGGTACATAACAACCAAAATCATCATATCTAAGCATTATATTACAACATTGTACACCTATCATCTCTATATATCTTCGAATCTTCAACAAGAGCCTCCATCACCAGATGACGGCAACCTCGGAGACACGCTCCCTTTCCCCAGACAGCCAATAGGAGGATTCGTAGCCGTCTCGAGTTGCCCGAAAGCTCTCCAGCAAAAGGGATCCTTGTTCCCCGTGGACCCCGACGAAGGCCTAAGGTCGATAGTAGACAACGTTAGTCCTTGGCACGGCGTGTTGTCACTGCATGCGAAGTAAACGGGTCCCGCGGTGTAAGTCCCTTTTATGGATTGATAGTTTATGCCCGAAACGGACACTGCAGATGTCTTGTTCGGGCATTTTTTCCCGTCGCAGTAGTACTGGTCGATGATGATTGGGGTCCTCACTTCGGAGACTTGGATGTTCGAAAACGTCACGTCCTTCACCGATCCCGACCCGCCCTGCAAAAGATTCAGCAAACTATAATTAAAAAAAATTGTTGTCCAATTTGAGATATCAATGTTACTATGTGGTTTTGAGCCGCCATTCACCTAGAAGCTTAAACTTGAAGAAGTTGTATCGTATTTTAAGCTTATATATTATTTTCTGCATGCCACATCACGTGTAGGCTGACTTCTTTTTTATCTGGCCTTGGACGAATAATTTTTTTTAAATGAGTGTTCGTGAGGAGTGTTACCCGTAGCCACTGGCGGAGGCAGACAAGTAAGCTAGTGGGGTCCAGTCTAATTGGATTATCATACTCTATTTTTGTAAATTTTCACTGGGGTCCTCATAGTATAATTTTCTTTAATTTTAACTTTGCTATTTAAAATTTTCCCATTTTTTATATATAATTTTTTTTTTCCAGCGGGGTCAAAGGACCTCATGGCTCCCATGTAGCTCCACCGATGCCCGTAGCCTATTGGGCCTGAGTTCTGTTGCCATGTTGAATGACCAACGTATATTTTAAACTTATATATTTTATTTACAACTGCACCTGCCATGTCTTGATCCTTACGCCATTCATGGTGTTTTGCAGCGTGGTATCACGTACGGTCACGTTGGAGACGCAAGCCTTGGTCCCGTCCTTTCCCAGACCTCCGATGCTTATCCCGTGCCCGGGCCCGCAGCTCACGCCGTGTACGTATACGCTCGAGCATCCCGTTTGTATCGAGATGCAATCATCTCCTGAGAGAAAAAAATCATTGATTATGTAGTACATATAAAGACTTGGATTAAAGTAAATAAGGAGATTGTGATTATATATTTTTATATATTACCACAAGCGAGGGAAGTTGAGTGGATGAGCACATCTTGCGAGTTCTGAAGATGGATGCCGTCCGTGTTTGGGCTGTCCCCAGGCGACGACACGGTCATACCGAACACTTGAACCCCGTTGCAGTTGTCGAATTTCAAATGCGTTTGCGGGCTGTTTTGGATCGTAATTCCCGTTACCGTTACGTCGGTGCTTCCGTAAAATCTCACTGCCTACAAACAGAAAACCATTATATACACTGCCTACGAGCTTAAGTTGTAAGACGGATTGACTATTCAACATGATATCAGAGCTCAGGTTAAGTGGTCATGAATACGAATATTTTCACAACCACCAATCCGAGAGAATTATACGTTTAAGGTTAGATAAGAAAGAAATTAGTGTAAACGTAAGAAGAAGTGTTAGGAAATAAAATATATCAAATTATAATGTTATACACTCCACATTATAAGTTTTAACTTGTTTAGGAGAGGTGGCCATTTAACAATATGTATAATATTGTTTGTTTATGCACCAGATTGGTTTCAGTGCTTACTGTTGGCTTTGTGCTTGGCATTTTCTTGTCCCGAGTAACATTTGCCTGAGAAGAAAAAAAAAGAAAGCCATGTAATAAGCACAATAAGCTGGTAAGAAAACATGCATATCCTTAATGCAATTTCGGGGGAGATGGTTAATTTACCTCGTTCCACCAAACCGATCCTCGGCCGTCGACGGTCCCTTTACCTTGGATCGTTACCCCGTTTATCTTCGTGAACTCGAGCCACTGCAGGAGCCCCGATGGGCCCCACGATCCCGAATCCGTGGGAGCTATTATTTTGCCGTCCAACTACACACACATACACATGTAATAATTAGACACAATGAAAGATAATATTGATCAGAAGACACAGAAAAAGATAGCATATATATATATATATATATATATATATAGACTACCTGAAATACGATATTCGGCATGCAATTGGCTCCCGAGAACGTGACGGGCTTGACGAGGAAGACGGACCCCGACGGAGCAAGAACCATGGGCTTCTGCACTTTGCAAGCATTTGACCATGCTTGCAAAAATGCCTGCATTTATGGTCCATGAAGAAGTTGATAATAAAGAACAATGATGAATATATATATATATATATATATATAACTTGAAATTAATAATGATGTTCTAACACTGGTGTCATCTGCTATTCCATTGCCTTTGGCCCCGTAATCCAACACGTTGAACGTCGACGAATTGTTGCCTTTAGAACCCGTTGTGATCACCGGCGGGCTCGAGCTATTACCGTGATTGGTCGAAGAAACAGCTGGCGGCGGCGATGGGCTCAGGTTTCCGTTCTTACGGTGTTTCTTGCTTTTGGGTGTCTTACTGCAGATAATGGAACTGTTTGAAAGGAGGAGGGAGACGAGTATAGCTTGTACGAGAAGAGACCTTAACAACGTAGACATTGTTTTTTATTTTATTTTATTTTATTTTATTGTGTTTGTGTGTGTGAATGGTAGGACTAGAGATGAATATGGTGATGTAAGGATACAAATGTTGGCTGTGGTATTTATTTACATTGGGTGTAAAGGGTTCGATGTTCACTGTGCAGCCATGGGAGACACAGTTCAAGGGTTTCTTGATTTCGTGTAAGAATTGGTGACGAGAGAAGCCTTAGGTATGTTAACAAGTGGAGATACGACTTTTTATTGGGTGCTATGATTACAAATGTTTCTTAATCAGAAGTTATATTTATCATTAAACCTTCCTTCTACAGCGAACCCGTGAACTTCATCATTATTTCGTATGTCAACTTCAACGTGAATTTAAACAAAGAAATAGTTAATCATCATCATCATCATCATTTGTTATTTTTTACTTTCGTGATGAGTAAAATATAAAAGTTAAAAGTATTTATTATATATTTTCTTCAAGTTTTGCCCTTCGCGTCTAAGCTATTATTTTTTCTTATTTAGGGTTGGACATAATTTTTTTACGAGTGAAGATTCGTGAAGTGGTCATTCGATAAACCATAAGATGTCTTGAAATTAATTCGGACACCAATTAAAGGAAAATCTAACATATGTTTGGTTTAAGGAAATAAAATGTATATATATATACATATAAAAGTCAGCATACAAAAAAAAAAAGGAATACAAAATAAATTCAATAATACACATGTCTAACATCATTTGAATATACTATATGCTTATAATTGCAATGAACTATCATGATCAAGATCTCTAAAAATATAATATTTCCCACTCAATATTTCAGGGACGGAAGAACGATGATAAGCCATGTGCTCTAATTATTGGCATATAACAAACTTCAACTAACGAGTTCGTAGCCAATTAATATCGGAGGAATAAAACTTTGGCTGGTAGAGAGTTTTATTTAATTGATTTAACTTTGGATTAAAAGTCTACTAAGAATGAATAGTTTGTCATCGATCATGTGCGGGAGAATTACAAGAGATACCGCTAACACAGGTATATGCATGAAATATATACTAAAGTAATTTTTAATTGAATTCGAAGCCATCGTGCAAGGAATTATTGACTTTTTAATTAATCAAAGTATAATCTTGATATCTTTCATTTGCCAGCAATATGTGACAAGGACCTAGATTTTTTGGGAAAAAATATATGAAAAGGCATGGCACTATTAGACTTATGATAGATTTATATTCGTGGAAAACGACTTGACGAGCTCTTATGCACACATTTTGTTTATCAATAAAAAATCTATATATTGTGTGTTGATATACGAAACAATTAAAGAAATAATATATATCTATATATATTTGGAATTCGGATTATATTGTTTCATTTTCTCATAAAGCATATTCGTTTTTTTGTCGCTTGTATTGTTATGATCCTTGGAAATACCGACACGCATTGCAATAATGAGTGCATGTTTTAACAAACGAAAGACGAATAATAATGACACACATCATCTTTAGTTTGTCTTGTACGAATGTTTTTCACATCTTATTATCATTGATCATTGATTTAAACATGAGCGTCACATAATGTTTTATGCACCTAGTATAAAAAAAATACAATTTTGATTGTTGCCAAATTGTTCATTTTTAATTTGGAGTTGAGAGTAAGACAACATTGTCTCCTTTCGATTATACTCTCCACTCCACTAACGAGGCGGTTTTTTCTCTGGACTTCTTCGAAGTTAGGTCCAATAAACTATTGGGCTACAAAGTCCACCGGCCCAATATCTTTTCTAATCATATATTAATAGCCCTCCTGCGGTTGTAATCCCGCAATTTTCTACAGTTCCATCTAAAACAATCCCTCCTAATTGCGAACCAATAAAGAAAACCAAATATACAAAACCGTAGAGAAAAAGAAAAATCAGCTTTGATTCCCATACAGCCTTTCTACCTTTGCGTCTTCTACACTAGTCAGTGTTCGAAATCGAAACAAGGGTTCGAATCTTCTCTGGAAGAATCCCAAACACTCTACCGGTTTAAGCGTATACGCAGATGCATAACAGCAGTGCATCGCAGTTCATGGACAAGCAAATCATGGATCTCTCCAATTCTCAGGCAAACGCCAATACAGCCAACAGCGGCAGCGACTTCATCGATTTCATGAACCGCGCGCCATCGGACAAGAAGGACGACGTCGTCCCGAGCTACGATTTCCTCCCGATTCGATCGGATCTCGGATCGTCGACGCAGCCGTCGAACTTCGGTTCGCGCGATGATGATGCGCCGGTCAGGAGCTGGAATTCTCTCGATTCGAAGACCAATACGAACCCGATCAGAGTATTTTTCTCTCAAACCCCATTTTTCCGTGTTTTCGGATTATGGTCGGAGTAATTTGTTATCACAGGTCTCTGCTAATTTTAGGTTTTGTTGATGTTGAGTCAATTTTGATCTGATGAAGAAAGTGGTACTTTTGTTCTAGATTGGGATCCACTTATTCTGTTGTGTTATTTGCTTATTTATTGGCGTCATGAAGATTTATTTCTGCTTACAGATGATTATTGTTTGATCTGCCTGTACTTTTCTTGTTGCTTTTGTGTTTAGATCTACAGTACGTTCGATGTTGGTGATGAACCTACAAACTTTGTCCCTGGGAAGCATAACAATCATGGAAATGAATCACTTAATGCACCTTTGGTTTCTGAGATAGACCGAACTTTGAAGAAATATGCAGAAGAAATTATGCATGCCGTGGATAGTGTGAGTGCTAGGTTATCTCAATTAGAGACACGAACTCGCAAGCTCGAGAGCTCAATTGATGACTTAAAGGTGTCGGTTGAAAACAACCATGGAAGCACTGAGGGGAAAATGAGACACTTGGAAAACATTCTTGGAGAGGTAAGCATCTGTCTGAATGTGAACTCATTTAGATAATGCTTTTAACGAGGGAAAAAATAAGTATATATAACACTTAGTTACATTGTTTCTTTGTAATTTTTCTAGTATCTACCCTCATCCGAAATAAATATATGGAGTTCATTCATATTCTTTGACTACATTTTGATATGTTTTGTATCTGGGTTTATCAAGCTGTTTACATTTCGTGTTAATGTTTTGTTTTGACTTGTGCACCAGTTCTTATTTGTCTCCTATGTTTCCTCGGGCATGCGACAAAACTATTAGAATATCAATGCCCTCTTAGCACGCAAAATTTGAGAATTAATTGGCTGAGTCATATCTGTTACCAGCAGTTTCATTCTTTATTTTTAAAATCTATATCACATGATTTATTTTCTAAATGCATTTTGCGAATAAATTGGAGCTGCGCAGGTGCAAAATGGTGTTCAGATTATTAGGGACAAACAAGAGATCCTCGAAGCTCATCAGGAGATTGCAAAGCTCCCAGTTCCAAAGGGTGATCAACACATCGAAAGTCACAAACCTGCACACACCGATTCCAATCTTACCGCACCATCTCCTCATCAGCAATTCTCCACCGCCCCACCCCCTAATGCACCCCCTCCTCCACCAACACGCCAAAACATACAGCCTCAAGCTTCAAATCCCAGCCAGTTTCCCCCTAACCAACAGACACCACCACCTTACTTTCACCCACCAAACCAAATTCAAGAAAAACCGAGCCAGCAGTATCAAATCCCTCCTCCTATGCAGCAGCAGCAGCAACAACCTCCACCACCACCACCTCACCACCAATATCAACCACCTCCACCGACACAGTACCCTCCTCAGCCACCGCCATCTCAACCCCACCTCCCACCTTTCCCCCCGGTTGCCCCTTCTCCGCCACAACCACCATTGAGCCACCAACCTGAGGAAACACCATACCCACCATCTCCACAGCCTTACTCTCAACAATATTATCCACCGTCGTCTAACGCGTACGAGTCCGCACCTATCCGACCCGGACCCGGATATCCCGCTCCTTTCGGCCCGCCCTCTGCTTATGGGGGATCATATCCTTACGATGAGCCATCTCATTATGTGGGTAGCATCCCTATGAAAACTCAGCAGGCTCAGAATCCTAGCACTGGCCAAGGCATTGGAAGCGGTTATCAACACCTGCCCGCTGCCCGAATCTTACCTCAGGCCCTGCCCGCGGGCTCTAATTTGGGCGGCGGGTCCGGATCTCCCGGTGCTGGTAATAGGGTCCCCATCGAAGACGTGGTCGATAGAGTCACAAACATGGGATTTCCCAGGGACCACGTTAGGGCAACGGTTCGGAGGCTAACGGAGAGCGGGCAAGCCGCGGATGTGAATATCGTGCTTGATAAGCTGATGAATGAAGGGGAAGGCCATGGCCAACGGAGCTGGTTGGCTCGGTAAAGGTCCTCTTTCGACGATGTTTGTTTTAAATTCGAAACTTTTCTTCTTTTTTTTTTCTTTTCGTCATGTAAGTTAACATTTGGGCTTTTCTGTGTTTCTGATCTATAGAGATGAGACTCAAAGACTCGTTGGCGATTTGATGATTCGTACCTGTATATGTGCGTTGTGCCTTTGTCATCTTTGTGGAACTATAATAATGTGGTGATCAAATAATGTGTAGTTACACCTTCATTAGTTAATCTTATCATCTTTTCCCAAAATTAATTGTATTGGTTAGTTCTTGAACAGAATTATCATGTCCGAGTGCAAATCATTTGGATCGTTGATATTTGTATTCATTCTAATTTCATTCTTGTCGCCTATATATATAATATACAAGCTTACATAAATAAAATATTAAACGTAATATCACATTAAAAATGAAATTTTAAACCAATAGAGGGGGCAATCCGCAAATACACAAAAGAAAGAGCTAAAGGACAAAACTTTGCCTTTGTTAAACTAAACACACAAGGAACAAACGGAACATCGCCAGATTTATGCCAAAGACCAAGAGAATTTGAAATAAGATCGAATGAATTCAAGCTGATTTCGCAAATTTTCGGGTCGGGTCATAATAAAATCGTTGACAAGATCACCAATGCGTCTAATTTCATATTTTACAAACCTCAAAGGATCAAAACCCTAATCGAAATCTCATCTCGTCAGGTTCGTTGTAGCAGCCTTCACTTTTCAGCTTCCCTTTATTTAATTTTTAATGTTCATATCTGAATGGATTGTTTTGATGTTTTAATTAGTCTTCGGATTGTTTTTAAGCTTTAGATGTTATAGTTAAAATCGTTCTGTTTTTTTCTCTTCATTTTTCTGTCTTTGAGTTTTTACATTTTTAATGTGTTTTTTTTATTCATTTGTGCTTTTACATCATCACATCTGAGGTCTATGAATGAGAATTCAGGAAGTTATTTGCATGAAACTCTTAAATTTAGGGCTTGGCTGATACAACAAAGTGTGTAGGTTTAGGTGTTTAATCATGAAGTTTTGAGGTAGGATTTGATAGGTTGATCAGTCTATTGCTTGTATTTAAATCTTGCACTTCCTCTTGATTCAAATGTTAAGATAAGCAGCGGCGTACATGTGAAATTTGAGGATATTGGATTTAAATAGTATTTCTGATCCTCAAAATGGATTTCTCGTAGATTGTCTTTATCATCGAATCTGCCGTTGTGATTTTCCTGAAATGGATTTTCTTTTTTGGAAAAAAAATTTTGCGTTGCTAACCGAGTGTTTCGAGATGAGAATCTAAACGACATTTAGAGTTAATGTTTATGCACTATGGATACTAGTTTCTTTTTGTTCCGCTATTATTCCCAAATGTCCCCGATTCTACTTCTGTTATGTATTTACTCTTTACGAAGTTACTGACACTTTTATAGTATTTCCATTTTGTAAGTATCGGCTGAGTCGCAAACTTTTGTTTGATTTCTCAATGTTCACCATCTCGATGTGTTTCCACTTTCAGGGTCTGTACCTATTGTAAGTTAACTGGCAAGGTGGTCTACGGTGACATCATATATGCAGGAGGGATAATTTTTCAAACTAAATTAATTCTTTCCCTCCTAATGGAGCTGAACGTTTCTTCTCAAAAGCCAGACCTCTTATCTTCTGACCACATCGATGATCCGGAGGAAAGAGAAATTAGTGAAGGCGACGATGAGGATGATGATCGTAACCATAAGCATCGTAGAAGGGAGGAAAATTCCCAATCTCGTGCTCTCGATGATGGTTTGCCAAGAACATTCAGGAAAAGAAACAGGCCTTTTGAAAATGGGTACTCTTTTAGAGAAGGGGACCCCCAATCTCGTTTTGCCTTGAAAAATAACAATGCAAATCCAGAGAGAGACTTCTCCTTAAGGCACGAGAAGAGACGCCCAAACCATGGCAATCAAAGAATGAGGGGAAACCAAATGCCTGGTGAAGCTGGCCCGTTTCGGGGCAGGGGAAGAGAAACTGTTTCGTTTGGCATTTTTGGAGGAATGGGCCTCCCTAATGTTTCTAAGTCACCGAACATACCGTGGAGTGGATTTGGGATGTTTCCTGGGATGCAAAATGGTGTGGTAGACGCAGTTCACCACCCTCTAGCTTTACCAGGTGGGCTTGGGCCCGCTATTACTCCACCGATGAACATTAGGATGCCAAGGCAAAGGTGTCCAGATTTTGAGGAGCGTGGTTTTTGCTTAAGAGGAGACATGTGCCCGATGGAGCACGGTTTGAACCGTATTGTTGTTGAAGACGTTCAGGTTTGAATGATAAATCCTTTTTAGCCATATTTGGTCATTGCTGTGGAATATTTGGATGCTTCACATATCTCCCCTGAAGCATTTATACTGCATTGCATGCAACCGTTGTAAATGGGAGTTCATTCTTGGAAGAAAATAGAATCTCATATTTCTATTTTGATATCCATGAATCAAAATGTTGAATAATTGAACTTAGTTATGTTCCACAAATTACACATCTAGCAATTTGTTTGCCTTCATCATGGATTTCTTGATTGGCATGAACAGGCGTGCAACAAGAAGTTAGCCCGAACGTTGATAATAAATACCACAATTTGTGGTAGGAGTAGAGATGGTTTCGAACAAACTATTGATTGCTGAGTTTTTTTTTTACCTGAAAATTGCAGAGCCTTTCGCAATTCAATCTCCCTGCTTCGCTTTCTGGATCGCAGCTATTGGGTCCTTCTGGGCAAGGAGTTTTGCCTGTAACAAGTGGTGCTTCTGTTCCACTGGCATCAGATGTTTATGATCCCGACCAACCTTTATGGAATAATGATAACCCTACACCATCAGCTCCTTTTATGGGGCATTCAAATGTCAATAGGAACCCTTCTAAACGCCGGAATTTTGAATCTACAGGAGGATTTTCTGACGAGCACCCATTAAAACTCACCAGCACAAGCGGATCTCAAAAGGGTAGGGTAGGTAATGCAAAACTTGGTATAGATGTTAAGGATACACTTAACACTGAAAGGGGGAAGAAAGAGGATGCATTAAACACGGATGTTACTGATTTCCCCCTTCAAGGAAAGTGGACAAATGCTGCTGGAAATGGTCCACCATTTACGGTTCGTAGCGTTCGGGAACAGTCTCAAAAGGCACTTCGTACCTTATTCGTCAGTGGAATTCCTACGAAAGACAACAGAAAGGAGGCTCTTCTTTCACATTTTAGAAAATTCGGCGAGGTGATGAACATTCATATTCCCGTGCAAAGCGAACGAGCTTTTGTCCAATTTTCGAAAAGAGAAGCAGCAGAAGCGGCACTGAAGGCACCCGATGCGGTCATGGGAAATCGGTTTATCAAACTTTTTTGGGCCAACCGAGATAATATTGCTGATGATGTTATGAGTGGGAGCAGTAATATGCCGCTCACTCCTCATGGAGTGACACAGCCGTCTGGTGTGGATAAAGGCAAAGAAAATCCCAAGCCAGTTGTTGCTAGTGGTCCATCTCCTCTTCAACAAAAGAAATTGGAGAACTTGGAGACTTTAAAGGAAGAACTTCGTAAGAAACAAGAGATGCTAGAACAGAAACGAATCGAGTTCCAGCAACAGTTAGACAAACTTCAAAAACAAGTAAGCTCGATGTGTTGCATCATGAGAAGTGTTTTTAAGCTATTTTTTATATTTATGGGTGATCTATCTATCGTTTCCAGTTTTATGTCCCCTGTTATCTGCCTGATACTTACGTTGTTTGCTTCTGGGAATGATTTGGAAGTTAATTGCTTTAACTATTGCATTTTCTCTTGTTTTGGAATATTTGATGCATAAACAAACCTTGCTTTTGAGTTTAACGTTGATTTAAGTTCTTTTCATCAGCTTATATCCATTGCATGCCACAAACTGTTTTCAGGCTGTAGTTTCCAATGATGCTGCGTTTCCTCGTTCTCCTAAAATACCCAAAGTTGAAACACCTCCTCCTCACGTGAAGCCCAAAACTGCAGAAATATCACATAAGGACCTTACAAATACTACTAGCACCTCTTCCACTGGTCAAAAGGTTGTGCCACCGAATACGATTGTGACTTCACAAGAACCTTCGAGACCTATTCGTCCGCTGGCTTCTACTCGGGCACCTATTCCTGTGAACAGATTCAAACTGGACAATCGGCCCACATCATTCAAAGTCATCCCACCGCTTCCTGCGGGCCTTGCAAATGTACGTTCTATTCTTGCCTTATATTCATTTTTCGTCTATCTTTTTTTCCTTCCTTTTTCACCAAACCTTACAGTGTGTGATGACTCTGATCTTGTGTTCTCTTGCTTCTCACTGCTGGTATCGTAAATTTGTCCCTATTTCTGAGGATCTGTGTAGTTTGATTCTTTAAATTCCTGATGTGTGACCGTTAATTCCGAAAACATGATCGTGTTGTTCTCTTTCCTTTTTCGAATCTTCAACACAGAATTGTTCACAAAGTTTGGATTGTCCAATAGGTGGCAGCTTTAAAGGAGCATTTCTCCTCTTTCGGAGATCTCTCCTCGGTGGAACTTGTTGAAGAAGAGCCCGAGCCTCGAGATCACAGCAACAATGCGGTCCAATCCCGCGTCTCCGCTCGCATTCACTTCTCCACGAGACACTCTGCGGAAAAAGCTTTCTTGCACGGTAAAAGCTTTGAGGGTCATAAGATGAACTTCAAGTGGCTAACAAGTGCTGGTAAGGAATTAAGTAATGGCTCTTCTGTGGCTCCTAAAGCAACGCAGAGCACTATTGGCCACCAAAGTGAACGTGGAGAGCCTGAGAATCTGGTGAAGGAGAGGGAAGCCGAAGAATCTATCGAACAGTGCACAGATTCTTCGAGCTGCTGAAGGAGTTGTACATTGAGGTAATTTGATATTATACCTAATTATTACATACGAATTGCGTATGGTTTTTTAGGTGTAGATCAATTTGGCAATTATGATGAATTTTCTTTTGCTTTTTTTTTTAACTCCGAAAATGTAAACAGCTAAAGCTGGGCTTGCTTTGAGATGTAGCAAAACATGTATACTGTTTTTTCATTACAAAGAACATACATACATTTGTATTTATTGGCCATGATTTTCGTCTTCTCCAATCCTTGTGAGAAGCTAACCCAAACTGTGTTAGAAAAAATCTTCATCTTGATCCTTGTCTATTAAAACACCAAACTAAACTTTAAACCTCTCATTAAAACCATAAAACTACAATAAAACTTTATTAGAAAACCAAATTAATCTTAAAACTAAGTCGTAAACTACAATAAAACTCAATTAAACCAGATATTTATCTTAGAGATCAGATATGTATCTTAGGGACTTCATTTTGAGTGAGAGCTCTGTGCAACCACCCCATCGATGATTAAGAATTTCTCAACGAATGAATTTTTTTTTAAAAAGGTACCGAACCAAAACGAAAGAAAACATTTTGAAAAAAAAAAAAAAACCCACCATTATAGAGGAAGATAATGGGTGACTGTCAAAAGAAATGACGACAAAAATGATTATCTTTTATATAAATACTGTAGAGAGGAGGATAAAGAGATCGAGAGAGTTGCAATTAATAATCAGAAACTTCCAAACCAAACAGAGCATACACGAAGCAAACATCACACGAACTAAAATTACAGCACATATAATAATACGTCCTTTTATTATTATTATTATTATTATTATTATTATTATTATTATTATTATTATTATTTTCTCATCAATCTAAGTCGTCGTCGTCGTCCTCGCACCAGCTGCATTTCCTCCTCCACCGCCACCGCCGCCGCCGCCAGTAGTCTCCTGCGCCTTGCTCTTAATCGTCTCCCCAACCTGCTTCGTCTTCTCACCGATAAACACAGTCCCCTCTTGAACCCTATGTTTCGCGTAATCCAACGGCTCCCTGCCGGTGGCGCTTCGAAACGAGCTCAAGACCCACGACAGCGAGGACAGCCCCGTCAGCCCAAAAGCCCCCGACGTCAGGAACGCCGCCACCGCCCCGACGACCAGCAGCGCCGCAGGGACCAGCACGGGGCTGAAGATGACGAATACGGGCGCCGCCACCGCGATCCCCATCAGCGTTCCGAGGAGGGTGATGCCCGCCAGGCCCAGCAAGACGCCGGTCACGGGAAGGAGCGTGGCGACGGCTATTATCTGGCCGGTTGTGGGTCCCTTATGGGGGAGGAGGCTCTTGGCTCCGGCGGCGGCGTCGTAGCGCTGCTGAGGGTGGACTTGGATCTGGTGGGGCTGTGGACGGTCACGATCGGCCATTTTTTTCTGCTCTCGTAATTAAGCTGCTAATCACGTTTATGGGATCTTTAATTAATGCTTCTATGAAAGTGGAGGGCTTTGATGAGTTTAATATATATAGAAAGGTGATGAGGTGCAACGTGTTGAAATGCATGGAGGTGGCTGCTTGCATGAGTTACAAGTTTCAATTTTCACTGACAAATGTTTTTTTTTTGTTTGTACTTTTGTTTTTTAGGTTTCTGTTTCTTTGGGCTGTGTAGTGATGGTTTGAAGAAGATAAATGGGCTTTCGAGTTTCGATTTTGTGATTGCTGCACTTGCTTTGTTATTGCAGATTCATAAACGTACGCCTTCTTTTGCCTTTAAAATTTTTTCGTCCATTTTCCAGCATTTGTTTGCTTTTTTGATTGGTTGAAGAATATATTGGGGAAAAAAAAAGTGCACCTATTTTACTTCATCTTCACACATGAGCATGTTGTCTTTGTAATGATTGGTTTCATCATGTTCGATTTTTTTTTTTCTATATACTTGGAACGATTAATTGTTATAGGCCTAGAGATTTTGGCTTTTTAATCATGCGAATTATTGTTGCTAGCCTCTTCCTAGGACATCATCACATTTTTCTATGAAATGTTTCGTAATACAATTGCATCTTAGTCCCCACATTTCGTATTAATTCCCTGACATGTGTGTGTTGTCTTATACAAAAGACTGAGTTAATCAATAAGTTTAAGTGGGACTGAAGTCTAAGAATATCAACGAGAGTACAGACCTCGTCCTCGTTCTGCGGGTATAGAAAATCGGGGACGATAATTGAATAGAAAATTGGGAAATTCTTGTTCCCTACAAAAATTCAAGAAACGGGGAATCCAGCCACAGTGACAACCCTAAGTGGGATTGGATTGTTGACTTTTAATTGGACTCACCGTATAATTTGAATGGCTTGTGTCTATTACCTAATTCCTTATATATGTCGACGGGTATATATGATAAAATTATAAAATTAGGTCACTAAGTATTCAAGTTTTTGTTTTTGGGTCACTATGTTTGATAATTGCAAAAATAGGTCACTAACTTTGTATGTCAAAATAATTTTAGGTCATGTTTTCAATTTTAGGTCACTAAGTATATATTTTTTCAATTTTGGGTCATTAAGTATACATGTTTCATTTTTGGGTCACCATGTTTACAAAGTTAATTACCAAATGAGTGACCCGAAATTGAAAAATGCATATACTTAGCGACCCAAAATCGAAAAATATAAACTTATTGACCTAAAATTGAAAATATGACCCAAAATTGTTTCGACTTACAAAGTTAGTGATCTACTTTTGCAATTATCAAACATAGTGACCCAAAAACGAAAACTTGAATACTTAGTGACCTAATTTTATAATTTTTCCGGTATATATTCATATGTTTATTTTCTTTTTGAAGACAATGTGTTTAGTTGAAATTACGATACTTAAACGAAATGATCATATCTTGTCATTACCATTGCCTAATTATGAATAATTGGCAATCAATCTCGTACGATTTAATATTGCAAGAGATAAATGCTAGTTCATTTATTATCTCCGAGCAATCTTTATTGTAAATTAATTTATAGAGGTTTTATTAATTTCAATACCACAGTACATATTTGATTTACGAAAGTAAATTCAACATTTTGCTTTCAGGTTTCTATTATTTTCAACGCCAGCTCATTCCTTCATCTCTCTCTCTCTCTCTCTATCTCTCTCTCTCTCAACCCACATAAACTCCGATCCTTTTGAGCTCCTTTACCTTTTCTTTTTTCTCTTTCCTCTCGCTTTATTTTGCAAACAATCGATAGCAGAAGCACCTACGCAGTTGCATTATGCATTGATGACCCACAAAGTTTCGTACTTTTTCCCATCTTAATTTTGGACCCTTTTGATGATTCCTGAGCTACAACGCTAGCTGGGTTTTTTGGATCACGCCCAGATCTGCTGTAGCCTCCGATCTATCCGAAAAAAGGATCAAATCTCTGCTAATTTCTGGATAAAGCTGCGAGCTCAGGCAAGCCTTGCGGATCCTTCCTTTTTTTTTTTTAACCTTAGATGTTCTGCAAATCCAGTATCATGCGGCGATGTTTCGAGCTCAACTGAGTAAAATCTGTTGGGTTAATCCTGCTAATTTTTAGTTATTTTATTTAATCGTCGATCTCTGCAACTAGGGCTTGCATTGTATGACAGCGTCACGATAAATTAGGGTTAAAACTGATCAAAATGTGATTTCAAGAGCAGGTGATTGCACGGATTTTGTCTTCTCTGAAGAGGGCTGTTAGATTTAATCATAATATTTGATGCGTATAAGCTGGGTTTTTACTGTATGTGATTTTATTTTCTATTTCTCGATTCAATTTGTTGCAGATGACAAATGATTTTCCATGGAAGAGAGTTCAAATAGCTTGACAACTTATGCTACGGTGCTGAAAATGGCCTCTAAGGATTAAAACCAATCTTCAACTTGATGACTGGCTTCTCTGTTTAGTCTCATATCAAGTTCCCTTGCTTTTAAAGAAGGCTTCAATTTGTTGTTGAAAGTAAGGGATGATTAAGAATATCCTCAACAAGATCCCGCGTAAGCAGGCCAAGGGAACCGAAAATCGCGACGGGGGGAGCTCTTCTTTCTCCACGAATGCCCCGAATACTTCTAGAAGCAATTTCGCAGCACTTTCAAGGCCCGGGAACCCGAGTGCTGCTACTTTAGCTCCGAATTTTGGTCAAAATGAAGATTCAGTAAACGTTAGATCGAACGGGAATGCTTCGATGCTTCATTCGTTTGAGCCACTTCCCAATTTCAAAGACGTTCCCAATTCAGAGAAGCAAAACTTGCTCATCAGGAAGCTGATTCTGTGCTCCGTGGTGTTCGATTTCACCGACCCCTCCAAGAATCCAAAGGAAAAAGAAATCAAAAGGCAGACACTGGTGGACCTCGTCGATTACATCGCCTCAGCGAACGGTAGTAAATTCAACGAAACGGTCATGCAAGAAATCGTAAGAATGGTGTCAGTAAACCTGTTTCGTCCACTCTCCACTCAGCCTCGTGAGAACAAGGCTGTAGATGGCTTCGATGGTGAAGAAGAGGAGCCATTGATGGATCCCTCTTGGCCTCATCTGCAGATCGTGTACGAGTTCTTCCTGAGATTCGTTGCTTCACCCGAAACAGATGCAAAGGTGGCAAAGAGGTACATCGATCATGCTTTTGTTCTAAAACTATTGGATCTCTTCGATTCAGAAGACCCCAGAGAGAGAGACTATTTAAAGACCGTCCTACACCGAATATACGGGAAATTCATGGTGCACCGCCCCTTCATTAGAAAAGCAATCAACAACATCTTCTACCAGTTTATCTTCGAAACAGAGAAGCACAATGGGATCGCGGAGCTGTTAGAGATCTTGGGAAGCATCATAAATGGATTTGCACTGCCATTGAAGGAAGAGCACAAGCTTTTCCTCGTTAGGGCTCTGATCCCACTCCACAAGCCAAAGTGCTTGCCCGTTTATCATCAGCAGCTATCTTATTGCATCACTCAGTTCGTAGAGAAAGACTGCAAACTCGCTGATACGGTAATAAGGGGACTGCTAAAGTATTGGCCTGTTACAAACAGTTCGAAGGAGGGCATGTTCTTAGGTGAGCTTGAGGAAGTGTTGGAAGCAACTCAGGGACCCGAGTTCCAGCGGTGCATGGTCCCTTTGTTTCGCCAGATCTCTCGATGCTTAAATAGTTCCCATTTTCAGGTTTGTCCCGAGATTTCAATCTTTGTGCTGCTTGTTACATCTTTCGGGAACCCTTAGGGCATATGATTTGTTTTTTTTTTCTTTCTAACAGGTAGCTGAAAGGGCACTGTTTTTATGGAACAATGATCACATAGAAAACCTCTGCAAACAAAACCGCAGAGTTATACTACCAATTATCTTCCCAGCTTTGGAAAGGAATGCAAGGGGCCACTGGAACCAAGCTGTGCAGAGCTTGACACTTAACGTTCGCAAAATCTACTCCGATTTGGACCCTGAGCTCTACGAGGAGTGCCTGCGAAAATTTCAAGAAGACGAAGAGAGAGCAGAAGAAAATAAGATGAAAAGGGAAGCAACGTGGAGGCGGTTGGAGGAGATCGCTGCAAAGAGAGGTGAGAGTAATGAGGCTGTTCTTGTTCCTCTAGCCAATGCTTCGTTATCTGGCTGAGCCCAGAAAAAGAAAAAAATGTGCTTTTCGTTTTTCAACTTCTTTACTCGAAGATTCTCATCATCCTTCAACTTCTTGAGAGGGTAACTGGTGATAGAGAATCGAAATCCCAAGATGGTGATGAATCGAACGATGCTCTCTAGTGTCTTGAGGTACCGCAAACGTGTAATATCATGCAAAATTAGTACCGGTGAGATCGATGTTGGATCATTTAGTCTTTATTGGTATGTATGTACACATAATGTTGTGATCGAGGCTATCTTTTTTTTTCTTCTTTTTTATTTCTGGTCTGTTGAACTCAGGCTTTCTTTCTATTCATGTTATTGCAGCAAATGCATTTATGTGTGAAATCTTGTATGTACCATCATCTTCATCAGGTCTGCAGTTTACCTCCATTTGATTTATTTTTCTGAGTTTTCTTGATGATTTTGTCATAATGTTGTCCTCATCTCAACACCTTTATCTGAGAGGGCTGAGGAAACCTGAGCCCCCTTCATCGAAGTGTGTGTTAGTTAATGCTAAAAATCGGGTAAGCTTTAGATTGAAGGAAGATATTACAAGGCCCACATTTTGGAGATGAAACAAATGAAGGGCTCAAATATGTGATAGAATGCATATAAGTAGTAATACCATAATTATAGCTTAGATTGGCAATTGTGGCTGCGACTAATTGATTAGGTATTATAGTAATTATGCATAGCATGAATATAATGATTGGTGGTTGTATGCAGCATTTATATATGAGGTTGACATTATTGGTTCATACATTTAGTAGCATGTGCTGGTGTTCTTGGTCTCCCTTATGCCATGTCTGAGTACGGATGGTAATAATAAGAACATATAGAACAAATTACATTCAAGAATCACAGCCTAATCCACATAGCTCTATGGTGGCTTTCTCTAGTTTTCATTCTAATAAAGCTGCTCATTTTTTGCTCATCAAATGGTATGCATATGCGAATAAAGAGATTCAAGCTACTACTATACCTTCAACACCTGATAATTTCACCACTCACCCTGCTTGAGGTGACCTAATGCAGATGAACAGCTCATAACATCTAAGCAGATGCATCAACTATTCCAAAAACATCAAATTTGATGTTTCAACATTGCAAAGTTTAAAAGATTCAGAATGGTCATTACTGATTTCTTGTACTTTTTCATTAGATCAATTCAGCATAAGAATTCCATTGTGAAGATCATAGCAGTATCAGCTTTGTTACATACACACACGAGAGTGATTTAATTCCTGCAACTCAAGAACACAGATGCAAGAAACAACGAAATATGCTATTTTCGATTCCATAAAGAATCAAAGAAGCAAAGAAGACAGCCATTTGATTATAATGTAGGGGGAGCATCACAGAGTCCCAACGATGTTTTTTCATAAATATATTCCACAAGATACAATCTTTCTACCTATGATTCGGAGGGGGAAAGAAAAGAATATCTGACCTCTTCTTGTCTCCTCAAGCTAACACTCCACAGAATCCATCTCCATCACCTAATTTTGGCATCGAGCTTCTTCTTCCTTTCCCTATACAGCTCCACCCAGAGATTCGAAATCCAAAGCCAGCTGACCCCAATCGCCGTCACCACCACCGCCACCCACGACACCCAAGCCCAGCTCGGCACCTGCGTAGCCCCACTGTTCTCAGCAGCCCAATAGAACGCCACCATCTTCCACACGAACCACGGACCGAGGACTCCCCTCACGATACTGTACACCGTGTAGAAGGGCACGCACAGCGAGTCATAAACCCTCCTCGCAACCTCCGAATCCCCCCTCCTCGCCCTAGCTAGGGTCCACACGTTCTGGCAGAGGCTCGTCACCTCGGCGAGGATCAGAAGCACCAGCACGGCGTACGCTCCCCGGAGCACCAGGAACCGGCAGGTTAGGAACACGAAGAGCGTGACGAGGTGGTGGCCGATGAAGACGAGGTCGCTCGGGTAGAAGACGAGGTAGTGGAGCAGATCGGTGAGGAAGTAGGCGACGCTGTAGTCGAGCACCAGGTTTTGCGGCGGCGAGTTGGAGGAATTGAAGGTTGGGAAGTTTCCGTCGGAGAGGATTGTGTACGCGGCGAGGATTGCGACCGGCGTGCCGTGGAAGAGCGAGATCGCGCAGCTGGAGGCTTCCGGCCGGAGGTGCCCGGCCCAGGAGCGGACTATTACGAAGTAGGCGGTGAGATATACGGCGACGAAGCCCGCGAAGAAGAGGAGAAGGGGTGGGGTTGAGGGAGCTATTGATGAGAGCATGACGACGTCGTTTGAGAGTTGAATTAGTATCTCAGAGAAAAGAGACCCTCCCTCTGATTAGAAAGATGCGTCGTCGGTCGACAATGTTATTAGATTTATATATATAATAATATAATTTATGCACACAAAAGCCTCCACCTTAGGTGGAATTTGGTGGCGTGTTCTATCTACTGCAGATTCGTACTTCTCGAGACTAAATAAAATATAATAATTTCAAGGGACACGTTAATTTTCTTTATTATGTATTATTTTTGGTTCCAAGAGAATGATGATTCGCATATTGATAATATCGTCGTTAGCAGCAGCGATTTCTGCATACAAACCCTAGATAGTAGACAAAAATAAAGTAAAAAGCGCTTCTCCCAACAGCAATTCATATAAAACCAGGACAAAATGTCACTCAAAATCCCCCAAAGCACACGCAGGCACAGCATAGCATTTCAATCCAACAGAGTGATACACGGAGAATTATAGAAGGCAACAATACACAGTAAATAACCCAAAGAAGCCCTTTCTTTTCTTTTATATATGGATTTTGATTTTGATGCAAAGTATTGAAAGAAAGAGATAACACAACTAATCAAATCTCTCCCTCCTCGACGTCAACAGAAGGAACCTCATTAGGGGGCGGCTCGGCTTCATCCTCATCATCGTCTGCTTTCATGTACAGCCCGAGTTGTTCCAAGGGATTGCTGCCACCAAACTTGAAGCTACCGAACCTGTCGAGTGACTGCTCTGGGCTCGTCTCGTCTATTTCAAGAAACTGTGGGTTTTCTATATCAACTGTTTTCTCCATCTGCGTTGTGAGAAAGAGAATGGAGAAGTGTGTGCGTGAGTGCGTGCGTGTGAGTCAGAAACGTTATCACATTATCACAAGAAAAAAAAAGGTGAAATTTTTGTAATTGAAGCAACCTTGAGGAGTGCTTCTCGAGCTGCTTCTCTCTCGAGGTCTCTCTTCCTCTTGGCTTCGGCTGCAGCTTCTGCTTCGGCCCGCTTTTCGGCCTGCTTTCGTGCCTCTTCTGCAGCTCTAGCTTCAGCTAGCAACCGAGCCTTCTCTGAAGAAAACAATCTCAAACTTTCAGGAAAAAAAAAAAAACCCTCTTTCTTTCAGGAACGAGAATTATTTGTAAGATGTGTTTTTGCTGAAGTTTACCTCTCTTTTTCTGCATCTCGAGCTCTTCACGTTCACGTCGAACTTTTTCGGGATCTCCTTTGTCATCCTATAATTGTTTTCTCATTGAGAAGAAATATCAGTTACCGAACATTACATCACTGGGAGGAACTCGAGAAACGAACCTGAAGTAGTGTCTTCTCTCGAGCTTTTAAAATGGTGTCAAGGAATTTTTTCTTTAAGATAGCAGCCCTGTACATCTTGTCTGGAGAGACCTGACTATCAGCAGGTGCCGTGTCTTCTACAGTAAAAGATAACGATGGTGTAAGGAAAGAGAAAAGACTTAATGTAGGTGATTTGTTATCTCTGATTCTTACCATCCATTTGACCATCGGTGTCAGTGGTGCATGGCTTCAATTTTGAATCTTCTTCAAAGAGATTCAGCCCAGCAGAAGCTGGAAGAAAAACAAAGGAGAGAATGTCATAAGCAGCCATTCATCTCTAGAGAATTCAACGAGTTAATACAATCTGTAACAGAATCAAAGAATAAAAAAAATTCAATACAATGGTTTATGTCCAGAAGGGATTTTTCAAAAAGAAGTAGTTACTCAAAAGAGGTAACATCCTACCATCTTAAAAGAAAAGCAATGTGCATAAACCCACATCAAGGAAGCCCCACAAAAAAAGTGTTGACCATACTCCATAATATGAATAAATGACCATAATTATGTGTTGATGGAAAAGTTACTCTTTTGTTCGAAAAAAAAAAATCATCAATAAGCAAAAAGAGACCGAGCTCATACCATGCCCATCATTTATCTCATCAATTTCAGCCTTCACATTCGAATCTATAGTCTGACCAACATCTACCTGAAAAATAACCAGATATAATAATAATCAGGACTGACTAAACAAGCAATAGAGGAAAAAAGTGAGCAGAATAAGTATGGTCAAGAGGAAAATAAACCCAGTTCATACTTGTTTATTAGCTGAAGAATTTTTAGAGCACTCAGATCCTCTATCAGAGTCAGGACCTGTAACAGCGGAAAACACTTTGTAAAGTTGTACCATCATCACTAATAAAGTATCATACAATTAAGAGGATACAATACATAACTCTTTAGAAGTAAAATGATAACTCCAAACACAGGGATTTTTTCAAGAAGAAAAAATGATAGCCAAATATCTTTCATAACAAAACACTTGAAGAATGTGTTGAGAGGTAACGTCACATGAAAACAGAGGAGTCAAACCTTGTTCATTGTTGGAAACTAAATTTGCAATAATATAGAAGAAAGCACAATCAGGTGTTTACATCCATACATTTAACTGAATCTAACACCCATATCTACCTGCTTCAGTGCGTTCTTCAGCCTTTACACCATTCCCATGCGGAAGATAGCTAGTAACAGGACCTTCATTTTCTCCAATATCAACATCTTCATCATCTTCATTTCCTAATATATTTTAAGAAAACCAAAAATGAAATTGGATCCCGCAGCACCGAGATATACGATCAAAAAATTATGGACTCTTAATTCCAAATATACCTCTGTCAACTTGGAATGAAGAATTGCTAAGCCCATAATTCGGCAGCTACGACAAAACATCAAAAAACATTCAGTCTTATGTCAGAAAAGACAGAACCAACTTCAGAGGGTGAATAGCCAGTTATGCTGCATCGCAGAAGCTGTGTGCCATAACAGATTACTAGGAAAGCTAAAAGAACCTACCTCTATCTCACAAGCTTCAGACTTGAGGTTCATTTTCTTCTCTTGCAAATGATCATTGAGAAGCTTCCGCAAGGTGAAGAGAACATCATCACTAAGCACATCGATATCAATTTCAATCTCGTCATCAGCACAATCACCTCCATTTGAACAGTGAGTCCTTAGAAAGTCTATAAGAGAATCAGGAAGGTCACCCATGAGATCTTCCAATTCACTGCTTAACTTGTGTTTTTCTTCATCTGTCATCCTTCGTTTGGCTGGTTCTTGTTTTGCTTCTTGCAAAGTTGGACTAAGCTTCCTCTTCTGCAGCTGAGTTACTGGTTTCGCGGTTTCAGTTGCATGGAGGTTCACTGATTTTCCCGGTTGTGATTCAGGAAAATTCGCTAAAAGCTTCTTCTCAATGGCTTTGAAGTTCAACTCAAAGAATTGACTCATTCTCTCAGCCATGACATGGACATCAGTACCAGGTGAGTTATAGGTCTTCGCATTCGTGAAAGTAAGCCTAACATCAGCTGAAAAATCCACGGGGGTGACATACTTTCCAGATGCAAGATTTTTCTTTATGGTTCCGAGGTCCATTGGGGTCTTAATGATATCAAAATAATCGGGAATCTTAAGCTTCACAACATCAACTGGGTTATTGAACACCCACGAATATTCATGCGACATTAGCTTCTTCAACAAACTCTGGCACTGCTTCAATAAGCCCATATTTGAAACAGATTCAAACTTTCCTCGATTAGGACCACCTTTTTTCCCAGGGGCAGAGCCCAGCTCAGAGGGTTTTCTTACACCACCAAACTGCGAACCTTTTTTTATTGCACTGGGACGACTTGACACATCATTAGATGATGACATGGCAACAGCATTTATGGATATTCTCTTCTGTGAATCCAATTTATCTTGCAAAAGCTTAATCTGGTCAAGCTCTGATCTCAACCGAAGGGCTAAGTTCTTCCTCTCAAATGAAGACAGTTTAGATAAGGGTATAGTCTGTATTGGCACAGAAAACCCCTTTGAATTCGAATTCAAATCGACCCATTTTCTCGTTGGAGCTATAGCATCATCCGTAGAATCAAAATGGCCCGAACTATCTGATCCTTCAGATTCATTATGAGGTGCAAAACTGGCCGAAAACCCGGGATGAAATCTGTCTTTCTTAGCCATCATTACAATAGACCCGTCCCTCTAATTCAGAGCACCACCACGGACTTGTGAACAAGTTTGGCTATCCAATATTGTTTGAGTAAACAAGACAAACTAAACTCAGAGTTTGCACGAGTTTTCGTCCCATAAAACTTATCTATAGTAATTATTCTATCCTAAGAGCTTTAAAAACTAAGCTCCTTGTTTCACTAGATTAAAAATTTCAAAAGTAAAATTTAGGGATTTGGGATTGAAAGAAAGGAAGGCTATGTTTCATTACCTCAGTTTCGAACCAAATCCAAAGATCGACAACGAGTAGCAATCCAGCAGCAAAAAACCTTCTTCACAAACAAAAAATTGAAACGAATACACAAGCTATGACCCTTTCTTTTTGTGGCTTCTGATTGTTCAGAGGAGCCGAAACCCTAGATCTACGAACTTAAATGCCCCAGCTGAAAACAATTAAGTAAAAAAAATGACATTCTGATGGCAAACACGCTGTAATAAAACCCCTAGTAAAATAAATTAGATATAACTAGCGAGAAAGCCCTTAATCCGAAGCGCCGATGGAGAAAGACGAAGCTTCGCGGCGGCATCCAATTGTCGACGCGCTTCTATGCGTGTTTTGCTCGTGTGGTCTCATATTTTACTTTTATTATAGTTTTGCCCCACCTTTCCCCTAATTGACACGTGGGATATTTTAAGAGGAGAGAGAAATCGAACCCGCTTTGACATAAAACGTCATTACACATTACAGGACAGAGGAACGAACAGATTCCGATCAAAACCACGAGCGCCCACGGTTTTCCGCGCGCAAAGATTTCTGCTTCGATCTTTTGCATAAAAATCAGACTCGTCGTCATGGCTTTGACTGTAAACAAACATGTTAAGATCTGGGAAGCATTTTGTCGCCAACTCCACAATCATCCTATCATCACTCGCATCTCTTCTCGCAATCGGTTTAACGTTTAACCTCTGGGCTTCGTCATCGTCTTCATCTTTGCTGATTTCGTCGAGCTGGGTTCCCCAGAATCATCGCACTTTCGATCCGCCAAACCCCAAAAACGTCTCCAAAACAGAGAAGGTAGCAGCTTTGTATTTCCCCAAATTGAAACTCTATGTAGGTTTTCATTGGTGCGTCTAGTCGTCGAGCTACTTTAGATTAACCGTCACTGCGTCAATCGAAATTTTGGGGATTTTTTTGACCTAATGGCGTTTTATTTGCAATCTCTGGTTTGTGATCTGCAGGTTAATGAACACGATGATAAATTTCTGAACAAGAGCCACCCATCACGATCTCTATCAGCCACATTTGCTGATTTGCCAGCTCCAGAGCTCGAATGGGAGCAGATGCCAACGGGCCCCGTGCCGAGGCTCGACGGTTTTGCCGTTCAGATCAAGAATCTCCTATACGTGTTCAACGGATACGGGACCCTCGACTACGTAAGCCTATTCGCACTTCAACACTTCGTTAAGAATCCCAGGACTTAAAAAATCAAGCATTGTGTATGTGATGCGATGATTAGGTGCATTCACACGTAGACATCTACAACTTCACCGACGACACGTGGTGCGGGAGATTCGAATCCCCAAGAGAAATGGCACATTCCCACTTAGGCATGGCCACCGACGGGAAGAGATACGTATACATCGTCTCGGGCCAGCACGGTCCTCAGTGCAGGGGCCCCACCTCGCGCACGTTCGTGCTCGACCTCGAGACAAGAACGTGGGAGAGCTTTCCACCATTACCAGCACCAAGGTTGTGTCTTAATGTGTGTGTGTGTGTGTTTTGAGGAAATTGTCTTAGATTTTCGAAACCCGTGTCAGGTATGCTCCAGCAACGCAGCTGTGGAGGGGAAGGCTCCACGTGATGGGCGGTAGCAAGGAGAACAGGCACACCCCGGGGCTCGACCATTGGAGCATTGCAGTTGAGGACGGCAAAGCACTAGAGAGTCAGTGGCGCGAAGAGGTCCCGATACCCCGGGGCGGGCCCCACAGGGCCTGCGTGGTGGCGAACGATAGGCTCTACGTCATCGGGGGTCAGGAGGGGGACTTCATGGCCAAGCCAGGATCTCCCATCTTCAAATGCTCCCGCAGGCACGAGGTTGCACTGCTTCTAAATAGGGATTAAAAAATTCCCTTTTTTAGCCCAAATTCAGAAGTCGGGGGGTTTCACTCTAAAACCGCAATTGGCAATAGAGGGAGCAGCCCACGAGCTTATAACCAGATTCCAACCATTTCATTTAACTTATGTGGGACTTGGGTTTGAATTGATAACTAACAAATTAACTACGGTTCGTGCAAAACATCGACATTGTTAACCATGGTTTGGGTGATTCTTCAGGTAGTGTACGATGATGTTTATATGCTCGACGGAGAGATGAAGTGGAGGAGCTTACCGCCGATGCCCAAGCCCGACTCGCACATCGAGTCTTCGTGGGTCGTGGTGAACGAATCCATAGTCGTCGTCGGGGGCACGACGGAGAAGCACCCGGTGACCAAGAGGATGATCTTAGTGGGAGAGGTCTTCCAATTTCATTTGGGCACAATGGCGAGTTAGCTAATTAACTGACTCGGTGTCTTTTTTTTTTTTTTTTTTTAACCGCGGTTGCGATGGAAATTTGAGATTTTTGGTCGGGATTTTTTATTTTTATTTTTCAGAAATGGTCTGTTATAGGGAAGCTTCCGTACCGGATAAAGACGACGCTCGCGGGTTTCTGGGACGGGTGGCTGTATTTTACATCGGGGCAGAGGGACAGGGGACCGGAGAATCCACAACCTAGGAAGGTTGTAGGAGAGATGTGGAGGACCAAGCTGAAGCTTTCAAATGATTAAGTGCAATGATATGTGTGTTGTTGTAACAAAGGTTTCACTGTGAGATGAGATGGAATTCATTTAGATTAGATACAGTGGTCTTCTTGAGGTGTATATTTTGAGGGAAATTATTTATATTTGAAGATGGGATTGTATAAGTATTCGGTATTTGTATTTACTTTGAAGCATTTTCATTATTAGTATTTTATGCACGCTGCTTCGAGGAAGTTTATCTTAATTTTGAAAACAGAAATGATTTGCATTTTGGTTTTATTCAACCAAACACATTAACACATTGATGTTAGGAAAGTAAGCCATAGATAAACTCAGTCCGTTTCACTCACATATATAAGGCAATAATATCTGAAATTCTTAGAGGATATGATACCTCAACAACGAACTTGAACGCACAAGCAACATTGTAGACATAAATTGGTAAGTCTCATGTAGGAAAAGGAGAAGCCACCAATCTGTCGATTTTTGAATGAAGTTGGGCCCAATAGGCCCACTTCTCCTTCCGTCCGTCTCTTCAATCCCTTTCGTTCATTTCCTTTCCTACCACCTCCTTCGACGGCGTCGGCCGCGCCGTAGATTCTCCTCCCGAGGCTGCGACGGTAGTCACCGTCTTCCTCCGTTCAAGATAAAGCAGTAAAGTTTCTCTGGGCTTGCGGTGCCGTTCGCGGTTGCCATGATCGGAGTCTCGACGCCATCTCCGTCAGCGGAAAAATTGGGGAATTTGGATTCCGCCGTGTTCCCCCACTATAATAAGTGGGTTTGCAGACTTTTACCTTTTGGTCCCTTATAATAAAAGAGAATTTAATTTCAGTCTCAAGTCGAAAACTAATCTCAATTCTAACCGAGAACTCTGAATTTCACCACCAAAATATCAACGGTCAGTAACAAAAATGAAACCCGCAAGCACAATCATCACAAGGGAAACAGCCAAGAATCGATTAGCCAAGAAGGAGAGTGCATGATTAAGAGATTCAGCGGTGCGAAAGAACGTTTATCAAAGAGAGAATTAGTTTTTTTTTTTCCTTAATGTTGTATTTTGAAGATGTAATGTTGTAGCTAATTATTCCGATTTTGTATCAAATTTCATTTTTGTCCGGCTATTGAATTGTTGAGAAAAAATTTTCTCTGCCTAGAAGTATTCTATCTCCCCCCGGCGGTTGCCGGTTGGTCGGAATCCGACCGGCCGCAACCGGCCGGAGACGGATGCCGGTTGACCAACCGGCGGTTGGTCAAACCGTCGGTTACCAACCGCCGGGTTTTCAATTTTTTTTTTGAATTTATAGTGTATATTTCGATAGTTTTCGACTTTTCGGGACACAATTATGTTTTTTCAGTATATAACAAGGGTTTCGATTTTAAAATATTAATCATCATAAATTAATTTCATTACAAAAAAATGAAGTTACATTTACAATTAAAATTTACAAAGTTAAAAATACAAAGTAAGAAAAAAAAAATTTATTCGTTGTTCGTTGAATACTTGAATCGCAATCGCCATTTGCCAATGCCAGTCGATAATCGGTTTCTGAAAAAAAAAATATACAAAAGAAGTTAGTTAGATAATATTTTTTTGTACAATCGCCATTAAAAATTCAAATTAAATACACATTAAGGACTTATCTTTTTCGGACTTTGTCGTTGGCTTGGTCCTTGGATGTCGTCACGCGAGCGATTTCTTGGAGACGTTTGCTGAAAAATAAGATTGTATGTGTAACTTGTAAGTAATTATTTAAAAATATAAAATAAAAAAATTAATACAATGAGATTAGTATTAAAATTTAAGGACTTATCTTTTTTCGGGCTTGAACCTTTCGACATTTTCGGAGATTCTCAATGCTCTCTACTCTTAGTCGTCGCCGCTATTGCCGCCACCACCACTAGAACCGGTACCGGTGGTGTCGTCGAATACGTCGTCGTCCGAATCGGTATTCGTGGCGTCTTGTGTCCGATGTTCGGCTCTCGTCCAATCATCGAGAAGGCATTGGTATTCGACGTTTTCTACCATCAACCTCGAACGCCTTTCACTTAACGTTAAGCCGCCCATGCTAAAAGCTTGTTCAACCGCGACGGTTGAAATTGGGACGGCAAAGATTACCCTAGCGATCTTCGCCAACGTTGGATACGTTGGCGACATCTTCGACCACCATCGGAGGACGTTGAACTGATCTTCATCCTCGTCGAACTCAAAAGTGGTCGACAAGTAGTTTTCTAACTCTATGAACGGGTTCGTCGACCTTTGGCGTTTGCTCGTGTTGAGGAGGTTGTAGTAGGAGGCTAAGCGATCACTACCGCTAGCACTACTACTACTAGTGGATTGACCCGAACTCGATCGAGTTGGGTCTTGGCCACTATCGGTCTTATACGCTCTAAAGACTGCCTTTAGAGCGTCATACCCTACATTCCTAACTTGAATGTGGTAGCCATCGGGGAGGACACTAGAATTAGCCGCTATGGACTGGTAGTATAATCCTAGAAAATTATCGGTCCCCTCTACGCGTAATCTGGGGTCTAATATCTTCGCAATGATGAAGATATCGGGTAGATCCCAAAAGTACTTCAGCCATTTAGCTTTCATGGCTAAAACGGCCGGACCCGCAATCTCGTCATTTACAAACCCGTTTAGAATGCATGCGACTTTAACGCAATGATCTAATGCCAAGATAGATGTCGGGTAATATATTCCCGACATCTCCCTCGTGGCATCGTGAAATACTTGAAGTATTTCACATATGCCGTTGCATCCGTCCCACATCGTAGGATGTAATGCTACCCCGTATTCGGGATTTTCGTCGTAGAAATCGCTCAAGGTGTGGCGATATTCGTACGACGTATCCAACATCTTGTAGGTGGAATTCCACCTGTTGGGTACATCTAAGGCGAACTTCTTGGGCGTAATTCCCAAACTTTTACAATGACGCTTTCACTTCTTCAGTACATAAGAGTGGCGCATCATGTAACTGATTGCCGTTCGTATAGGCGTAACGTGTGCCTTTAGATGCGTGAGTGCGTCCTGAACACATAGGTTAAGTATGTGGCAGAAGCACCACACATGAAAGAATCGACCGCCAAACGACGGTCGACAATACTTAATCAAATCGTCAATGCTCGCGTTATTAGCGCTAGCATTATCAAAGGATACCGAGAAAATCTTCTCGAGTATCCTATATTCCGATAAGATACTCCTAAGCTTAAGTGCGATGTTTTGAGCTGTGTGTGCTGTGTCAAATTCCCTATACGCAATTAAGCGTTTCTGTACTTGCCAAGAGTCATCAATCCAATGGCATGTAACGCCCATGTAATGATGATCTTGCCAGTGATCGCTACATATGTCGGAGGCAATGGACACTTTACACTCTAAATTTTCTAATTGATCTACTAACTCGCGTTTATACGCGAGTACCGTCTTCCTAATGTCTCGCGTAAGGGTGTTACGTGAAACTTTCTTCGCTTGTGGGTTATACGACTTTCTGATCCACTCTTCGTAGATCGGATCGTCGGCAAACCGAAACGGAAGATGTTTCGCGCAAACAAATTTTGCAAGTTGTTTGCGCGCGACGTCTTCGTTGTACATGAACAATGACGTCGGACTCGCACTGGGTCCTTGTCCGGTAGCGGACGAACCCGTGCCCGTAGCCCCGTGCATTTGACTTTGACTTTGACTAATTCCTATCTTAGTAGGATGTTTTGAGCGGATATGGCCGGTAAAATTGTCATATCCGCCCCCCTTCTTAAAAGGGTACTCCTTACCACAATAATTACATATAACTTTAAAAAATCTATTTTTTCAGTCGGTACCTTCTTGAAGTGTACCGCGAAAATATCCGAGCGTAGGGCGGCGGCGGCGGCCCGTGCTTGGGTCTCGGTCGGCGGCGTCGACATCGGCGTTTCTTCCGGTTGGTCATATTGCGTGTCCGAGCCGAGAACGTCACTTAGGTCGAGCATAATTTCGGGGGAGTCGTCATATTGGTAGTCATCTTGCGATGAACTACCAACAATCTGTTTCCCCCTCGACCTCGAACTCGATCCTCGACGACGGCTATCCATATCTAAAATAAAAGATTAGAATAAACGTTCGATAAATATATGTGTAAACTTACGAAAAAATAGGCGAGCAAAATTCGGAGCGCCGTGTAGTAGAGCATGACGGAGATTGATGAGGGTAGTAAAACCGGGCAAGGATTGAGGTGAGGGTAGTAAAACCGGGCGAAGGATTGAGGGACTAGTATTTTAATTAGTTTATTTTTAATTCGTAGACTACAACGATGCTGAGAATAACGCGTTTTAACAGTGAATAATTGAGAGTAAGAGATAAAATTGAGTCGTGATTTTTTAAGAGGGGTGGAGGGGGTATTTATAGATTTTACAAAAAATATGGCCGTTGCAACCGCCGGTTCCCGGTCAACCGCCGGTTGCAATGGCTATTTTAATATATATATATATATATATATATATTTTAACAGCTATTTTTCCTTTTTTTTTTTTTAAACGACTATTTTTCATTTTTTTTTTATAAACGTTTAAACACCCAACGAATATTTTAAATTAATTTTCAATTTTTTTTATATAAACCGCCGGTTTCAACCGGCGGTTTGCGGTTTGAACCGGAACCGGCGGTTGGGAATCGGCGGTTGGCCGGTCGGAACCGCCGGTTCCGGTTAAATGTGGGCAAGACTACCCGGGGGTAAATTTTTAATTCCAGGCCCAAAATAGCCCAATAAAAGGCCTAGGCCCAATAAAGATTACGCACACAACTTTTCCTCTTCTAGTCGGTCATGCAATGGCCCGACAATTATTTTATTCGTACGGATAAGGACATTGACTACCACGTGTCCAATTCTAACTGGCCTAAATCCTTCACTCCTTCTCCGATCCTTCCTCCATCGCTTTCGTCCCCCAACCAAATAAACTAACTCCGCCACGCCACGCCACGCACACGGCGTCTCAGCCGGTTTCCTTCCGTCGGTCAAAATCAATCAAGACTTAAACCCGCGTACAAAAATGGTTATATAAGCACACACACACACGCCCCACAATTAATACCCGTAATCTCATTCTTCCAACAGCAGACTTAAATAATCAGAAAAGAAAAAAAAAAAACCCTTTTCATCTTTAGCTTACTCACTACAATACCATGGAAAAATTGGAGCAATACGCGCGCGTTTTCGACCGATTCGACTCGAACAAAGACGGGAAGATCTGCGCCAAGGAGCTTCAACAGTGCGTGCAGTCCATTAGCAGCATCGATACGGTGGCCATCACCATAGAAGAAGCCGAGAGAGCTGTGGTGATGATGGACACCGACGGCGACGGCATGCTTTGCTTCGAAGACTTCGTGAGGTTAGTTGAAGGAGGCGCCGGCGAAGAAGATCTAATGAAGGTGTTCGAAATGTACGAATCTGAGGGAAGCGGCCGAATTACGCCGAAGAGCCTGAGGAAGATGCTGAGTAGGCTCGGGGATCGCGCGAGCCTCGAGCGGTGCAGGGATATGATTGCACGCTTCGATCTTAATGGAGATGGGGTTCTTGATTTTGATGAGTTTAAAGCTATGATGTCGTGTTGATGACGATGATGTTAGAAGCTGTCGTTTTTTTTGTCTGTAATTGAAGTATTCATTTTGTCCTTTATGGGGTGAAAATTGATTATTTTCGTTTTTGTTCCTACAAAAAATTATTTTTTTTTTCCAATACCTATAAAAATTGACGTCGACGAAAAGTATGTTAGAATTAAAATTGGGCTTTTACCATAATGGGCTCATAAATAACCTAAGAATAATTATCGACCATACGCCGACGATTAAATTTACCAGCTAAATTATGAATTCTATACTCTATAGGACGTGTATTCTTTTTTAATTTTCGCGATGTAATTAAAGTCGGCACTGAGTTGTATTTAAGTCGAATCACCATATTTTTCCTTTTAATTTTTCGATAGAAAACCTATAAACCTTACCTTAGCATTGAAATTGAATTTTTAGTTATTAAATTGAATTAATTATATCAATAAAACATGTGAAAACCAAGAACCAACATTGCTATAGTATCCTATTATTAAATATAGAAAAAAATCAGTAAAAATAATATAGTGTTATAAAACTATTATAATTGGACAAGAACAGAAATATAAACACGGGATTGTAGAGAGATAATAATGTTTTCGATATGATTCAATACAAATACATCGGTCTATTTATAGTAGAAAAAATTCTACTATTTCATCTAACATTTACAACATTAAATACATCTTATCTCATCCCATCAACAATCAACTAATTTTTACAACATTTAATAAACCTAATCTTATCAACATTAAAAACATCCACATCTTAATATATATTTCATAATACTCCCCCTTGGATGTTTTTCAAAGAATTTGCCTCTTTAAAACAGACTAGGAAAAACCCAGTGGGATAAAAACCTAGTGAAGGAAAAAGAGTACATAATTCCTTTTGATACGCTTTCATTTGTTGCCTCATTAAAAACCTTACTAGGAAAACCACATGGGAAAAACCACAGTGAAGGGAAAAAGAGTGCAACGCGTATTTTCTCCCCGTGAGGATAACATCATTATAAATCTCGGAGTCTTCGAACTCCAATTGAATATACCAATTTCCTGAAACTAATTGGGGGAAGTGCTTTCGTAAATAAATCTGCAAGATTTTCACTTGATCGCACTTGTTGTACATCAATATCACCATTTTTCTCCAAATCATGGGTGGAGAAAAATTTCGGTGAAATATGCTTTGTTCTATCCCCTTTAATATATCATTCATTTAATTGGGCAATACATGCCGCATTATCTTCATATATGATCGTTGGAAGTAATTTCTCAGAAAGCAACCCACAAGTCTGTTGGATATGCTCAATTATCGATCGCAACCAAACACATTCTCGGCTAGCTTCATGAATAGCGAGAATTTCCGCATGGTTAGATGTAGCTGTTAAAGTTTGTTTCACTGACCGCCATGAAATAGCGGTTCCACCATATGTAAATAAATAATCTGTTTGCGATCGAGCATTATGTGGGTCATACAAATATCCAGCATCTGCATACCCAACTAAATTTGCTTTCGACTCATTAGAATAGAACAATCCCATATCAGATGTTCCTTTAAGGTATCGAAAAATCCGTTTAACTCAATTCCAGTATCTACGAGTCGGCGATGAAATATATCTCGCCAATAGATTAACAGCGAACACTATATCAGGTCGCGTATGACTCGTAAGATACATTAGTGCTCCAATAGCACTAAGATATGGTACTTCAGGACCAAGTAGCTCTTCATCATTTTCGCGTGGTCTGAAGGGATCTTTATTTACGTCTAAAGATCTAACAATCATTGGAGTATCCAGTGCATGAGATTCATCCATGTAAAATCTTTTCAATACCTTTTTTGTATAAGTCTCTTGATGTACAAATATTCCACTTTTCAAATATTCAATTTGAAGTCCAAGACAAAATTTCGTTTTTCCGAGATCTTTCATTTCAAACTCCCTTTTCAAACAATCAATAGCTTTGGTCTAACTCTTCAGGAGTTCTAATTATATTGATCTCATCAACATAGACTGCTATAATGACAAACTCATTTTTACATCTTCTCATAAATATGCAGGGACAAGTTTGATCATTCCGATACCATTCTGTTACTAAAATTCACTTAGGCGATTATACACATTCACCCAGATTGCTTTAAGCGATTTATTCAACTTAGTTGAGTACTCGTTTCTGGGTCCCGAATTTTTAGGCAACTGAAATCCCTCGGGAAGCTTCATATATATGTCACTGTCAAGTGTTCCATATAGATAAGCAGTGACAACATCCGACAATATCCATAAGACGCATATCGAGACCTTCTCTTACTGCCAGACTCACTGTGTAACGAAAAGTAGTTGCATCCACCACAGGAGAATACGTCTCCTCATAATCAATACCTGGTCGTTGCGAAAAACCTTGTGCAACAAGCCGTGCTTTGTATCTTACAATTTCGCCGTTTTCATTCCTCTTTCTAATGAAAACCCATTTATATCCAACCGGCTTTACATTTTCTGGTATACGGACTACAGGTCCGAAAAATTTTCGTTTCTCAAGTGATTTCAATTCGACCTCGATTGCATCTTTCCATTTTGGCCAATCATTTCTTTGTCTGCATTCTTGTACATATTTTGGTTCATGATCCTCATTCTCATTAATCTCATTCATTTCATGTAGCGCTACGTTAAATGAGAATTTATCGTCAACGTTCACTTCATCTCGGTTCCATCTAATTCCATTTTGGGCATAGTTTATCGAGATCTCTTCATTATCATTATTTTCTGAACGTTCAGGTAGATGAGTTTCATTCTCATTGCCCATCGACTCTTCTCTAGTCAATAAATCCTCGGTTGGACCATTCTTATTATTATTTGCTCCTTTTCTTTTCCGAGGATTTTTATCTTTGGAACCCGAGGGCCTACCACGCTTTAGCTGTGGCTTAGGCTCGATAATATGTTCTGCAGGAACATTTATTTTTCCAGGAGCATTAACAACTGGTATATGTGACTTTGTCACTCTTTTAAGATCAGTAAAGCTTTCTGGCAGTTGATTAGCTAAACTCTGTAAATGAATTATCTTTTGAACTTCTGTTCACATTCTTTAGTTCGAGGATCATAATGATTTAGCGATAATTCATTCCAACTAACATTTCTCTCCAGCTGTTTCTTTTCTCCCCCTAATGTCGGAAAATTCAATTCATCAAAATGACAGTCGACAAATCTAGCCGTAAATAAATCTCTAGTTAGAGGTTCCAAATACTTTATTATCGATGGAGATTCATATCCGACATATATTCCCAACCTCCTTTGAGGTCCCATCTTTGTTCGTTGTGGTGGAGCAACTGGAATATATACTACACATCCAAAAATTCTTAGATGAGAAATATCTTGTTCCTGACCATGAACCATTTGTAATGAGGAGACATCATTATAACTTGTTGGTCTGATGCGGATTAGTGTTGCTGCATGCAATATAGCATGTCCCCAACAAGACGAGGAAAGATTCGACTTCATCAATAATGGTCTTGCAATTAATTGCAAGCGCTTAATCAACGATTCTGCAAGACCGTTTTGCGTATGAACATGTGGCACTGGATGCTCAACATCAATTCCGATCGACATACAATAATCCTTAAATGCATTGGAAGTAAATTCAGCAGCATTATCAAGGCGTATTTTCTTTATCGGATAATCTGGAAAATGTGCTCTTAGTCGGATCATTTGTGCAATCAATCTCGCAAATGTCATGTTGCGTGTTGATAACAAACATACATGAGACCATCTAGTCGATGCATCAATTAATACCATGAAATACCTAAATGATCTACATGATGGATGTATCGGTCCGCAAATATCACCATGTATACGCTCCAAAAATGTTATGGATTCATTCTTTATTTTCGCTGGTGATGGCCGAATAATTAACTTCCCTTTAGAGCAAGCGACACATGATAATTCATTACTTTGAAGAATCCTCTGGTTCTTCATTAAATGCCCACGTGAATTCTCAATTATTTTCCGCATCATAATTGCACCGGGATGGCCCAACCGGTCATACATTAAATGTACTGTCATTAGTAAACTTCTGGTTTACGGTAGCATACGATTCAATCGTTCTAAGATATGTGTAATACAACCCAGAGTCAAATGAAGGTAATGTTTCCATAATTCTTTTATCATTAGAAACCCACTTTGTAATGTGCAAATATTCAACATCTGCTTTTTCTGCAGTCTCAACATGATATACATTATGTCAAATAGCTTTAAAGCTCAGTAAATTTCTTTGAGACTTTGGAGAATATAAGGCGTTTTCAATTATCAGCATTGTTCATCTGGGTAGTAAAATGTTGTCTCTTTCGGAGCCTTCAATTATATTTGTGCTACCCGATATTGTAAAAACACTTGTTTCTTTCATTTCAAGATGATCGAAATATTTCTTATTCTTCAGAATCGTATGAGTCGTTGCACAGTCTGCAAGACATAATTCTCCATTGCAAATGTTCGTTTCCATCAGAGAAATTCCTTTATAAACAAACACATAATTATCATTATTAAAATAAACAAATATATCACAAGAAAACATATAACTTAATAAAATACTCCAAACGATACATAATAAATCTCCCAATAATAAAGCATACAATACACACAATAATAAAGCACACGATAATAATACATAATAGATTGGTTTTCTTCAGAAAAAACTAGAAATCCGCAGTTTCGAAATGTGTATTTTCATCTTTTGTCCCAGAAGCAGAGGCCAAATCACTTTGAACAAAATTCGTTTCAATTCTCTTTTCTTTGCCCTTACTTTGTTGATATAATTTAACCAAATGTTTGGGCGTGCGACAGTTACGTGACCAATGGCCCGAACCACCGCAACGATATCATTGCTCATCGTTATTCTTTTGTTCAGTGTGCCTCTTCTCATCATTATTTTCGTAATTTTTCCTCTTCTGGGGAAATTCTGATGACCGCCACGATTGTTATGATAACCACGACGGAAATGCTGATAACCACCACCGTAATTTCCTCGACCACGACCTTGACCACGGCCACGTCCACGACCGTGATATCCACCATGATCACGTCCACGATCATTGCTTCGACTATTATCATTATTACCTTTGACTGCATTCGCTTCAGGGATTGCAGTAGAACCAGTCGGTCGGGATTCGTGGCTTTTCATCAATAATTCATTGTTTTGTTCAGCCAACAATAAACAAGAGATTAACTCTGAATGCTTTTGAAATCTCCTCTCCCTATATTGTTGTTGCAATATCATATTTGATGGATGAAAAGTGCTGAATGTTTCTCCAGAATACTGTCTTCAGTGACTGTTTCTCCACACAATTTCAGTGTGGCAGTCACCTTATGAACAGCCGAGTTATATTCAGTTACTGATTTAAAATCATGTAATCTTAAATGCATCCATTCATACCTTGCCTTTGGGATGATAACAGTTGTCAAGTGGTCAAATCGATCTTTCAGATTTTTCCACAATTCAGTGGGATCTTGTTCATTCAAGTATTCATCCCTCAGATCCGCATGAATGTGGTGGCGAACAACTATCAAAGCTCTTGCCTTATCCTGAGCGCTTGTGGTTTTTACCGTATCAGTGGCGTCACCTGCACCCGTTGTGGTTTTTGGGTCGACAATAGAGTCACCCAAACCTTTTGCTTTTAGATGAATTTCTGCGTCTAGTTGTCAAGATAAATAATTCTTCCCGGAGATGTCAAGGGCAACAAACTCGAGGCTTTGCAAATTCGTCATATCATAAAATACAAAAGACGTTTTAATATTCAAATCATAAAGTAAACAATTATATGATGTGAATAACATTAATATTTCCAATACAAATATCAAAACAAGTTTATTGTAAAAAAAATACTTTAAAGAAAAATTACAATTAATCTTCTTTTGTAAAAATCCTTACGAAAAATAAAGTCCACATCCCGAGGAGTGCCATCGTAAAAATTATAGTAGTCAAAAGATCAATCATCAGGTAGAACGACATAATATATTTCATAATAAACATATATTATAACATAAAAAATATCATAATTAATCACTCTCGTAAAATCTTGGTAAAAACATAATCCATAGATAATTATCGCCGTGAGTAGAGTAAGAATCAAGAGATCAATCATCGTATATAGCAACATCCTTCAAAATATAAAATATATTTTGGTAATCATATAATGAAAAATATTACAATTATAACTATATTTTGGAAACAACTGTAAAAATATTATCCACCACCCGATAAACATCATGGTAAATAAAGTAAGAAGCGCAAGATTCATCTTTGTATAAAACGATATGATTCTATAATAAGAAAATCATAATAATAATCAGAGATGTATAAATTTAATTTCTCCCAGTGGTAATAAAATTTGTTCATCCGTATATTCAAAAATTAATTCAAAATATATATGATATATACTTGAGATATCAATAAAATAAATAATATTATTTAAATCGCTCTTTTCAAAATCTCATCAAAAATAAAATTCCACTGCCACCACTGGGATTCGAAATCTGGACCTCACGTCACTTGGTGACGATATTCCGCGAAACCACTCGGGCTAAGGCGTTTTAGTGGTACATTTGTTATATTTATATAATTTAAACTGTTCGAAACATAAGTGTACGAGTGTTATAAATAAACTCACCGTACACAAAATAAAATTACCATACCTCGAATATAGTTGTATAAGATCTTGTCCGGGGGTTGATCGTTGTCGGAGAGCGCTCGTGCTGATAACGTGTTATAAAACTATTATAATTGGACAAGAACAGAAATATAAACACGGGATTGTAGAGAGATAATAATGTTTTCGATATGATTCAATACAAATACATAGGTCTATTTAGTAGAAAAAATTCTAATATTTCATCTAACATTTATAACATTAAATACATCTTATCTCATCCCATCAACAATCAACTAATTTTTACAACATTTAATAAACATAATCTTATCAACATTAAAAACATCCACATCTTAATATAATATTTCATAATATATAGAAAAAAAATTAAGGTCCTGGATCATAATATAATTTCACCTTATTATATGCGCAGTATCATTTTATACTACAGGAATAAAAAAAGGTAAAAGTTATGTGCTGGTGGTATATTTCGTCATAGGAACTCGAAAAACAAAAGGAATACCTCGTCTTCAATTCAAGGCCTTGATGTTGTTACTCTAAACACGCAATCCTCGGAAAAGGTCCTTCGGAGATTCTGGATTTTCGCGATCGGGTAAGATATCTACTTTGTTATTTAGGTAAAGGCAAGCTTCGGTTCCTGCGGTTGTGCTGAGTCGCGGTTTAAACTTGTGGTGGCTGTTTTAATGATTTTGATTAGGTACGTTTTTCGTTGATATTCAAGTCTTTGTTTCGTGATGGTTATTTTGATCTGCTAATTTGCTAAAAATTAGATGTATTGATAAACAATGTTCTTTTTCTTTCGTTAAATTAACATTTACATTAAGAATCTAAAGTGTAGATGAATGTTGTGATAATTCTTTGTTTTTAGTTAAGCTATTGATCCAGCTTCGAAAATACGTCACGGTTAATTTGGAATATATGACAATAGAAGCATGGACATTCATGGTTTATGTTGAAGGAATTAGGTTTAATTGTCATAGGCAGATAATCTTGGGGTGCGATTAATGTTTATTAAATTGTCCTGATTTTTGTTTGTGTTTGTGTTCTGCAACTATGAAGATGAACTTGTATATTTTTAGTTATCTTTTGTTTTTCTCCTTCAGCTGTTATACTTATGAAAAAAAAATTCTTTGCTGCATGCTTAGTTCAGAAGTAACCACACCACCTAGTTTCTTTGGAATTCTTTATTTTTTATGTTAAGCACATGATTCTCTGTTTGTAGGTTTGTTTTTGAATATCTGGAGAAGAATGATGTCTACTGCAAGGCCTTTTCGACGACGGGATGGTCATTTTTCTAATGACCTTACGTTTTCGTCACATGTCAGATGCAATAACGTGGGCATGAGTGCAACTGCCTCTTCCAACTTCAACTACAACTTTAATACAAATCATGGCAATTCATATGATTGGATAAATCAAGATTTTTGCTCGAAATACTTTCAGGACTTTGTGCCAAATGGATCCAACTATGATCATGCACGGTCTTATGTTGTACCCTCGACAAAGAGGAGAAAACTCTCGGTTTGGTCTACTGAAAGGCATGGGATACCATATCAACCAGAAGTCATGTATAAAAATAGTTTCGAAACTAATCCCATGTGGCAAGATATACCTTCTTCTAGATCCAATGCTCTCTGGAATAGGAATTCAGCTTATAGCTACTGTTCTGCTGTTGACACTTCAAACGGGCCAAATGATCCCAGCTCGAATGTTTCCATTTCCTTGAAACGTCGTAGATCAGTGTTTGAGGGTGATGAGGAAGTAATTTTGGTGTCAAAAGATGAGATTGATAAATCATCCCCTTCTAGAAGAGATGGCATTGACTCTCATAATGAGACACATCTGCGGTACTCATATTGTGCTTTTCTTCAGGATCTTGGGCTCCAGCTTGAACTGTAAGTTCTTTATTTTGTATATGAACTAGATGCTAGTGGACATTTAGTACTCTTCTGTGAGTTTTCTATTCTGAGATGTGTCTCTGCTGCTGCTTTTGCAGACCGCAAACAACTATTGGAACTGGCATGGTTATATGCCACCGTTTCTTTTTTCGACGCTCCCATGCCTCACATGATAGATTTGTAAGTTCTCTCTTGTTGATATGGTATATTAAAAGATATTGTGTCAAATGTGAAAGAACTATCTCATATATTCTAAACTTCCGTTAATTTTGTCTGTGTTTCAATGCTTGAAGTTAACTTTCCACTTGTTTTTGCAGTTGATAGCTACTGCTTCGCTTTTCCTTGCCTCAAAGTCTGAGGAGTCACAGCGCCCTCTTAATGATGTATTAAGAGTTTCATGTGAAATTCTACACAAGCAGGATTTCGCTCTTCTTTCATATATGCTGCCTATTGTAAGTTCTATATGTGTTCTCTATGTATTAAGTGCTCGCTATCGCATATGGGGACTTAAGTCATGCACTATATCAATCTGGAATCTGGGAGTTTTAAAGTTCAAACTGTATCCTGTTTTCTTATAAATCGGTTACAGTGGTGCTCAATCAGAAAATTTTTGCTTTAATATATGATGAAATTAAAACTAATCATTCTTCCCTGATAGCACGCCCAAACTTGCTTGTAATGCCTCACGTATCTGATATTTCCTGGACAGGATTGGTTCGAGCAATATCGCGAACGGATTACAGAGGCTGAACAACTGATATTAACCACCCTAAACTTTGAGTTAAATGTGCATCATCCATATGAACCTCTGACATCCACACTCGACAAGCTAGGGTTTTCACAATCTGCTTTGGTGAATTTGGCCTTGAACTTGGTCAATGAAGGGTATGTTCGTTTACTTCTCATCATTATATGCAGCAGCTAATATAGTTTAGAAACACTCACTTATAGACGTACCAGCCCAAGGGATTCAATAGATGTCATGCATGCCCTTGTGCACTTTACACTGAAATTACAGCCCTTTTCTATTGGCTAATCAAGAGGGACATGTAACTTGGGTAACTGAGTATGATATAATCAATCTCTGGTATATTTCTGTCTTCTTTTACCGCAAATGGTATGAAATATTGATATTCTGGATTGGTATATAATTGCAGGGACTGACTGACTATAGAGGAATAGCATGCTCTCTCACCTCTTATGAATATAAATTGCTGGCGGTTGATGTGCTGTTCATCGAATGTTATGTTTTGCATCTGAAGTTGAACTAGAGATATCTTGTGGTTGACTTTTCCATGCTGACACCTTTATGACACACTCGGTCAGAAATCGGATATAGAATATATCATGGATAAGCATAACAATTAGACTTCCCATGTTGACATCTAAGCTAAGCAAGAGCTCTTTTGATCTACGAATTCTGATCCTCAAAGGGGCTTTTCGATGCTAACCAAATATGCCTGCTGTTAGAGATGTTAAGATTTCACCACCTTCTTTATCATCCATTCCCTTGCATCCTTCTTGATTTGTGTCTGTCTCCAAAATTTCCCCAATTTATGTTGGATCAAATCCTCATGAACAGCTTCCACGAGTTGGTAAGGAAGTGTTGCATAATCAATTCTTACTAAACATGTCGACTTCAACGTATGCTTCAAATGGCTTTGTTTTTTTTGGCTTCGTTATTTTCTGTTATAGATGCTTATACGTAATGCAGCTGATCACTTTGAGGTGAATCTCTGTGTGTTTTCTTTCTGCAGGCTTAGGACCTCACTTTGGCTTCAATTCAAGCCCGAGCAGATAGCTGCGGGAGCTGCGTACCTCGCCGCCAAGTTTCTCAACATGAACCTCTCTTCGTGCCATAGTTTCTGGAACGAGTTCGATACTCCACCCGTAATTCTCAGGGGTGAGTGAGCCTATTCATTCAATTTTTTTTTATATTAAACTTGATTCACCATATAAAGAAGATGGGAAAAGTAAAATCACTGTTAATTTGGTTCTTTGGGTCATTTTTATTTGATTGCAGATGTTGCACATCAGCTGATGGAATTGTTTTAGCTGATTTCTCTCAAGTGAAGGAACTTGGGGTTATACTGTTTTCTCAATATATAAGATCTCATCTCGTTTTCTGTGTGATGTCTCTCTGAATTAGTCGCTGTAATATCATTTCACGTTCCTGTATGGTCCGATGCAACAAATTACTAACATATTGCGTTAATATTGAAATATCAAGTCTAATTTTCTCCTTTCCTCACAATAACACCGCCGAAATAAAATTCCGCACTGAAAAATACATTGGGACAAAGATGAGGGTTGAGGACGAAAATAATCTTCTTTCCATATGCTATTGGAGACGTGGCGATAATTTACGATATTTAATTATTTTCACGAAAAATGCAGATTTTATAAGGGAGCCATCAAAACTGTTGAAACGTTCTCCATCAAGTTTCTACTTGTTTTACAATTTTTGTCAAGGTAGGCTATGGTAATTGGGGATAAAAAATAAACTAATTTACTAAAAGCAATACATATAAATATTCATCGCAAATATGTTTTATACATCGTTATGCATCTCCTAATTTCAGCTAATTCAAGATCCAACGGCTCAAAGACTAACACTGCGCAGCTGATCATATAGCGGGCTTTTGTTAGATCTAATATAAGTTAGGGATTTCCTTAGCATTTGTATGTTCGCGGATGATTTACGACGCAATCTTTGTCTAATTCCTACTGTCAGATCTCATCTCCAACTTCCTCTTTCGCGCAAAGCGACGTCCAATCAAAATCAGGATTCTCCCCCGATTTTTATCGGACATGCTGTCGAATCATCTTCAGAACGGAGTAGAGTCCGCGAAGCTGCTATGGTCGCGGCTTCCAAACTCCGAAGATGGCCCCGGCGAAGAGCTTGTTGGCGGAGGATATAAAAGGGGTGATGGGAGGAGTGTGGAGAGTCTTGATTATGAAGTCATTGAGAATTATGCTTATCGACTTGAACAGGTTCGTGTGATTCGTCAAAATATTTTTATCGGTTCTGTGGCCGAGAATTAGTTTGTATTTGTGCTGGCATTTACTTTTGTGTGTGCGCTGCACGCAATCATGAAAAAGTCACCTGGTTTTAGGAAGTGTTTGACGTGTGGGATATTGGATGAGAAATATTTAGTAAAAGCTTGTATCGCTATGCACGTTCAGTGCTCCGGATATGAATTGTTTAGGGTCTGGGTTTTATGTTTCGCGTAGCGGTTTTGATAGTTTTTTTTATCTGGATGTAGGAGTTGTACGTTGGGTGATTTATGATTTGGAGATTTTTGATTTAGGAACTTTTGTGATGATTATTGTTTGCTCTATTGAAATTGAACTAAGAGATACAAAGAATGATGATCAGGATTATGGCTTGATTTATTAATTTGTGTTTTCGAATGATTTTATGTGGAAGTAACTTTCGATATGTCTATATTGCAGTCCAAACGTGGGAAGCTTTACATGGCATATAGTGTGATGGTCAAATGGTTTTTAGCATTGCTTATCGGCATTGGTGAGTTTTTCTTTCTTTCATAAGGAGTTCCATATTGTTGATTAAGTTTTTAAATTTAGGATATTTTGGCAGTGACTAGCACTCGTTTATATGAATTGAATTTGCTTATCCTGGAGTTTATTTGCTGTTGAAGCTTAATACATAACATTCGGTACTCACCTTTGTATTGTATTAAGTTTATTATAACTGTAAGCTGTCTGTATCCCTTTGTGAATTTTTAGCTATTTTTTTTTCTCTGATAGGTTTGGTTGCATGTTAAATTTGATTATGACCTATAGGGTTTCCTCATCTACATAGTTTGATCTGTTGTAAACTCCAAACTTAGAATCTGCTCGTTTACTACATCTATTTTCACATTCAGGAACTGGACTTGCTGCTGTTTTCATCAATATTTCTGTTGAGAATTTTGCTGGATGGAAGTACTCCTTGACGTTCAATATAATTCAGAAGTCATATTTTGCGGGATTTTTGGTTTATACGTCAATCAACTTGGGTCTTGTGCTATCTTCTGTATATATTATAACAAGATTCGCACCAGCAGCTGCAGGATCAGGAATTCCTGAAATAAAGGGCTATTTGAATGGTGAGAAGCAAAGATCTATGCTCTATACTGTGGTTGGTATTCCTTTGTACCTTTCCTTTTCCTTTTTTTGGGCACTAAGTCCGATCTACGTGCAGGAATTGATACACCTGGTATACTTCTATTCAGAACCTTAGTGGGAAAGGTATTGATAGCTTGTTTTCTGCCTTTTGTTTTTTTATATTTTTCTCGGTGGTGCTGTCATATGAAAGTCTAAAAGCTTCATGCAGATTTTTGGTAGCATAGGATCAGTTGGTGGTGGTCTTGCACTTGGGAAAGAAGGCCCCCTTGTACATGTTGGTGCTTGCATTGCTTCCTTGCTTGGCCAGGTAAGTGCAGTTCTATGGGACTGGAGTTGGTGAAAGTAATCATGTAGTCAAATATGTTGCAAACTAGAGATGCTGTTTTCATAGCTGGCTGTTATTTCTACTAAAGATGGGTTCAGATATAAATTATATGCCACGCTCATAGAATCCACAAATATGGTTAACTATCTTATGCTTTCAGGGTGGGTCCACAAAGTACCATCTGAGGACAAGTTGGTTACAAGTTTTTACAAGTGAGAGAGATCGCCGGGATCTTGTAAGTGGCAAGTTTTGATTTTCTGAAGACACATTATGCGAACATTTGCGTTCTCTCTAATCGGGCTCTAATGTTGGGTTATTTATCTTAAACTTCTGCATGTTTATATTTTTTTATAAAATTTCGGAGTTGAGAATCATTTTGTTTGGATTTTAGATACACAATTTCACTCAATCATTCCCTTGTTTAATACAGTACAACCTTGTTTGCGGCCATTCACTGGTTCACAATTAAAAGGCGCTCATGTGAAGTGTCCTAGAAAAGTCCTTTCTTTATAGCTAGATGCATGTTCTCTTGCAATATAAATGGGTTTACATCTTTCATATCTTAATCATGGCGTTTCCTTTGATTTCACTACATAATGTGATGAGAGGGGTGATATAAGTATAACCTCTGAGTAGCTTATATGATTTGATGTCTGGAACAAGGTGACCTGTGGATGTGCTGCTGGTGTTGCTGCTGCCTTTAGAGCACCTGTGGGCGGTGTATTGTTTGCACTAGAAGAAGTAACATCATGGTACCCCCCCTGTTTTTAAGTCATTTTCGTGCATAGATCATGATACAAATGGGGGATTTGAATTTATTGCATCTGGTTTTGTCAACGTCGCCCTTGTCTCTTGCTTATCACTGAGCTTTTGATGCCTAGTTTACCATAACACGTTTGATAGTCCCCTGCTTAAGATGCTTATGCCTTGGCACCATAATTGTCAAAAGCACACCTCTAACATGCGTGCATATGCTCTAGGTGAAATTTAGCACACCTGATCATTTCTTGCCACTTTCGTGATTGTTTTTTAAGGTGGAGAAGTCAACTGATGTGGCGTGTCTTCTTTACATCAGCTATTGTGGCTGTCGTTGTACGTATCGCAATGGGATGGTGTAGAAGTGGAAAATGTGGACACTTTGGCTCTGGAGGATTCATTATATGGGACATTTCAGGGTAATGAACTTTACACCATTTTATTACCATAATCTCTATTGTGTCATGAAATCATTATAAGGCTTTTGCTTGCTATCTAACCAATAACCGTTTTAGTGGCCAAGAAGATTACTCGTTTCAGGAGCTGTTGCCAATGGCTGTCATTGGTGTTGTTGGGGGTCTTCTTGGTATGCGAAAATTGCACCAAATACAAAAATCTGTATTGATGTGTTTCTTTTTCCAAGTGGACATAATTTCATGTTGGGGGCCTTTTTTCTTTGTTTCTGAATTTCCAGGAGCACTTTTCAACCAGCTTACTCTTTACATAACATATTGGCGCCGAAATTATTTGCATAAGAGGGGAACCCGAGTCAAAGTAAGTAGCTAAGTTCACTGGTGGTGAATTGGCCGTTCTAATTGAAATTGATATTGATCTTTTTCTTCTTTTTTTAGGTCATGGAAGTGTGTATCATCTCTTTGATAACCTCTTTCATATCATTTGGATTACCTCTTTTTAGAAAATGCACACCGTGCCCTGAAGCAGGTGCTAATTCTGGTATTGAATGCCCGCGACCACCAGGAATGTATGGGAATTATGTCAATGTAAGCTCTTGGAATATTATTGTCTATGAATAGGTTCAATACATACTCGACACATTAGTTTGTTAAGTATAAGCTAGTAAACCGTGGATTTATTCTGAACTTGTTGGAATCTTCTTACAGAAATAATGCTCTTACTAATTTGATCTTCTTGCTATTTTATGTCCTTTACAGTTTTACTGCGGTAGTAAAAACAAGGAATACAATGACCTTGCAACCATATTCTTCAACACACAGGTTAAACTAATAATCTCTTTTTCCCATTGATTCATGTTTGTTGTTACTTATTACTTACGCTATGTTGGCTTCAATACACGGCTAATGCATCTGTATGTGACAATTCACAGGATGATGCCATCAGAAATTTGTTCAGTGCAAAAACAATTCATGAGTTTAGTGCTCAGAGCTTGCTGACGTTTTTGGTAATTCTGTTATTATAGGACTATTTATTTTTCTTTTCCTTTACCGCTGTTATCGATGTTGATTACTTTGTTGCTAGTCTTCAAGAAAATAGTATCATCCGTTATTCATATGAGATAAGAACGCTTGTGCAATACATCCTTATCTCCCCGAACCCACCCACCCCATTGTTACACGCACACATATATATTCGTGTGTGTATATATCCAAAATTGTTCAGCAATAAGGTAACTGTTTCATATCTGCATTGTTTGGCTTGTCAGGTTATGTTTTACTCCTTAGCCGTAGTCACATTTGGTACATCTGTACCTGCTGGTCAGTTTGTTCCGGGCATAATGATCGGGTCAACGTATGGACGCCTTGTTGGCATGTTTGTTGTTAGCTTTTACCGTAAGCTGAATATCGAAGAAGGAACGTGAGTACCAAAATCATAAATACATATGTATATATTTCGTTTTGTCCTTCCATAGTTTCCAAAAACAATTGACCATTGTTTTGTCTGCTTGAATTTAGATATGCCCTTTTAGGTGCTGCATCTTTTCTCGGAGGCTCTATGCGAATGACAGTATCTCTTTGTGTGATCATGGTAGAGATTACTAACAACTTGAAGCTTCTACCTCTTATTATGCTGGTTCTTCTTATATCAAAGGTATGAGAAATCTCAAATCATTACTAATACAATTACCATTATAACTTCACTTTCATATTGTGTGAACTTATAAGCCTTGTGGAACATCCTCATAATCTCAAGTATGTTGTGTTTGTAGGCTGTTGGGGATGCTTTCAATGAAGGCCTGTATGAAGAACAAGCTCGTTTACGGGGCATTCCTTTGTTGGAGTCAAGACCAAAGTACCAAATGAGGAATATGACAGCAAAAGAGGCTTCTGGGAATCAACAGGTAATATTAAATGTTATATTGCTTCTTTCAAGTGTTGTAATTACTGATAGTTTCATAAAAATGGTACTCTAGAAATTTAATAAGGCCTAAAACATATCCTCATTGTGATATTTGTTCGTTGATCATCTCACGTCCTTAGCCACAGATGGATCGATTGAACGAAGCAAAATTCTTGTGTAAAGCAAACTATTTAGATCACTAGAAATCTACCGTACTAAAAATGCAAACAATAAAGAAAGACATTATGCCACTTGGAATATTTCATTCACACACCCCTTCTCTTCCCTAAAATAAATAAAATATATGATTAGAGAAAGGCACCATTGTCAAAGTCTGATCATTGTCTTCCACTTCCAATATTACATCAAACCACTACTCTCAGTCCGCACTTCTGCTTCGCATTATCATTCTCTGTCACATCTAATGTGAGATATAAATCTTTTTGTGTATAGTTGATCTATCTTTTTGTATGACTTTTACTTTAGATGTACCTGTTTACTTTCTGGTTTTTCTATCGTAATTCCTTTTTTGTTCGAACCAATATCCTAGTTTATCGTCTAAATTTATTTCTATATAAAATAGTATCCTTGCAAATTGTTTCAGGTTGTTAATTTCCCTCGTGTAGTGAAGGTTTCGGATGCAGTTTCTATTTTAAGAAGTACCAACCACAATGGCTTCCCCGTAAGTTTCATATATTCATCCTCTTATTTTCTTCTTCTTCTCCCTCTCGTTCTAGAATTAATTTCTTCTTTTTTCAATTAGGTGATTGATCAAAGTAGAAGTGGAGAAACACTTGTCATTGGACTCATATTAAGAAGGTACAGTAAACCCCTTATCCTTGTTAAACGTATACTGAGTTAGCTTATAAATATTTATTCATTTTGTGCATGCAGTCATTTGCTAGTACTTCTACGATCAAAGGTCGATTTTCAACATAGTCCTTTGCCTTTCAATTCAAGAGATGGGCCTGTGCCAATCAGGTCAATGGACCACACAACAGCTAATTCATCCTCTTCGATTGTTTAATCATATTTTTGGACTTACATTTTGTACGTTAATGTAAAATTGCAGGCACAATCTGACGGAATTTGTGAAACCCGTCTCTAGCAAAGGCCTAACAATATATGACATTCACCTAACCCCCGATGATTTGGAAATGTACATCGATCTCGCTCCATTTTTAAATCCGTCTCCTTATGTTGTACCTGAAGACATGTCATTAACGAAGGTAATGAAGTATTATTCCTTTTTTGTGCCATTTCATTAATTCTTTTAATTGTATGTCAACTTACTTATCTGTCTTTTATTATTCAGGTATACAATTTATTTCGCCAACTGGGTTTAAGGCATATACTTGTCGTTCCACATGCTTCTCGGGTTGTTGGAATGATCACAAGGAAGGATTTGTTAATAGAGGTAGTTTAATTTCACCAATTCGGTCTTTTCCCTTTTCCTATTTTGTCCCTACAGTTTGGAAAATTTTCATTTGAGTGAAATACTAATGGCAGCATGCCGAAGAATGATACATCACACTTCAATTGAATCACCTTTTTTGTTTTATCCTCCTTAATTTTTCATAGATTATCATGCTTGAAATGATATCATCTCGCAGGATAATGAAGATGCAGGTTCTGTAGAGCTTCAATCTACTAGTGTAAGGTCTCTGTGCTTACTTTGCTTTTTCTTTCTTTTTCATTGATTAGCAGTTGCAGCATCTCAAGGAAATAATCATAGACTTGATTATATCCATATTTAACATATTATCATTCTTTTCTTTCCTTTTTTCAGAATTCTGCAAATTTATGAGCTACATTTCCCTGAGTTTATGAATTATTGCAATACTTGTTGGGATTTTCCTTTCTATTAACTTCATTTTTTCTTCTTGGCAGAGGCCAGCAAGTTGAGAGGCGAAGGCTCGTGGCAACGACGAACTCGGACACCGAACAGCCGCTGCTGAACGGTCTTTTATAGTTCCCATATTCAAATCTGATACGGCTGATTGTGGAAAGAAAATCGGAAAATAATAAGTAGACGTTTTGTTTTAAGATGATCATTATGGGTTAAATATTAAACTTATTGATATGTATATATATATAGTTTTTGGAATGTGTATATGATGATACTCCCGGGAAGAACGAAGAGGAGCATTAGCACCTGATTGTTTTCGGATAACATAATATTATTATTTTTACCTATGTAGTGAGGCATAAATTTGTTTGAAACTACTCATTCGATTTCATCGCATCTTAAAAGGAAAATTATTTAATTTCGACTTAACTACTTTTTTTCGTCCCATGAGTCAGCAAAGATTGGCACTCTCAAGAATCTGACTCACGGGATTGCAATTTAAGGAGATTGAAAATATTGGAGCAAGAAGCCAATTTTTTTTGCCGGAACTTCCGCACATGCCAAATATTGTGAGAACAAATCCTACATAGCGACAGAATTTGGAATAAATATAATATGCAACAGTCTCATGACACCCAACTTACGGGATTGCAGTTCAAAGAAACCAACTATTAAAATTGAAGAAATTTAATGGCACAATTATGTTTATCCATTGTCTTAGTTTTCATAGATTGCTTTAATTTTGAAAGTTAATGGCCTTAAATTACAATTCTACTGCTTATGAACTTCTACTTAGATTGCGGAATATGTACAATTACGGTGCGAGGTAAGCAGCAGTCTCGGGATCGGTTTACTCGGCTGTGTCCCGCACGAAATAGCAGGCCACGACACGAGAGGATCCCCTCGTGCGCCGGGTTCATCGACGACCACGTGAATCTTTTCAACGACAAGCTAAAGCCACTCATCGAAGATCTCAACAGAAACTTACCCGGGCCCCAGTTGAAATCAGCCGTCTGATTCTTACATGATTATGTAAACTAACTATTGATGATGGAAATTATTTCAATGCAAGAACAATAATCATCATATCCGAATAGGGTTTTCAATGGTTTTCCAGCACATCAATGATTCTCTGCTGTTCAAAAGGGCCTGATACATTTTCTGCTTTTCTACTAAAGCTTCCATGGCTATCATAATAATATAAATATAGCCTCCGGTCTAAATTCTAACAGAAATGTGGAGTCGAAAAAAAAAAGAAAAAAATTACCTGGCTGAAGCTGAACTATCGGAATCATCGGAGACATTCTTGGGGGACTTGTCCTTGAGAGAAGCTATTTCGAGATCTTGCTGTTTCTTTAAATAACGCTGTGCGGTGGCATTAACGATCTTCACGAAGAAGCTCATCAGCATGAACCAAACCACTGTATTCCATATAGATGCTACAGATAAGTTCCATCCTTCTCCCTGAAAATTGAACGAATTGTATTTATTCGTTCACTATTCAAGTAAAATCGGAATAAAAATATTGGAGTTTAAGAAAAAGGGTACCTTTGTTTGAACGTTATGTTTTGTGGCCATGTACTTATTTTTCATCGCGTGAAGTTTAGCAACGAGGCCTGGTAAAATCGAGCTGAAACCCGGTACGAAGCTGAGCATCCAAATCAGTTCGTTTTCAACCCAATGGAGTAGTTGGTTATTGCACACCGTGATGATAAACACCGTCTGCATTATTATTATTATTATTGCATATCATACGTAACACTATCATTGCAGTCACATATATCCCGAAATAAATTCAATGTAACTCTATAACATAGTAATAAGAAATATTACAACCTGTATGTGTGTCTTTATGAGGGCTTTGCCTAAGGTTGTAGCAAAGAAAAATTTCCAGAAAGGTATTCCAAATTGTCCACACATTATGCCAGCAAGATCAAACAATGGGTTTGGAACCTTACAAAATAACACAAGAATTTTTTGAAAAGATGAATAATGATTACAGCCACGTTACGAGATCAGAATATTTGATGATTTTAACAGAAAAAAACTCACCGAAGCAAGAATTAGAATGGTGAAGAAATTGAGATATTGGGCATGTGACAAGAACCATCGCTTGATTTGAGTCAAACGCGTGGATAGGAATCCACTGTCTTTTGTAGCCGAAGCATCCAATTCCTCCATAGCGTCCACTTTCCCACCAGATAAGCGTGCTGTAATGAAAAGAACATACATTAAAAATTCATTAATGTGTTTATTCGATATTCAAGAATGGTTTCATAAAACTATAACGTCATTTCAGTCGTCTGTGATTTACTGCAGAACCTCTCCAAAAGGTTTAATCGGCTGTTGTGATGTATATCATCACACCATATAGATAATATCTTTTAAGTTAACACGGGTAAGAACAGGCGTTAAGTTTTTAAAAAGTCTGGGACTTTATTGCAAAGCATAAAAGGGTAGTCGACATGACATTAATTTGAAACACGCTAATCACAAGTTTAATAACCATCTCCCATAAAAACTCGAGCTTTAACAAAGATTTATCATTTCCTATTTCATTTGATCCAATAGTTTATTAGGGGAAAAACTTGAACTCTAAATGACAAAAAGGTGGGCTATTTCGCAGCAAAATTGTGCTCCGAAATTTCATAAAATTACTTACCAGCCCTCGAGATGAAGTAAGGGGGTAGTTCACCAAGGGCAGTCCCAAGGCCCCAGAGAACAGCCTCTAATTGGACCTGCGGCAAAATGCTACTCAAGGGGACACATAAACCATTTGAGTATTCGAACAAAGGAGGCCCAAACTCATTACAATCCTTCACGAGCCAAGCAGGAGCTCTTTTTAATTGAATTGTGTCGTATGGGGCGCTTTTGATGTCTACGCGACCACATTGCATAGCTTTTAAGGTAAACAGAGCTATGTGTGGGCCCAAATAGAGAACAAAAGTGTGCAATCCCGAGCCTGAAGATAAAATTCAATGGAAGAAGATATAAAAGCATTGAAATTAATGGAAAGCAAATTCAAATAGATTACTTGCAAGGTTATGAGGTCTTGATTGCGTGTGAAACATTGAAGATACAGCGATATGAGCCCACAGATTTGAAAGGTGAAAGGAGACTCAAAAGTAAACTTTGGCAACCTAAGTGATGTTACAAAAATAATTGAACACCTTATTCCAAGTTACAAGGATCAAAAAGTAACATATATGTCATTTAATATGTCGAATATGAGACTCAGTGTGCATATCCATACGGGTTTTCATCCTTTTATGGTATTAATAAAATATAAGACGACTTCCTCTTCATACGAAAAGTCGAGCCCCTAAAATTTAATAATGCTCACCAAGCCCAATGGAAGATGCAACACCAAGAGTAATCCACCATAATCCAAATTGAAGATAGTGTTGGATCTCATTCACATGCTGCATTTAGATTAACCACATTCACAAATAATAAATGTCAGGTTACAGGCTTCAGTTCACATGTAAAGTGAGCAACATTAAAATAAATAAAGAAATCGTTAAGATAAATCCTAAAAATTGCTGTTACTTTAGATTTCTCCGGTAAAAGAGATTATAATTTTACCTTCTCATGAGGACCATCAATTGCAACGAGTAATATACCAGAGGCAATAACCAAGGTGCTCAACAGCAAAAGCCAACTATGAGATAAAAGATATTCAACCGAACGTTTAAGATACTGTATGACTGCAAGGGTGAAAAGCTTTAGTGTCCTTATAGGCTGTGAGGTCAGAGTCAGATTTTGTAATTCCTTCTGGTGCCTTATTCGAAGCCCTGCTGAGGAAGAAAAAACCAATCATTGAAGAGAAAATAAATGACAAATATATTGTAAGGAAGTCGTTAGAAGTTAAAGCATCCCGGAAAATTCTTTTAGAAAGTTTTACCAAAAAAATAACTATGCTCATTAACTGTAATATCCGGTCGTTACTGAGAATCATTATCATTCTAACATTACCGGATTCAAAAAAAAAACACTGATCACAACTACATTGACTGCTAGGGGTCTTGAGACAATAAGAAACGGAAAACCAAATCGTATGCATATGTTAAATGACGTAAGGTAAATCTTTCCGATCCCTTCAAAGCATGAGTGACCTCACTAAGACAACTTGTGAAAGTAACATAAATTTCGTCATAAAAATATCTTTCCTTTCAGCGCCTTACAACTGGAAACAGTGTGGATCAATTCAAGGACATTCCACCACTAAGCAAACTCTTATTTCGCCATATTTACAATACTAGCTGATAAAAGGCATACGATAAGCTCTAAACAAAATAACCCTAAATACAAGCAATCGACAGATTAACAGGCACAAATCGCACATCAATACATGAACATATACCGTTCAAGCAATCTCAGATGAAGAGGCAGATATAGTTACAGATTCAAAATCAAACCACACAAATCCAACAAAACGATTACAAAAACCAATCTTTTATCCTTTTCGCAACATAACAACACAACGAAAGCAAAATCAAATCGATTGGGAAAACATAACATCGGAAAAGGCGATACTTTCCTGAGATCGACATGCTTCGGCTGAAAGACTTTTTATTGGAATTAGGTTTTCTCTTGGAGCCCATTATCAAGTATATTGTTCTCCCTTATATATATCCGATCTCTAACAAACCTCCATATCTGACGCACACACTCAGAGAGTGTGGTAACTAGTCATCTATTTCAATTTATCGCATCTAATTGTAATAAGATTGAAAATCGATTGAAAAGAAAAGGATTTTCGGCGATAGATCTGAATATAGGCTTCGTTCGACCCGGACTCTTATCATGCACTGCGGGTGATTTTTAGCATTTATTAAATATTAAATTAAATATCGTATTTATCTCTCATTATCAATTTCGCACGCCTTCATCATATTGACTAGGCTTCGTGCATTTATATATAACGAATATTTTAAGCACACCGGATAAATATATATAATATTGTTTAAGTTTTAAAGTTTATTATTAATTCAAAATATTTAATAAATGAAATTTTACTTTAAGAATAAAATTTATATATAGGTGACAAATATCAAAGCTATCTCCAATTACTTTTTTTTTATTGGTGACCACTGACCACGAAAACTTGCTTAGAAATCAGATAACACTGAGAGAGTCACCGCAATAAACTGCAAACCACGCTATTGTGCACTCTCGACCATTTGAGAGCTATTGTTCAACATATGACTTGGAGTAGTAATCTTACATGCTTATGCCAACTTATTATTACATCAACTCTCGATGTTGGAGTCAAAGAATTGATTCGAAGCTACGTATGTTTTCAGGCAATAGAAACATTTCTGAATACACGACGCATAACAAAGAAGCAGCAATATATCCAATCCATATAACAAGAAAGAAACTACACCATATAACGTTTCCATCGAAGAAAAGAAAAAGATACATCATCACACGCGTGGAATTACAAATTTTACCATAATGTGGGCAAATATTTTTCTTACAGATCGTAAACCTGTTTTCCGGTGAACTTAACCTCGATGGGATTTGCGTTTTTACCAATGGACCTCATATTCAGCCCAACACCGGTCCTCCCCTTGTTGACCTTCTCGGGGTAGACCCCGTCTTTGGGGTGCAAATACTGCACCTCACCGTTGGGGAAAACCCGGTAAAACTGGTACTTAATCTTGTATTTGGACCGCAACCTCGTACCCAAAGCCAAGCACTGTTCTTTCCTCGACAGCTTCAACAAATTAGGCCCTTGTCTCATTATCGCGGCTCCTCCTGTTTCCGGTTTTTTTTTTGAACCATAATATGGTAAAATTATAAAATTAGGTCGCTAAGTATATCAATTTTCAGTTTTGAGTTACTTTGTTTGATAATTGCAAAAATTAGGGCACTAACTCTGTATGTTCAAACAAAAATAGGTCATTAGCTTTGAAGTTAGTGGCATGTTTTCATTTCATCATACGAAGTTAGTGACCTATTTTTACTTTGACATATGAAGTTGGTAATCTGTTTTCATCGACATACAAAGTAGTGACTTATTTTTACAATGAAAACCTTACTTTATTAAGACATATGGATATGGAGTTAGTAGTTAGTGAACTGTTTTTGTAATTATCAAATATATTGACTAATCCAATTTTATAATTTTCCCGAAACGGCACTAAAAAAATGGAATTTTTGATGCAAGAACCTGTGGGCATCTCGAAGACTTGCTCCTTGGGAGAGTCCCATGTGATGACGTAGAACTCCTCCACCTGGGCCTTGCGCAGGAGCCCGCCGGTGCTGCCGCCGAAGATCGGAGACGGGGTGTTGGGGTCGAGCTCCGGAGGGGTGAATCCGGCGGGAGCTTCCTCCTTGGTGGCGACGGGAGCCGCTGCCTCCTCGGCCATGGCGCGGATGGCGTAGCGGGAACGGATGGGCTTGGCGGCGGCGGAGAGGGGGAGGGAGAAGGGCTTGCGGGAGATGGATTTTGAGGCGGATAAGGCGGCGCCTGGGGTGAGGAGGGCGGTGGTGTTGGTAGCCATTGCTGTGGCCATCGGGGGATTTTTTATTTTTTCTGAATTACGAGCGAACGTTTACGAGGAAAGATATGTGAAGAGTTGTTTGTAATAAACTATTGAAGGAGCTTTGTGTGGTGTGAGATATGGATATTGGATAAGGATAGTGAATGCTTTGGACCAATTGGATTGTGTTATTTAGATTTCGCAATTGAGACTTTGGTCACACGTTAAGTTTGATATCTAGTCGTTAATGTTTTTTTTTTATTATTATTGTCATTATTATAATTATGCGTAATAATATAGAGCAAATTATAAATTGAGTCACTAAGTAACCTGTTTTCGTTCTTTTGGTTATTATGTTCGATAATTGCGAAAATATATCACTAACTTCATGAGTCGAAAGAAAATCTGGCCTCATGTCATTTTTTCGACAAATGACATGAAACTTACATGGCTCCTAACATGTCATCGGTCACGTGGGATTTATGACGATTTTTGTCGGAAAAATGACATGAAACCTAATTTTGTTTCAACATACGAAGTCAATGACCTATTTTCTATATTTATCAGACATAATAACCAAAAAACGAAAATAGGTATACTTGGTAATCCATCTTATTATTTCCCTTATATATATATATATATATATATATATTGAGTAACAGTGTGACATATGAAAAAAAAAAACTTAGTGAAGAAATGTATATTTTAGTGTTACATTCAAATACTCAACATGTTGCCTTTGTAATGATAAGATTGGACAAAACTAACGGTAGTTTGAAAGAAGGGAATGCTCAAAGCGTGCTTGTTGCTGGTTATAGTGAGTAATGGTACTATGATATTTGTTTCTATCCGGGTACAACCCGTTCGAGTATTATCCGGTGCGGGTTAAGCCCGTTTGAGATATTAATCGATTTAAAAATCTGAAAATTAACGTAAAGAAAATAATAAAAATATTTAAAATAATTGGACGACTATGCAGCATGCTTGTTAATGGCAGACACCTCACTTAGTGCTCAACATGTCAGGTAAGATGAGATTGGACGATGCCATAATAAATTTTGATGCTTTAATGATAGTAAAATGGGGACGGAGATATACTTCACGAGAAGTATAGCGATGCATTTAATAAATTCTCATGGTTGGTTATGATTTGAGTGCATTAATACATTTTGTTTGAATAATGGGGCCAACAAAAATAAATCAATAGAATAATGCCAACTCGGATATGCATTCCTTATTACTATAAAGATGGTTGGTGGCATGGCAAGAATAAAAATAATCCTATATTATTCGAGTAAAATTATAACTGCCAAATAATTTATATTAAATGATAGTTAATTGTGATTTGATGACATATAAATTGATACAATGTCAAACATAGATGAAGCAGCAAATGGTATGTCGGATTTGAAAAATAAAGGGCAGCGACGCGCCCAAATAATATCTATTTAATGACACTAATGTGATATGATAATAAAATGCAATGATAATAATTTCATTAAATATATTATTATTATGTGAGTTGAAATTTCAGAACTATGTAACTCTCGGAAGGGTAAAATTGAAAATGAACAAAATAAAAAAGTGAAGGACAAAAATGCAAAATCTCTGCAACCAAACCTGAGATTTGCCAAGGGAAACACGCGAGGCAAATTTATAATTTTCACAAACTAAAGGACTACTCGTGCATATAAATTGCAATTCGAGGCAGTAACTTTACAATGTACGTTACTTTTCCTCTCTTTTTCTTTTTCACTTTCTCTTTCGCTTTTGCTTCCAACATGTATTAGTATTATATATAACTTCGGCAACAAACAATATGGTATACGTTGTCTTGCCGCTTCTTTTCTTCTTTTGCTTTTACATTTTTTTTGCGACACTTCCTTATTCACTCTTCGTTTTCATCCTCGCGATTTTCTTACCATTTCGAGTGTATTTGTTATAACTGTTGTGCGTGTTTGTGTGTGCGTTCGTTTTCTGATGGAAACGCCAGAGAAGGACAAGGCCATTGCGATCACATCTCTTGAAAAGCTTCAGGTATTTTTTTTATTTTATTTTTTTAATTTGGGCATAAGTGACAGTTTCTCTCCTTCCTTTCGATATTTGCTTCACTGGTTTCGCGTAAAGTTTGCACCTGTCGTTCGTTTAATCCAATTTATGTTTTTCCCTAACTTCCTCGGCGAATGTCTAGTGATTGATGTTCTTCAGTTGTAAGAAATGTTCTTCATGGGGATGTAAGAAATTTTTTCCGATTAATAAATCCATTTTTTTTCACGCAGAGGTCTCCGGTTTTCGATTTCATCAACAACCTCTCGCCGATCAAACCCGTAAAACCCGCAAGCTTCAGGGAATCGATCGCTCCTCACACCTTTGCTTCTTTCCCGTCTGTTTTCGCTTCGCCCCACGAAAAACCCGTCGATGAATTTAATTTTTCTCAAAGGTATTATAAATCAAGTATCATATATCCGCACAATCTTGGTTTTTTAACAGTTCCTTGTCCGTTTTCAGACATCATGTGACCGATCTTTCGAAACCCGGGCTTTCATCCGATGACGTATTCGCTCCGAAGAACACGGAACAAGATAAAGAGAACCTCGATCCAACGGGGCCCACCTCCTTCGATGCCTCGAAATTCTTGGCCGACTCTGCTTGTAATAATAATCCGAACCCCGAAAAGGATATTTACGTAAAAGAAGGAAATTCGGAAACCGATGGAAACGGATGGGAAAATTTAATTTCCGACGAAGCCCTGTTCGCGTTCATAGAGTCCTGCGAAGAACACGCCGATCCCGCGACAACTTATTACCGTAACATTAAGAATGCGATGAAGAACATGATGAATGTGCCTCGTGATGCTTCCACGTCTTCAGCTGGCTTCGTTTATCCCGCTTCAAACTCCAACATTAATCTCTCCAAACAACGACGAGCACCTGCGAGAAATCACCATCATAAATCGATTAATACGGAGAAAAATCGAGTTTTTCCCGAAGAAGAAGACGGGTCCCGAAAACAAGAAATTGGTGCCAAGAATACGAAGAGGTTATTTTCTCAACCTTTTTTTTTTTCTCGATTATCGTAAACTCGGGCCGTCGAGGATTTGAATCTATTTTCTTCTTTCTTCCCAGGCGAAAGTCGGAAGCGATCGAATCGTCGTGTAAGAGATGCAACTGCAAGAAATCAAAATGTCTAAAGCTGTAAATTTCTGATCCTTCCTTTTAATGATTATTCCTTTGTAATTGTTATGATGTGATCTATTTATATAATTTATGATTAGGTACTGCGAGTGCTTTGCCGCCGGCGTTTACTGCACGGAGCCGTGCGCGTGCGTCGAGTGCTTCAACAAACCTATACACGCGGAGACGGTTATTACAATGCGGAAGCAAATCGAAGCGAGAAATCCGCTCGCTTTTGCGCCGAAGGTCATAAAGGGCAGTGCCTCTTCGCCTTTTCAGTACGATGTAGGGGTAAGAAAATGATCGAACCTTAGCCTCTTTGTTTGCTTTATTAAGCATCGGGGCCTTTTTTTTTTTTTTTGAATTTTGTGGCCCTGTTCTTGTAACAAAGTGAGACTGTGATAACATTGATCAATTTGACCCTAAAAATCTGGCTCTGAAAATTTGCCAAAATCCGTCACGGTTACGCATACTCATGTTATATTATTATGGCATTAAAGGAAAATTCAAGCTCGACGACTCCCGCCTCCGCTCGGCATAAAAGAGGGTGCAACTGCAAGAAATCGGGTTGTCTGAAGAAATACTGTGAATGTTATCAGGTGCTTATTTTTCCCTCTCTTTTTTTTTTCATATCGGTAATTATCTGTCCTAATCGAGGCGTTTCTTTTTTTTTTTTTTTTGGAAGAGCGGCGTCGGGTGCTCCATCAACTGCCGGTGCGAAAATTGCAAGAACGCGTTCGGCCGAAAAGGCGGTGAGTTGTTGCATTTTTTCGGGTTTTAAACGATAAATCGAGGGGCCGAATCTGAATTTTTTTTATTTTTTTTTACTAATCCAATTTTATGTTTTTTTACTAGCAATGGAATTCGAATGTGATGACGAGGACGAAGAAGATGAAGATCGACGGTTACGAAAGCCTGCATTTCGTTCTTTTACTTCGGGGCGACATATTACGAAGCGTTTAAGAGATTCGGACGATGACGGAGTTCCCGAGGTTCTCAGACAACCTTCGAACAAGCTGGTGCTGTCTCCCAACGGGAAACGAGTTTCGCCACCTCAGACGCGGAAGCAGCACTCGATGACGATGATGTCATCGTTGCCGTCGTCGGGTTTTGGGAGTAGCCGGAGGCTGGTGCTTAGTTCGATACCTTCTTTTCCTTCTCTTGCTGCGGCATTTAATCAGTGATGGGAATTTGTTTTGTGTTTTTTATTTCAAGAAATCGTAACAACGTTTTTATATATGGATATACATATATGGCATGCTACAATCTATAATAGCTATAGGTCGCATTTTTAATATTTCACGCGTATTAGTAGAATTTATTAAAAAAATAACATGAAAACCGAAATATTATGGATAATTTTAAACTAATAACATGTCAAAAACGGGGCGCGATCAGTTAGTTTGAATTTTCTATGCTCATTTGGGGTTTCACTCACCAGTTTGTGGACATGTAAAAAAACCAATTGATCGAGAAAAAAAATTCAATTGAGATTAATACTTGTCACAAACACCATATTGGAACACCAAATAAGAACATACGATCTCGTTCTCAGGACTGAATTATAATGTAATTAAATAATCCATGACATTCCATTTTTTAATTTCACACATAACGGTTCACATGGTGTGCCCACTCAGATTTTGGTGTCCAAATATTCCCCAAAATGGGCTTGATCAAAAGGTTAATATATCTTATCTATTTGTTATATCATATACATGTGCGTTTGCTATTATATGAAAAGTTGATATTATTAATGACAACACCTAATTGATCAAATGTATGATCGATAATGAAATTCCTAACATGACTTCCCTTTTCTATGTTAAATATACGTTGTCACCAATTGGGATAAACAAGGGTCCCATCGTTTTTATATGGTTCACTTTTTCAACAGATGCCAAATATCTAAAAACAATAATATGTCTCTGCGTTGTGTGTTGTGGGGAACAAAGAACTATGCACTAAGAAACAAAAGTACAATTTGGCTCTTACCACACTTTTTTATCTTTGCTAAGCTCTAATAACCAATTCTTTATCGAGGCCTTTAAGATGAAAAAACCTAGAACATTAAAGTTGTGCGTTACTCATCAAATATTTTCTTATCACAATTAAACATATGAATTTAATAAAAAAAATTCCTTTGACATTCATGCGAAAATAAAAAGTCTATGCAATATTGTCCCACCATTTCCATACCTAACATCAATTACAAGGGTCATCAGCTGATTCACATTACATGCGTCGATTCCCCTATTCATAGATTCATGACTGGCCCCACACGAGACTAATCTCTCTTGTCTATTTAACTCGTCTTTAAGACCATAATACTATGATAATCAATGAGTCAAAATTCATATTCATGACCTCAAGTAAGTTCTGTTAAAACATATGATCAGTCGGTTATGAATGATTCTGACTTCAAACGAGACTATTTTCGTGGCCTAAGGTCCACAACTACCATGACAATCATCTAGTGTGTAAATGAACCCATAATCACTTGTGCTATAAATATATATAGCATGCCAACTAATTTATTTACTTTTCTTGAATATCGCATATGATTACATACACATAGTTACATATACAACATGAAGTCCATGATGCAATAATTGGCGTATGCGATATAGAAGAAAGGACAAGTGAAGCTCTTATCGTCCCACATGCTAAGTGGACCACAAATATGTGTTTGAATTCTGCATCTTACATGTGCACTATCATAAATTTTTACAGCCTTGGATGTTGATTGCATATATAGCATTGAATATCCTATTCCCCATTTAATTTTTATTACTATTTATTTATTTATCATTATGATCCACTCGCATGTTAAATAGCTTTATTTATTTTAAATAGCTATGATAGGCATTGAAAATGTAAAATTGAGAAATATGAAAAGATACATAATTATCTTACTATTGGAAAACATGTATTATCACTTATTGATTGGTTGGAAGTAGTAAAAGTCAATGCTCACCCAATCTCTATACTATTTTTCTCTTTACATTCAGCATACAAAAAAAGAAATTTGGTATGAAATAAAATAAACTTAATTATTGTTTTATATAATTCATTTTTAATCGTTTTTATTACTATTTAATCCTTCAATCGAGGGGCAAAATTGTCTTTTGACATTCACAGTGTTATCTAATCATGCAATGGAGTCGTGAGTACACACTTCTCAAGCACACCCCATATGAAGAGCGAGACAAAGAATGACAGAGCAAATCATGCCTGTCATCACGTTGCTAATATTACTATTTAATCCTTCAATCGAGGGGCAAAATTGTCTTTTGACATTCACAGTGTTATCTAATCAGCAATGGAGTCGTGAGTACACACTTCTCAAGCACACCCCATATGAAGAGCGAGACAAAGAATGACAGAGCAAATCATGCCTGTCATCACGTTGCTAATTAATTGAAATCATTGTGTTCAATTTTCCCCAAAATTATAATAATAATAATAATAATAATAATAATAATAATAATAAATGCCTCCGATGCGCACGCAGTAACGGTGTAAATTCACGCATTGTTAATAAAAAAAGATTCGTTATCAAGCTAGTCAAAATGTTTTTGAAAAAGTATTTCACCTCTTTCGCTTTTCGCAGAATGCGCCACTCTTCCGACACAGTTGTCTGAACCAACCGAGACCCGAAGCGTTGAGAGCTGACTCAGTAAAAAAGATGGAGAGCGTTGTTTAGAGAAATGCATTTTGTTTTGGAGTCTACGAAGGCGTTTGGGATTTCTTATTTCTTTGAACTTGTAAGCTGAAGCTTGATTATCCGAAACATTGAGTGCCTTTTCCTCTAAAATGAAAAAAAAATAAAAATTCTTTAGTTGGTTAATAGTCCCGTTTTCGGAGACCGGCTTTTTTTTTTCTTTTCCTTTTTTTTTTTCATTTGATTTCGAGTCCCATGTGCAAAGGTTGGTCCTTTTTGCTAAAAAATAAATAAGGATGGAGATGAGTTATGTAAGTTGTCCGTTGAGGGACCAGAGATCTTTTTCTTTCTAATTTTTAACCGGACTTTTGTATTCCGTCATAAAGATGTTGATTCAAGTTGTTAATGAAGATTGTCTCTTTTTTTCTCTTAATTATTAATTTTTCTGGATTTTATGGAGCCCATTGGTCATGACTCGTGACATAGCAGTGTTGTCTTCTAGTTTCTTTTACATATTCTATGAATTTCAATTGATGTGCTTACATAATACCACTGATTCTTGATCTTCACCTGGTCAATATTATCATTTATTAGCAACAAACTTCACTTTTACAGAATGTTTTATCTAATACGAAGCTGCTACCTTTGATCTCTCATTCATGTCTCATCTTTGTTCTCCGATCCCAGGAAGGAAACATTTATCGATTAGCCGAAAACATTTCGAGGCGGAGCCTATGTTGATGATGCCCTGTCATTACATTGCATGTACAGAGAGCTAATTGTAAGAAGTTCAAAGGGAGTTACTCTTATTCTATTTACCGGTGCTATGGCTTCTTTATTACATTGCGAATCTCGACGCCTTTACTCGTGGTGGTGGGATAGCCACAACACTCCCAAAAACTCTAAATGGCTTCAAGATAATCTCACAGGTGAGTGAGCACATAACTGGGAACTTTAACAAGTTTCGAGCTTGTCTGAAAAATAAATTGGCTTTATAGATCATGTCATTAAAATATGCTCACCTTCAGATAATTGAAGTTTGTGATTATGTAGCTTGTTTCAACCTATGATGTGTTGCAATGATGATATCTGGTAATAAAACAAATGATCTTTCTTGAGTATGTATAAACTTGCTGTTGAATCAACTAGAAATAATATCGTTTTGCTAATGCTGTTTTCTCTATTGGATTGATTATAACAGATGAATATTTCTGGTTTTTTTTTTGACAGACATTGATGCCAAAGTGAAAGCCATGATCAAGCTCATCGAAGAAGATGCAGATTCTTTTGCTCGAAGGGCCGAAATGTACTACAAGAAAAGACCCGAATTGATGAAGTTGGTCGAAGAATTCTACCGTGCTTACCGTGCATTGGCTGAGAGATACAATCACACCACCGGTGAATTAAGACACGCACATCGAACCATTGCACGTGCGTTTCCCGATCAAGTACCTCAAGAACTCATCGAAGATTCTTCTTCGAAGGATAAAGAGTTATTACAGGTCTTCGAATGCCCCGTTGATTCTCTGTTCGAGGATGCGAGAAACAAGGGCCTGAAGGAACTGAGCGAGATGTTCGAGGCCAAAGAGTCCGTGCTCGAAATTTTGAAAGCTGAGGAGGTGAAACGTTTGAGAGCTGAGAATCAGAGCCTCAAGGAGAAAGTTTTTGAGGAGCGGGAAAGAGCTGAGAGGGGCGAAATTGCAATTGAGGGCCTTGAGAAGGAGCTTTTCGACGTTGAAGCTGAGAAGGAAAACTTCTTCGTGGAGTATCAGAGATGTTTAGAGAAGCTTTCGAAGTTAGAGGAAGAGCTTGCTAATGCAGAAGAAGAGTCACTGTTGCTCATTGGTAACTCCATTAGAGCTGAAATTGAAATCCAAGCTTTGAAAGAAGGGCTTGTGAAGTTAGAATCTGAGAGAAACGATGAATTGAAGAAACATAAACTTTCTCTCGAAAAAATATCTGATTTGGAGAATTTAATCACTGCTCGCGAATCGGAGGCTAAAGAGATGAAGAAACGAGCTGAAGAAGCTGAAGCTGAAGCCTCGGAGCTGAAGAGGGCTTTAGCTGAACTCCACAAAGAGAAAGAAGCTTCGGTTTTCAAGTACAAATGCTGCTTGGAGGAGATTGCAAAGCTCGAGAGAGATTTATCTGCTCTGAGAGACGAAATTGAGGGCCTTAAAGCTAATGTGAAGGCTGAAACCGAAAAACTGAAGACTGCTGAAGAAAACCTAAGACTGTTCGAGGTTTCTAACCGATCTCTGCAATCAGAGACTAACGATCTCTCCGAGAAGATCGTGAAGAAAGAACTAGAACTTTCCAAGAAACAGGAAGAGCTCCTAATGTTTCAGACATGTTTGGAGAAGGACCAATCGCGTCATGCTCGAATGGAGACAACTCTTCGGGAGCTACAAAATCTGCACGCACAGTCCCAAGAAGATCAGAAGGTTTTGGCTGCGGAGTTGAACGGTGTTCTTCGGGTGCTAAAAGACATGCAGGCCCTCAAACAGGAGCTGGAGAGTGAAATCAAACAGGTCAGGGATGAGAATCGTAATTTGCACGATGCAAACTTATCTTCAGCTTCTTCTCTCGAGCACGTGAAAGGCGAAATTTTGAGCTTACGGGAGATCAAAGAGAGGCTTGAAGGAGAAGTTGCACGCCATTTGAGCACTGGCAATGCCCTTCAGAGCGAAATTATGCAGCTGAAAGAGGACATCAAAGGGCTGAGTGGGCTATACGTGGCATTAATCGAGCAAGTGGAAGCCTCTGGCCTCGATTCGAAGTGCCTCGAATTTTCGGTCTCGAGCTTGAGGGATGAGAACTCGAAGCTGAGGAAGATGTGCGAAGAGGGAAACACAGAGAAGGTGAAATTACTTCAGGAGATTGAGAAAATGGAAGAAACGTTGAAGGAGAAACTCGTTCTTGAAAATTCAGTGGCAGAGTTGAAAAACGTGCTTGAGGAGTCACGTGGCAAGGTGAAGGCATTGGAGGCTTCGTGTGACTCTCTCCGAGGTGAAAAGGGCTCTCTTTTTAGTGAGAAAGCTTCGATCCTCTCTCAGTTACAAGCTGTGACCCAAAGCATGCGTAGCTTACTGGAAAAAAATGCAGTCTTGGAGAATTCTCTAGCGAATGCGAAGGTTGAAGTTGAAGTTTTGAGGGAGAAATCGAAGGGCTTATCACAAATCTGCAGAATGATCAAGCAAGAACGTGCTTATCTCTTGACCGAAAGGGACGTTTTGGTTTCGAAACTAGAAAACGCAGAGAAGAAGCACGAAATCTTGGAGAAGAGATTTGTGGGCCTCGAAGAAAAGTGTGCTGATGTTGAGAGGGAGAAGGAATCGATTCACAATCAAATGGAGAAGCTGCAGCTTTCGTTGGCTCTGGAGAAGAAACAGCACGTGAGTTCACAGCTTCTTAGTGAGAAGAGGTTTCTTCAGCTCGAAAACCGAATCTGCAACCTCGGAGAAGAGAACTCACGTAAGAAGACAGAGTTCGAGGAGGAAATGGAGAAGACCATAAGAGCCCAGTTCGAGCTTTCGATCTTACAGAGATTCATGAAGGATTTGGAGGAGAAAAACTACGCACTCATCGTTGAGTGTCAGAAACACGTGGAGGCCTCGAAATTGGCTGAGAAGGTGATATCTGAGCTCGAGGGCGAGAGCCTCGAGCAGCAAGTTGAAACCGAGCTCTTGCTTGATGAGATCGAAGGGCTTAGGTTTGGTATTTATCGGATCTTCAAGTGCCTTGCAGAGGTTGATGATTCTTCGTGGGAAAAACCCAAAAAGGAGCAGGTTTTTGTGGATCGTATCGTGGGGAGCATCGAATGCATGAAGCTCTGCATCTCACAGCAAGAGGATGAGAATCAACGGCTCTCGGTTGAGAATTTAGTCCTCGTGGCTTCAATCGATCAGTTGCATGCTAAAGGCATGGAAGTTGAGGCCCAGAAAATGCAATTGGAGAAAGAATTGGACATCGTTTCTGAGGAACAAGATTTAGTCTGTAACGAGAAAGAAAGAATCTTGGAAATGAACGAGCTTTTGAAATCAAATCTGAGTGAGAATCATCGATTCACTGCTGCACTAAAAGCTGAAGTAAGCAGTCTTTCTGCTGAAAATGATGATCTGCAAAAAGCTTACGGTGCTGTTAAAGAATCGTGCTCTCTGGTGAAACGAGAAAATGCCAATTTGCTGGAGAAGTTTTCTGCTTTAGAAGAAGAGAAGCACATTTTGGATCAGCTTAATGATGCCACCATTCTTGAATCCTTAAAAACTGCCAACGAGTCTGAGGTATTAAGGAGCTTTGTGTCAGAGAAAGTTGAACAGATTAATTCAGTTCTTGAGGATCTGAGGAGACAAGAAGAAGCAAACATCAGCCTCGCAAGTGCAATGAGTGCTGTTAAAGAGAAGCTCGTTTCGAAAGAGAGAGAAAATTTAGCCCTTAAAGATGCAATTATCAGCTTGGAAACTAAGACACAGCAGATGAGGGACTGTAATGATCAGATGAATCTTGAAATCTTAATCTCTAAGGAGTGTTTATTACAAGCAGAATTGAAGATTGCAGAAACCGAAGAGAAACTTACTGCTGCTGAAGCCCTGAACTCAACGTTGAGGCACGAGGTTTACGAGTCCCACAAGATAATCGAAAATCAGGAATTCACGGTGAATCAGCTGTCTGAAAAAGATCTTGCTCAGACGAAAGAAATCAGGGGCCTTAAGACGGCGAACTTGAAACTCGAATCAGAGCTCGATTTCCTCCGCGATGAGCTTCAAGAACACGAATCGAGGGAGCAGAATCTACAGTGCGATCTCGAAGAGATGAACGATGAGTTCGAGTTATGGGAAGCTGAAGCTGCGGGCTTTTATTTCGATCTTCAGGTGTCTTCGATCAGGGAAGTTTTTTTCGAGGATAAAGTGCACGAGCTTACGGGGGTCTGCAAGAATCTTGAGGAAGATAATGCTGTGAAAACATCAGAAATTGCTGAAATGGAAGGGAAAATACGTTCCATGGAGGGAGAAATCATCAGATTAAATTCGCAGATCGAAGAGTATCCTCGTTTCGTGGCCTCTCTCGAACACGACGTGGCGTTTCTCGAGCGTGCTGTAATGATTCAGGCAAAGAATAAAGCATCCCCGAGCCAGAAACCATCGGTAATAAAACTCAACTTTTTTTTTATATTACTTTCACTGATCAAACTTTTTAAAAGAATCCCACTTTTTTTTTGTTCCTGTGATAGATTCTTGAAACCGGTGGTTATCTTCAGACAAATGGTCTTCTTACACTGAAAGAAATTCAATCCCGAGTGAAAACGGTGTGCAAGCTCGTGGAAGAAACGAACAATAGTCCGATTTCGAGGAGAAGATTGTGTACCAAGAACGGATACGAAAGCGAGATCGATCAGATAAAACCGGATCGAGAGCTCAACGAGGCCCTGAAGCTGAGGAGGCTCAAAAGCAAGAGCTCAACAGAATCGAGAGAGAGGCTTCTGTTGAAGGACATCCCTTTGGATCAAATCTCTAACAGCAACTCACTTCGAAGAAGAGACAACATGGGCTCCGACGATCAGATGCTCGAATTATGGGAATTTGCTGCCGAAGACGGAAACAGCAAAGACAGAGCAAGAACTTCGTTCAAAGCCAACAGATTCGAAGACCCGATGAGAAAATTCGAGCCCCCATCTACAGATTCAGACATAGAAAAAGAGTTCGCGATAGAAAAATCCGCAAGAACGGCTCGAGAAGTCGACGACGGTAAGATTCTCGCGAAGCTCTTCTCCGACGCGGAGAGGCTCGAAACTCTTCAGAAAACGGTTCAGCACCTGAGGAGGAAATTCGAGAGCATTTGCAAGAAGAAAAGCAGCAGCAGCAACACGGATTATTTGGAGACTGTGCTGAAAAAGTTGGCAGAATCGGAGGGGAGAGGCTCGAAACTCTTCAGAAAACGGTTCAGCACCTGAGGAGGAATTCGAGAGCATTTGCAAGAGAAAAGCAGCACAGCAACACGGATTATTGGAGACTGTGCTGAAAAAGTTGGCAGAATCGGAGGATTCGATGGTGCAGATGGTGGACTTCAACTGCCAGCTGGTGAAGAACATCGAAGAGTGTCCCGTTTTGGACCGAAGGGCTTCGCCTCGGGCGAAGGAGGCTTCGAGGGCTTGGAGGATGAAGGTGGAGGAGCACGCGGAGAGGGGGCATGAGAGGATCGGATTCTTGCAGGTGGAGGTTCAGAGGATTCAGTACGAGTTGTTGAGGATTGAGGACGATGGTTGTAAGAAGGTGAAGGGGAAGAAGAACGTTTTCTTGAGGAATCGAAGCGTTGTTCTGAGGGATTTTATATACGGTGGTGGTGGTCGGAGGATGATGAGTGGGAAGAGGAAGAAGAAGGGTCAATTTTGCGGCTGCTTTAAGGAGCAGTCGTCGATGAATAGTAGCAGCAAGTGAGGAGATTATATATGTCTTTGCTTGTAAGGCTTTGTTGGATAATTTGCTTTGATGTCTTAAATTTGGATAATTAGTTCGGAGTTGCTACGAATAATTAGCAAATGGTTGTGTTATTATATAACTTCGTATCCTTTTTTTACAGGTCAGGATTTATCTGCACAATTCCATAATATAAATCCCAACACAAGATATTAACTTTGATGACAGAATATATTATTACAAGCAGCGTGACGGGAGTTGCCATTTCTGTACATAAGTACACTACTCCATACCATTACGGCATTACCCCATTAAAGCCCAGCTCCATACAATTGTCATTACAAATGACAGTTGCAAATCAGCAACTATCAAATAGAATAACTTATTTATTGTTATTATTTCATTACGAGGTTCAATAAAGGTATGTAACGGCGACCCGAATCCAATCAAATACAGGTTACAATCCAACACGGTGAAATAAATAATACAAGAGCGATATAGTACTGTAGAATCTACCCAGATTGTTACAAATAATCAAACCAAGATGCAAAAACCCAACACTGATGATCCTACCGCATCTAATTTCCTTTGTGTGAGCTCTGAAATAAATCCCCCGAAGGCCTACAAAGTTTTGAAACTCATGAAAAGACTATTATACCTGTTGTTGCTCAAAGCTTGAAGAGCCCTTCACTGATTTCTCATGAGCAACCAAAGAATCATAGATCTCCTCTGCACTCGGTCGATCTTCTGGATTTTTTCTCGTACACCGACGGTATAATTTTACAAGAAATTTTAGGGTTTTCTCAGATTCAGACTCGGGTTCGCAATCGGTTTCATACAATTTCTTGAGGTCCTCGGTTAGTCGAGGTCGTTCTCCAATCTGCAACAGATTCAGAAATATTACCGGCAATTTTTAACTTGAAAATGATACCGAATCGTAACAAAGGGATCTTATTGATCACCAAATAATAACTTTGATACCTGTAGATAATTGTGGATTTCGGGTTCGGGCAAGTCGAAATATGGGACTCGTAAAGTCAACAGTTCCAAAAGTAAGCAGCCATACGACCAAAGATCAACTTCCTGATTATTGCAGAGCATTAGAAATAAATGAAAAAATGATGTCATCTTTCAAACGGTTTTAAGCTTTTAGACAGTCATTCGACATGGTATCAAAGCAGACAACGGAAGAGGTCACAAGGACACGATTGACGGCCCATTCGTGTTTATCTTTTCAAAAAGATATATATGTATTACGTCAAAAGATCAATCTAGATAAATCTTTCAAACTTGCTATTTTAGAAGAAATGGCAATTAATGAATAGAAGCACAAGTACGACGATGTAACATTTAAATATCAACTACAATTACCATTAATTCACAATCCATGTTATCTTAACCAAGGAAAATAATCATTCACATGGCATAGAAAAACTCACCAATCCATACAACTTGGGCTTGTCCATTGCTCTGAACACCTCAGGAGCCATCCACCGGGGGGTTCCAACACAGACATCAGGCGGAGGAATCCCAACATGTTGGTTGCAGCAACTATGCATGTAAGAATCGAGCGGAACCGCCCAATCAAAATCACATAGTTTCACAACAGGTGTTGTAGTCCCATCATCTCTCTTCTTCTCGAGATCGATCAAGATATTTTCGCTTTTTATGTCGCGATGAATTATATTTTTTGAATGCAACTCTGTTAGTGCAGAAGCTACATCCCTTGCAATAGTAAATGCCAACCCCGTAGCTACGTGCTTCTTGCCGGTACTCAACAATTTGTCCACGTAGCTCTGTTAATGGAGGTGGAGTTTTGAAGTTAGAGGTAAGGCTCTGCAAGATTTTTGATGTTTAATAAACAATAAATTTTTTTCACCTTTAAAGAGCCTCCTTTTATGTATTCCATCATTATCGCGGAGTACATTGTTCGGGTCCCAGGATAGACGTTACCAGTTGTAGACCACTTGGATGAGATCTTATGACCGTAAAATTCCACAATGCAAGGGTGCTTTAAAGCACTCAACATCCTAACTTCCCCCAAACAACAGAACTCAAAGTTCCTGACTTGATCAGAGGTGTCCTTGCTTACTTCAATATTCCGCACCTGAGAGATGGACATGTTAATAGTATCTCATGATTAAATTATATTTTTGGAAGGATATCACTAGCACAGTCCATGTCGAAAAAGGTATTGTTCGATAGCATCAAACAAAAAAAGGCTTCTATGATCCAGTGAACAGTGTTTGTAGGAAGGGGAAAAGGATGGCAAAAATATTTTTAAGGAAATTATTAATTAGAGAAACGATATTAAAATAACATAAATGAAAAAACGATCCATACCTTCACTGCAGCCTCAAGTGATCCAACATTGCAGCGCATCAGACATGATGACGACAGTTTCCCAATTTCATCAGATGCAGATAGAGAAGGATATGAATTATTCGGGCTTGCATCAGCATCAACTAGGAAAGGAGCTTTGACCCGGCTTAAAGGAATATACCTGCAAAATTGAACTTTTAGCTGAAGCTAAGACGTGCACTTACTAAAAGTTCCTCTTTTACACAGGAGAATATTTTCTTAATGGAGTGTAGCCCTTTTACCTTATATATGATAGTCAAACAATAACAATCACTCTGTTCATAATAATAAATGGAATATAGTTCTCATAGCATTTATAATGAGATAAAAACTCCGGTATAACTTCAAGAATTGGCAAATAACATTTTAGGAAAAGCTATATAACAAATGGACATATGCGACAATGCTACTATTACTTCATATTATTGTGAACAAATGATTAAAGGCCTAACCTGCAGAGATATTCGGGGTCACCTTCATCCCTTATATCATATGGATGGCACGGATCAACTATCATTCGCACAAACGACTCTCCCCGTCTTACAACTACTACATTCCACGCATGAGGTGAGAAATCCAAGTAGCCTCTGACAAGCTCACAAGGGATTTGAGGCTCCATCCGATCACAGAGATACTGTTACAAAGAACAAATTTCCACTTCTTAAGATTAAGGTTGCTTTGGTGACAAAAAAAATATGACTTCAAAAATAACTACCTTCATTAGCAATGCTCTATGCCTGCAAATGCCAAACTGCAAATTCCCAATGGGAACCACAATGGAGTCGTACCTTTCTTTTACATATTGAAGAGACTTCTCACATATATCACGAAAAACAATTTCCACATTTTCCACATCCTTTTTGGGGGTTCTGATGGAATCATAACTGACCCCAGATGAACAAGTACATATAAATGGTTTGCCGTGAGTAAAACCTGACACAGCTTTTCGTGTTTTCTGAATAATATTAGTTTTGTCACTTCCTCCAAAATGATCTGATACAAAAAGAGCGAGCAGTGACGCAGCCTGCAAGGCATCTACTGTAACATCCATGTCTTCATCGATGGACCCATTCATCTGCTTAAACTGATTCATCAGAGCTTGAGCGCGGAACAGGATGGCACTTAACTCTTCATCTCTTTCCCTGATAAGTAAGTCAGGTGTAAATATAACAATCATATTACGATCAATGAAATATTCAGCTCCTTACCTCGAAAGCGGAAAAAAATGTCACTTTTGATATTAAAAAAAACAGAATTGAGAGTTGAAAATCACTTACCGATCAAGAACAATCACTTCCCGCGAGTTAACATGTGGACTTTTTTCATACCCAGCCAATGGCGCAAAGGGTCGATCTCTTCCTGCATCATAGAAGCCATCAGGTAGATAATCTCTAATCCCACAAAATGATTTTTCACTGTATTTCCAAGATAAGAAACTAGGATCATTGGTGGGTTTCCTCGACTTGGTGGGTCTCAAATAATCAAGATCCCTCTCTGAATGTCTTTTAGACTTCATGTAGCTTGATGCTTGAGAAGATGAGCAGCTATCAAGTTTTTCATCAGCAATCCCATTCCTCGACTTCATACAGCTATGTGCTCGAGAAGAAGCATTTTCTGATGCTTGGGAGGACACGCAGGTAGAGCAATCATCCTGAGACTCTCTCAGTATCCCATCAGAGTCAATGATCGAACATGAACATCCCTCATTCACTTTTTTTGCAACAAAATCTTCACTACAGCTTTCCTGAGAAATTTCCCTTACCTCATGTTCATGGCGTAAATCTTTGTCAATAAGCTTTATATCTTCAATAACACCCGGATCCTTTGATGCTACATCATCTCCATCTACAGCGACACTACACTTCATGCATTTTTTCAAAGATCTCTTTGCTGTAGCGTTAGCATTCCACTTCCTACAGCTGTTTAATCGTTCCTGCCTAGCTTTAGTTCTCATATAATCCCAATGTTTCCGTCCATCTGCACGTTTTGCTGCTAACCGTTGAGTATTGGGTATTAGCGCACTAGGACGACTCAATGATGGAGCCGAGGAGCCTGCGACAAGTGAGACCCCCAATGTTCAGACAGTAACACATATGCTTTTATGTGCTCAGGGGACAAAGTGGTATAGTTACAGTCTTTAGTAAGTGATTCCAATATATTACCTGAATCACCTTCATATACATCCATCTCAGCAGATTCATCATATAAATAGTCCACCTCCACACTGTTTCCCTCCATATTGCAATATATCCAGGATGGTACCCGATAACAATCTACTTGATTGTGCTACAACAAGATTTAAGAAATCATTTAGTAGTCAATTGCCGAAGCAGGTAGGTGACATAACAAGAAGATATGGCATGACGATTAAATATGACAAATGTTGTTATGTATCAGCTAGAAAAAGATTCCTTAACTTGACCTAACTATTATTCATGGACGATTAGTTACCTGCATTGATTCAAGTTCCAAACAATCCAAGGATGTTAGCCGGTTATGAGACAGGTCTAAGTTCTCCAGCCTTTGCAGATTTGAAAGTCCCGAAGGCAAGGCAGTTAGAATGTTATTAGTTACTTTCAGCGATATTAATGAACTCAACAAAGTGATCTCTTCTGGTAAGTTTCTCAACCGGTTGAAAGAAAGATTTAAGTGCTCTAAACTTTTAAGGTGGCCAATTTCTGGTGGAAGGTACCTGCAATTCAAGGAATCCACACAAGATCAGCATTCTCCATAACTATGATGCACAATTGGTCTAAGAAACATATGCACGTGGAAGCAAGTATAGCAAGCAAACACCATATTACTGCAAAAGATATAATCGTTACCTTATCGAAAAATGACAAATCGACAACCTAGTCAAGCATTTAAGCCCCGCAATCTCACTCAATAATGGTAAAGATAATGGCCTCACGGGCACCCTACTAATCTCCAATTCTTTCAAACCACTTAACCTAGCCAACTCCAAGCCACTAAAGCCTACTTCGGGCACCTTAACTTGCAAACACTCTAGGCCAGCAGCCAAATCCCCAAACTGCCCCGAGAAAACGTTCACCTCATTAGCAAAAATCTTCAAACCTCTCAAATTCTTAAACCTCGCAACCCCTCTCGGTATCAAACTCAACTCGTTCTTGTACGCGTAAATTTGCTTAACATCATGCTCATCGCTGCTATCTAGACGGAAAAAATCTAATTTCTGCCCGGAGACATCGACTACCGCGCCCGGTCTCGAGTCCTTCTCGCTACGATTGTCGTCTGAATCATTGCGTTCTCGGTTCGAAATTTCCTGTTTCTGGAGGATTGGGGTTTCAATTGCCTGTAAATCCTCCGAGGGCATCCTCGAGACTAAATGGAAAATTCAAGAAACAAATGAATCAAGAATTGGGTGTTTTTAGTATGCGTGAGTTTTGTCGTAAGTGTATCTATATATGGTAAGCGTAAATCGATTTTGCGAGGAGCGTCCTCAAATTAAATATGGGAGAAACCCTAGAATCTAGACGTGAAATAATATAATAATAATAGTAATAATAACAATAATTAATAATAATAATAATATCACTTGGAGAAACAACTCTACTCTCTCGACATCTACATCTTTTCTCTACTTCAAAAAATTTAACTTTCTCCCGATTCCTCCATTAACATAAGGTTGGGATTGCCTGCTTTTTCTTTGTCCATGCATATTTGCGTTTCTCTATTTTTGTTCAATTTTTTTTTTTTCGATTTGAGAGTTGATGCTCTGTATTGTAGGAGTTGTTACTCCATTTATGAAAGAGTCAGTGCTGAAGAAGACATGGTTTAAAATATTGAATTTTTCAAAAAAGTGAGGAGTAATGTATATTTACATTATGTTGTTATATCATTGATATTTTGGACTCTTTAACCCGTTATTAATAATAATAATAATAATATTCTGTTTTAGAAGTGGAAAATGCTTTAGCACGCTTTTTCTAGAGTCGTTGTTCAATACATTCAACGTTTTCGGTTTTGAGGACATCAAATCGTAACCAATCTTATTGATTTTATTATAAAGAAATATATATTTTATTGTTAAAAAAACATGTTCAAAATTGAAACTGCCGGTTTAAACAGCTGTTCAAGAAAACCACTCTCATGATTCAAAATATATATTATATTTGTTTCGTACATATTAGTATGACTGTTGGTCAACGGACAACCATGGAGTGCTACGTGTTCTTAGAGCAACCAACTCCTTAAACTCTCATCACATTCCATTTATCAAAAGTTCGAATTTACACTTTAATTAGAAAAACCTTATACACGCTTCGTCTAATTCACCCCGTCTTCGATCCGAGAAACAACTGCAAAAACAAGAAAACGAACCCAATAAGAACCAGCAAGCACACAATCGATCCTCTAACACCAACGTTGTCCTCTAATTATTACAGGGTTCACCTTATTTTTTGCCAAAAGGAGTCCCCTGTTTAGCAGTATTCGCACTCCCGAACCCGAACTTCAGCTTCTTATCCGCGGGCTTCAGGATCTGAAACGAGCACATCAAAGTCTCATCCACGCTCATCATCGCACCCGCGTTGTCGAATTCCCCGCAGTAATTCGGTGCAGAGAATACAGTCACCAGCTGCCTATCAGCAAAAAATTCATACCCATCCTCCACCACCTTCACACCAAAAAATAAAAAATTACATCGTCCCGCAAAAATCCCACCACCAAAAATCAAATCTTTCCGATAAATAATCTGGAATTTCGACATTTTTTTGGTCCCCAATGTGCCTATGGTTCCTTATGTTCACGGGTTACTGTTTTAGTCCTCGATGTTGTCAATTTGAGCATTTTTGGTCCACCATTTGGATGGAAATACGGGCCGGGCCAGCCCGAATTTTGCGGCCAAAGAAAAAGGCATCTGGCCCAACCCATCCGTCCAACTTAACTGTTAAACCAGCCGGTGGACAAAAAAAAGTCCAAAATCGACAACATTGGGGGCTAAAACTGCAACCCGGTAATATCGGGGACCAGAGTCGCCCATATGCCAAACATTGATGACTAAAAATCTCGAAATCCCAAACAATCTCAAAACCTGGTGGGCCCGGCAAATAAGATCGAGATCGTGCTTCTCGAGAAACTCCGTAACTTTATCAGGACCGAACGTGTACGAAACTCCCCTATCATTCATGCCCCACCCTCTAGCGTCTTTGCTCGGATCCGACCACAGCAAATCGCACAGCAAACCCGTCTCCGGCACATCGGTGGGCCTCTGCAGGTTTCGAATTTGATCCAAATCTTGCAAATCGGGGGAGAGACCACCGTGCATGCAGAGTATTTTCTCGTCGATCAAAGCAGCAACGGGTAAGCAGTTGAAGCAATCGGTGAACACTTTCCAAAGCCTCACGTTGAATCTCCTCCTACACTCGTCGTAGAATCCGTATATTCGATTCACTGAGGCACACTCGTGGTTTCCTCTGAGCAAGAAGAAGTTTTCGGGGTACTTAATCTTGTGGGCTAATAGGAGGCAGATGGTCTCGAGGCTCTGCTTCCCGCGGTCCACGTAGTCTCCGAGGAATAAGTAGTTCGATTTCGCGGGGAATCCACCGTACTCGAAGAGCCTAAGGAGATCGGAGTATTGACCGTGGATATCACCTGCGGGGTCGGGAAAAAGGAAGTTAGAAGCAATAAGCCACGAAAATAAAAGCCAATGTGAAGACCTCAAAACAATCTCAAGAACCGTGGAATATAGGTGAAAAGGAGGATTTGGAGATGAAAGTTCAAAATATAGCCACAATCATACACTTCCAAGAAGAAACACGACGTCACACACACTCAAAACATATCAACAAATAAAGCACGTTTCACTATTTTCGAGCGGTAATATTGATTAAATTTCTAGCAGAATAGGTCCCAATGATAAAGAAAGACCGCACAATCCATATAATTCCTAATCTAGTAGTTAGAAAAATAATAATAGCTTAATGGCCTTTGAAAAGGGCACGGGAAATGCAACGGGTATGCGACAACGTGGGTATATTACGATTGCACGATATAGAGCTTGTTTCAAGAAAATAAAAGAGATCACGATGTGAAGTTCATTTTTAGAGCTTAGGTTGCTACTGTGTGATGTGTGTTATGCCTTTGTTTTTCTGTATTTTTCTCAATTTTTCTGATGGAACCATTCAAGTAAGCTGAAGTGCAAATTACGTACACCATTGAGAAAGTTCAGCAATAATATAAGATTATGATAAACAACCCCAATTTGAAGCTTTGCATTCCAACGTTTTTCTTGCTCAAGCCTTAATAATCTTAATATCTCAACAAGCAATAAATATCAATTATCAAATCAATCAAAATCAAACATCTTAATTAAAAAAAACAATAGTATAGAATTTAAAATATAAATAGTGAACTAAACCCTAATACAGATCAATTGCCCAAACCCCTCCATGAAACCCTAGATATATAAGGCCTATACGATGAAACCTCAAATCGAATCCCAATCGCAACGTGCGAAAGGGTGAAAATCGAAATCAAAAAGTAAAATCCAACAATCCAAACTTCAATTCAATCAAACGAGTGCAAACAGGACATAAAAAAAGTATAAGTGAATAACCCAATGCGTACAAAAGAATAAACTAGCATAAAAACATTCATTCTCACAAACTAAAGGTCAATAATCCAAAAACTTCTCGGAAAATTCTCACCGCAGATCTTGATGGGAGCTTCAAGTTCAAGAAGATTAGGTTGTCTCATGAATATCTCCTTCGATTGCAAACAAAGCTGTCTGATCTCAGACTCCGACAGCTGCACCTGCTTAGCAGGCCTCCCCTTAACCTCAAGCAAACGGTTAATCACATCATCGAGAGCCGCCGAATCCATGCGAATTGTTTATTTACCATAAAACTGTAGAATCTCACTTTCTAAGATTCACTTTTCGAGTGTAATTCGGAGTATTAGTTCAGCTGGGGAAAAGAAGCTCAAGAAGAAGAAGAATGTGGGCGTTCGCGTGCGGCGTTCTTGGAGCTTTGCGAATGGTCACTGTTTCTCCGGGCGGGGGAGATATACAGAGGATTGAATATTATTTTAGTTCCGTATGTTAGGAGGGTGGGCGTTTTAAGGACACTTAACTTTAGAGTGATAATTTTAGTCTCGTAATTATAGAAAATGAAGCAATTTTAGTCCCATGAAGTTTGAAACCTAATTTATGCTGGAATTTGTACACGTAGCTGCCGGAAAAGCTAACGTGGACTGAATTTTTTTCTCAATCGCCACCTAAACGGCACATAATTAATAAGAATATAAATAATAAACTAATTGATAATAAGATAATTAATAAAAAATAATATAAAATAAGTATAGATTACAAGTACAAAAAGGTGGCGATAGAAAATACACAAATACTTCACCGAAAAGGGGCTTATTCGTTATTACAACCTCGTTCCACAACCTCCTCTGCTTATTGTCCCTTTAATTTATTTGCCCTCCAACGTCATCGTCCACATCATCTTCATCGGTGCTAAACCCTTTTGAAAACCCTAAACATATTTTCTGCACAGGCCCTCAATTTATGTAACAGATTTACTTGAACCAGAAACTATGTGAAGAACGAATAAATATACGTCAAAGTAAATGGTGTACGTAACTCGACTTATTCAATTCAAACAACAATGACATTCTTTTATGTAGCAAAGTACGCCAAAGCATACTCTTACTAATATGCGACTTGGTCATTTACTGGCTGCTCACTGTGGTTTTCCAATTAACTAAGTATACATTAATTAATGCATACTAATTTGTATACATATATATATATATAATATTATTTATAATTTAATAGGAGGCTATAATTTAATAATTTAAAAACTTGAAGGGTAAAAATGGCAATCACACAAATTAAAATAAATAAATAAATAGAAGATAAAATATTATTTTTCCGACATACCAAATTAAATTAAGCTGCTACTATATTCAGCCCAACGCTTTATATATATAGTATTAGATAAATTATAAATTGTTGTTAAATGTGATTTGATTTCAAAAGAAAAATCGAGATTGGTGATCTGGATCGATTATTCCTATATATATTTTTTAATACCGATCTTTTATTTTTATGAACGACAATAAATCAATCCTCTATAAATATAAGCTAAATGGATTATATGCATTGATGAAAAAATGGATTATGTACATATTCAATATTCATGATCCCCATAAATGTAATAATCGGAAACGCACAGTGACACGTGTAAGGAAACACCATGATTCGATGATAAAGTTCTATTTTCGCTGATTTTCACCACCAAACACTTACAAAATCGAACCCTACGAAAAAATGAATAAAAAAAAAATGAAAAACAATAGTTATATGCATACAGGCAACGAAACACGATTCGCTCCGTGAGCTTTATACATGAAACAAATCATGTTCGCTCCTCACTGTCCTAAAATTAATCAATTAATTAAATACCTATCTAATTATTTTTGCCGTTCAACAACGTGCATGGATTGCCACTCCCTTGGCCCGGTATGTACGTGCACGGCGAGCTCTGAGAGGGCGTGACGGGCCCACGTGGCAACGAAGACCCGAGCAGTAGGACTTGTTCTTCGAGCCACTGGCTCGTCCTCAACGGTCTCACCCCATCTGCTACGGAAAATAAGATCAAAATGTAAATGAAAAATAAAGATTTAGCTGAATTTTTTGGTGAAAACATAGCTTATTCTTTTCTTTTCTTTTATTTTATTTCCTCCCCTTGAAGTTGGGAGGAGCTAACAAAATAGAGATGAAAACGATGAACGAAAAGGGGAAAAAGTGGTTATTCGATATATATAGGCGTTAATTCACAGGGAGAAATATATTTATATTGTGTTTGACTTGGAAAAAAATAAATAAAATAAAACTGATTCAAAGACACAGATTTTTGAAAAGAAACGTTGTTGCACTGTTAATTGAATTGAATATGAAATATATATGTCATTCTTGAGTTACCAGATTTGACTCGAGTGGCTTGTTTTGTCAAATTCAATATAAATATTGTCTATTATGATGAGGAAGAAAGAAAACGAAATATGGGTTACCTTTCCTTGACTTGATCAACATAATATATTAAGATATGCATGAAAAACATTTCATATATTTTTAAATACTGGTCCTTTTTCAACACCATATACTGTCTTACCTGGGCCTAGCCCATAATTTTATTTTTGAATTAGTTACCCAATTGCTGAAACACTAATCCATAGCTTATATTATATTGATGATTGGTTTATATCTTTCCTTTTGTTTTCAATTTAATCAATTTGCAGTAATTTCTGAATGTTCTTGGCGGAGTTTACAAAATTCCTTGTCGCCCACTAATTAGACCAAAATAATGGTCCCATTATATACAATACAAATCACGAATTGTCGAGGCCCAAGGCTTTACCTACTTCGTCTTTTTTTTTTTTTTTTTTATTGTTACAAGAAGTATAAGACTTTAATGAATAATTAAGTTGGAAAAATTTTAAGGTATTTGATCAGTTGAGTATATATGAGTATCAAGTTTGATATTTTTCTTCATGGAACATTATATTGTATCATTTTTAACTCCTTCCGAAACTCCACGATTGAATGGTAATGTTGATATCGTATCAAGCAAGATTACGGCTGAAGGTACAATAAGGACTGCATAAATTGTACTTTATGAGATATGTCAAATTAATGCTAAAATTGCATTCCTAAATGTAAATCTTAAAGACATACATATTTATTATATATGTAAGGAGAAAAAAGTCCAAGAGTTTTAGTCGGTATGCCAAATTGATGTTGAAGCTACATTTCCTCATTATTATCATTTATTTTTTAACATATATATATATAGGTCGTTAATTTAATTTGCATTGCTATTTTTATTTCTTTAAACAAAATTTTCGCCATATATCTGATGAATTTCCCCCTTTTTTTCCTAATATGAACATACCATATGCACATGCTACTTAGTTTTTTTGGATGACTAAATATATTGATATCCCATCTTGGGTTATTATTTTTTATAAGTAAAATATACTTTTCTAATTTTATATTTCAGAATAAATTTGGTTATTGGATATTTTTTTGACAAGTAATTTGGAAGATGCTTTAATTTAATTGGAAAAAACGATCAAAATTCCAAATTTATTCGACACTAATTTTGCAATTTAACAGGTGTTACTATTTTTTGGAATTTGATAGCCTTAATTCTAGGCCTTTTGTAGCTAAATGTACGATGCTGAATTTTCTTTTTCTTTTCCAATTCCGAGGCCTTAAGAAAAGAACTTATAGAACATTACACGCTTTTAATACATGCGATTGCTTAATTGGATTATTCTATACTAAACCTAAATTGACATTTGACACATGTATATAAGTTGAACTATATTCTTTATATATACTTGTCAATCATCCAATGATGGCAGGTATTTATCATTAGTACTAATTTTATCCCAACTTCTAAATTCAATAATTTATTTTATTTCACTTTGTAAATAATAAACCGACTCCCTGTAACGACAACTTCTGAGCTGTAACAGTTTAATTTCCACGTAATCCTCTATGATCAAATGAAATGATGCAAATCAAAATATCCAATGTCATGTCAAATAAAAGAAAAATTACGAACTTTAAATGGAACGAACGCTACGTTTCTGATAACCGAGGGATTTAAAATATACGAATAATAAAAATATTAATTTGAACGAGTAGAAAATCGCTTTATCGTTTAACAAAAAGACGAAACAGATTCTATGACCCAATAAGAAATTAATTTTTTTTGAACAGTAAACGACAGAATTAGTAGTCTTTCTACGTAAAAACTATCCCCGAAACAAAATTTCTCATTTATCTCGAGAATATTGTCTTTAATTATCTTCTACTAAGCATATAACGTGACTGCCACGTCATCTTTACCGCTCGCTGAAGTTTTCCCTTTACTGAACACAAGCGGTGCTCTTTAAAAACTCTCTTATAAATCTTATAAACCCAAACCCTCGAGATCGAGAGAGAGAGAGAGAGAGAAAAGTAGAGAGAGGATCATTTTAGCCAAGAAATTAGTGCTACGTAGGACCTTCGTGAGACGTGACCAGGCCACAAACACTTCCTCGTCCTTCTGTTATATTCCTAAGAAGACAACACACACGGAAAGAAAACGACCCCGAGTCCTTTTTTTCGCTCGTTTTTTCACCACGAACTTTGTAGTAAATTAGCGAGTCGGTTTACCTCCCGTGGCTCGAGATGGACGATGATGGGGGTGGCGGAATGATGATTGAGGACGGATTGAGCGATCATCGGAGGAGGGATCTCGAAGACGGGTGCGTTAAGCGCCGCGAGGTGGTTGGGGGTGGCGGCGGAGGAGACGAGCCGGGGCCATCGGCCGTTTGCGGCGTGGAATTGCTGGCGCTCATATTCGGCAAGCTCAACGCTCGTAGCCTGGTCGGTTGCTGCTTGGTGTGCCGCGAGTGGTTCGCTGTAGCTTCGAGTGATAAGATTTGGGCACCAAAGGTCATCAATTTCGAAACCCTTAATTTTTTATTTTGTTTTTTCTTTTACTGTTGTTGTTGAGAGGAATGGGAAACAGGGTACTTATGACTCTTTGAATTGTTTTATGCGTAATCATGATTCTTGAATTCGAATTCCGAATTTCGAACGGGATGCTCTGTTTTAATTCAAAGCCCTCTGTTTTGCCCCTTGGAGTAATGCGTGTTTGAATTTTAAAATTTTGAATGTGGTTGACTTTTGTTCAGGCATGATGTCAAATATTTGATTTTTATGCCTTTTTCTCTGTTTTGCATTGCCGTAGTTTAGAGCAGGGGAGGATGAACAAGTAAAGGATACTGTTTAAGTGCTGTAATAGTTTGAGTTTAAGCTGTATCACCCTTTATGACAGCTAAGATAGAATGTTATTGCACTGTTTATTTTGCCGAATGGATATTTCATAATAGTAAACTGAGACTACTTGTTTGGTATTCGTAGAACAATTGATTTGTACTTATCAACCTTGCATTATAATAATTGCGATTAACTAAGAATTTTTGCTCGTTCTGTTTCCGGTTTTTGCTCGTTCTGTTTCTGGAACTTTTTATGGTTAAGTGAAATGCCAAGCATCAAGTAGCTGCTTATAGCACTATACATGAGTAAGGAACAGCACTAGTAAAGATAGAATCTTGGGAATTTGAATGTTCTTCCATGTTGATTCCTCAGTGCTCGATGCCTATAGTATTTGATGATGTGTTTCAGCATAAGTACTACTGTAATTATGAACTTGAATAACATTATTCAAGTTTTGGACTTTAGCCACTGTCCTTTCGATGATCCCGTGGACAAGTGGCTATTAGAAATGTGTTCAGCTCCGCAGAATCAAAGACCCAATACAAGTTCACGTGTTTGAACTACTAAAACACCGAACTTCTTTGATTCTTGTGGTGTTTGAAACGCAAGAAACAGTTTTTCTTTCTCCAATTTACGTGATGATCTGTTTCTAATTGTGCTCTTACGTGTATTAGCTTATTAGCTTAGTTTTCATTCTCCAATTTCATGCTTGCATAGGCTTATGCATGGGCCCGAGCAATTTACTCATCTCCGTGCCCTTTCGGTAATGAGCAGGTTGCTAAGAAAGTTTGTCCTAAGCCGACATTAGTTGTGCAGATTGGAGACTAAGTGTTGCATTATGCTCTGTTTATTACACCGCACCGCAGAAACATAGCAATAGTATGTCTCGTCTAGTCTCTGCTTCAAGGAGTAAGACGGTGGATCCCTAGGTAATATTTGTTATTTTCTTGAGGAGGGCCAAAATTGAAGCCCCTAAAGAAGCTTTTTGGATTATGGGACTGGGTTGAGAGAAAGAGAGAGTGTCTTTGTTGGTTAATTTTTTTGATATAACTCATCTCTCGAAGGGACATGAGATAATTTACATAAGAATTGATGGTTAAAGTACTTTATTATTTGTCAGGATTTTAAGGGTAGTCGCTAAGGGGTTCTTCTTGCTGTGGTACGAGGAAGCTGGAGGCTTCTATGATGTCCAAACGGGTAAGATTTTTCAACCTACTTAAACTAGAGCCAAGAATGTGCTCAAGTTTTTTGATTATTATGAGGCCAAGTTAAACAAAAAAGTAAATTGAAATATATAACTTAAAGAGAAGTCGTGGCCATCAAGTGCCTTCTGATGAAGACAATAAAAAAACTAAGCACATTTCAAGCTAATTGAGTTTGTAGTAAAAAGGTGCCGTTTTTTAAGATGACTGGACCTCGAAGTCAATAGGATTAGGTTCTATGTAGAATACCCATCATGAGCACGTGGTTTCAACTGTGGAGAGAAAGGATGTTAACAAGTGTAACAATGGTTTAAGAAAGATAAGCAAGTGATTAGAGGTTTTAATGGTGTTCTTCTCGAGGCGTATTAGTTAGGTTTCCTCGTTGGGGGGGTTTTGTGGATAGAAGAGTCCAGCAAAGGTGCAATATTCTGAAGTAAGAAAAAGATCTTGCAGAGGTCAAAAGATTGTCTTAGAATTGTTGGTCGGATCCCAAGGAGTTGTTGATGCTGCATGAAAGCGACCTGCAATAGACAAAACAACCCCATATTTAGCAACAGAATGACTAGTAATATATGGTGAAACACAAAATCTGCTTTTCAGCAAACAGCCAAGGTGTGGGTCCATTTAGGAAATATTGGGCCTTATGCTTTTGTGCATGTAAGGAAGGTCCATATTAAATAAAATACATGGAGAATTGCATTAGGGAGATGGGTTTCTAGGAGCAATCAATCACAATCAAGTTTGGTTTATAAATCAAATGGGGAATAATATATAGAACGAGGAAAGGTTTTACGCGGGTGGGGTAAGGCGTGGTCTCCAAATCTGCACAAATGCTATAATGTTGGTTGTACCCTGAGGTTTACATAGAGTATGGAGGATTAGTTGTCTGCTCTCTAAGTAGAGAGACATTTCAAAGTGAATCTACTTTTTGGATTGAAGTGAATTCGTTCTTGTGATAGCTATAGAGTATAGTGACCAATAAGAAAAGTATGAGTCGTGTCTTTGTATTGCTAATATGAATTGTCGTGCTCCCTAAATGACTAGGAAACCGATGTCGCTATAGTCCTTGGTGGTTTAAATTTCCATCGTTGGGTCGTATAAGATTATTCGTAGGGTCGTATATGAATATTTGTAATCATCTTACCTGATCTTGATTGATTTTCTTAAAAAGTATCATCAGTATTTAGGGTCAATAGCGTAACTTTTGTTGGTACAACAAATGTTTATTAGCAAACGAGTTACGGAAAGGAGGTTGTTGAATAATTTGGAAACAAGTATGATAGTTGTGTATATATGTAGTTGCCTAGGGAAGTTATCATTTGAATATTAGCTAACTTAGTTAAAGATCTATTCGAATCGTTTTTTTTGTACGAGTTGGAACCACAATCCAGAGGTAGGACATGTAACTCAGTTCCACTAATGATATGTTCCGTTCGAATTAGGATTGGCCATTATTATTGCAAAGTACCTCTACCTCCATTGCTTACACCTCTTTATGTTGAATCTCTCGCTTCGTTCAAATCACCTATGGTGTCAATACAATGTTTCCAATTTCATACCTCTGAGTGATCTAACTTAACTTGCATATACTCTTTGGAAATCATTGTTGTTGAATTAATTGATAGATTTTTAGATTTATAAGAATCAAATACATCGAGTACATTTGTTAATTATAGCATTGAACTCCATGAAAAGTGGATTGGGGAATTCTAAAACTTAAAGAGACTTTTAGTGCCAAACCTTTAGGCCTTTCAGCATTTGGCTATCAAAACGTTTCATTTCTACTGAGATCTTGCGCAAGCGATCCAACAGAACAACTCAAGATAAATTCAGATCGTTAATGTCTTCATGCTCGTTCGAAGTTGGAAGTACCATTTGTACAAATAAGACTCTTGTTCCTTGTTGTCGTCTGCATATCTACCAATTGAAAATCTATAAGGAGTAACTTAAAGTACAATCTATGGTATAGTTCTTTCTATGATAGAAAAGCCATTTGGTCTCCGAGTAAAAACAATTGTTGTATTACATAAAACCAATTCTTCTCAAATCTTAAACCACCTCCCATTCTCCACCCACACAACGCTTAAATGTGGAAAACAAATATTATTTATGCAATTTCTTGCCAAGTATCTCGGCGTAGAAATACGTCCGCTGTATGATTTAACTGCTTTGTTAAGAGTCCTTAGCTCTCACAAAATAACTATATTATCTGAACCGAAAAATAACGACAATGTTGAGCTTCATCAAATTTCTCTTATTGAATCGATGATAAGTCTATCCGCCAATATGTGGCTTTGTCCTTTTAAGTGGAGGCATCTGTCCCATCTGCATCCCGTAATCGATAGTAGTTGAACTAATTTCCCTAACATTGCATTATTTTGTAATGCCCTTATCAATGCGGGGTGCAAAATTTAATCATAAGTTTATCTTTTCATTAAAAATAAGAAAGCCAACTCAATACAAGGAGGATAAAGGAAGGTAGGAGCTACCCTAGTAGAATGCTAGGCACAAAAGCAAGAAGAGGACATTAATACTACAAGATTGAAATGAAAGCTTGACCTTCTGCTTCAAATACCATATCGTTCGTAAAGTTAAAGACAGGATTGTAAACTTTATCTTAATCTTTTCAATAATCATTCTCCCCTATTTATAGGAGTATACAACTCTATATAAGTACATTATTCACAGAATATTCACAACCATATCCTACCAAACTTGCTATAAATAAGGAAATCAAACAGAATACTAAATCAAATAAGATCATATCCCAATCTGCCGTGATATCTGCAACACTCCCCCTCAAGCTGAGGAATAGATACTCTTCATTCCCAGCTTGGAAGTGAGTTCATAAAATCTTGCACTGTTCACTCCTTTTGTTAACACATCCGCTACTTGTTGTTCTGATGGAACATATGCCAAACACACTTGACCATCTTCAAGCTTCTCTTTGATAAAGTGCTTATCAATCTCAATGTGTTTGGTGCGATCATGCTGTACAGGGTTATGTGCAATATTGATAGCTGACTTATTGTCACAATAGAGCTTAATAGGACCTTCTCTACTGATATTCAGATCATCTAAAATGATATTCAGCCAAAGTAGTTCACACACTCCTTGGGCTAAGGCTCTGAATTCAGCTTCGGCCGATGATCTTGCCACCACATTTTGCTTCTTACTCCTCCATGTCACTAGGTTCCCACCAAGAAAAGTGCAATAACCCGTGGTAGATCTTCTGTCTACTGGTGATCCAGCATAATCTGCATCAGTGTATGCTTCTAGAGTTGTTCCCCCGTTTCTTCTAAACAGCAAACCATTCCCAGGTGTGCCTTTCAAGTAGTGTAATACTCTATAGGCTGCTTGTAGATGTGGAACTCTAGGATCATGCATAAATTGACTAATCACACTAACTGAGTAGGCAATATCTGGCCGAGTATGAGCCAAATAGATGAGTCTTCCAACCAGCCTTTGATACATATGTTTATCTACAGCTGGTTTCTCTTTTGCTGCTCCTAGTTTCTGGTTTGGATCCACTGGACTAGAGACTGGTTTGCACTCAACCTTCCCTGTTTCCTTTAGTAGATCAGATACATATTTTTGCTGAGATATGAAGATTCCCTGTGAAGAGTGAGCAACTTCGATTCCAAGGAAGTATTTGAGCTTTCCTAGTTCTTTGATCTCAAACTCATGTGCAAGTTTGTTCCTGAGGTCATGCCTTTCTTTGTCATCATTTCCAGTAACTATGATGTCATCCACATAAACTAGGAGAGCTGTGATTTTCCCATCTGTCGAATGCTTGACAAACAAAGTATGATCTCCCTGGCTTTGTTTGTATCCCGACTTCTTCATGACAGTGGTAAATCTCCCAAACCATGCTCGAGGAGACTGCTTCAATCCATAGAGAGCTTTCCTCAATTTACAAACCTTCCCATCAGCTTCTCCAAATCCTGGTGGAACTCTCATGAAGATCTCTTCCTTCAATTCCCCGTGAAGAAAAGCATTCTTCACATCATATTGCAAGAGGGGCCAATCATAGTTAGCAGCCAAGGAGATCAGAATTCTTACAGTATTCATCTTGGCCACCGGTGCAAAAGTTTCGTGATAATCCAGACCATACGTTTGAGTAAATCCTTTTGCGACCAATCTGGCTTTGTGTCTCTCAAGTGTTCCATCAGCTTTGTATTTCACTGTAAAAATCCACTTGCAGTCAACTACATTCTTCCCTTTCGGCCTGTCAACAATCTCCCAAGTTTTGTTCTTCTCAAGTGCTGTCACTTCCTCTTTCATAGCATCCTTCCATTCTCTTTTTCTCAAAGCCTCAGAAACAGTGGGGTATAACAATAGTGTTTAGGCTTATCATGAATTTTCTGTGGCTTGGGGAACAAGAGTTTAGACAAATATAGTGAGATAAAGGATAAATAGGATTTTTAGTACACTTTCGAGTACCTTTTCTAACAGCAATTGGAAGCTTAGAGTCATCTAGTGGTTCTGGTATATCAGAATTCACCAGATCTTCAGGTGAATCAGGTACAGGAGGCTCTGAGGTGGAGTCATGGACTTGTATCTCAGCAGGGACAGTCATTCTTCTGGAATATACTAAAGGAAACCTTGGAAACATGTCTGGGCCTTTAGAAGGTGTATTTTTATGGATTGATTGTGGTGAATTCTGCTCAGGTTGAGGCTGCCCATTTGGGATTGGATGGGGCTGCAATTCAAGGTCTTGTTTGAGTGGGTATTGAGGTAGATCAAGATCCTTTAATGGTTCAATACTATCTTCATTGACAACATTCTCCCCCTGAAGATAGGATTCTGAAAAATATGGCATGTTTTCTGAGAAGGTAACATCAGCAGAAATATATGTCTTTCTGGATTTAGGATTGAAGCATTTATACCCCTTTTGTGTGTTTGAATACCCGAGGAACACACACTTAATGGCTCTAGGATCAAGTTTTCCCCTTAGACTACTATGCACATGTACAAAGGCAGTACACCCAAAGACTCGAGGAGTAAGATCATTAGAAGTTCTAAAATGTGGGTAAAACTCATTTAGAGTTGCAACAGGACTTCTGTTGTCAAGAACTCTTGAGGGCAGCCTGTTTATCATGTAAGCAGCATTCAAAACAGCCTCTCCCCAATAACCTTTTGGAACATTATTCTGAAGGAGTAATGCCCGGACAGTTTCAAGTAAATGTCTGTTTTTCCTTTCGGCCACCCCATTTTGTTGAGGTGTGTAGACACAAGATGACTCATGTATAATGCCATGTGACTGAAAGTAGGATGTCAAAGTTTTGTTAAAATAGTCTGTGGCATTATCAGTTCGAAACATTTTGATTTTGGCTCCAAATTGGTTTTGCACCATGTTGTGGAATTGAGGTATAATAAAGCTGACTTCAGATTTTTGTTTTAGAAGAAACAACCATGCTACCCTGGTGCAATCATCTATAAAGGTGATAAACCATCTTGTCCCAGAAATATTTGGGGTAGAAGAAGGCCCCCAAATATCACTATGAATCAATTGGAAAGGAAAAGAACATCTTTTATTGCTGATAGGAAATGAGACACGAGTGTGTTTAGCCATACTACATATATCACACTCAAAAACAGTAACATCTAATCCCTTAAAAAGTTTAGGAAACATGGTCTTTAAAGAGGTAAAAGAAGGATGTCCTAGACGCTTATGATATAACCAGATGGTGTCTTTATTGACTGACTCAAGTAAGAAGTAGGTAGGTTACTGTAGGGTGTATTGGGCGCTTCATGTGGTAGAGACCGTCCCTTTCTTCAGCAAGTCCAATCCTCCTCCTCGACCCCTGTTCCTGGATATCACAATGTGAAGGAAAAAAGGTAGCACAACATTTGAGATCATTGGTTAATCTTTTTACAGAAATGAGACTGGTAGATAGTTTTGGAACATGTAAAACATCCTTGAGTAGGAGGCCTGGTAAAAGTGATATGGTTCCAGTCCCTGCAACAGTTGCTAGAGATCCATTGGCAACCATAATTTTTCTGTTACTGGGACAGGGAGTATAGGAAGAAAACAGGTTAGATTTAGGAGTCATATGGTCTGTGGTACCCGAATCTAGAATCCAAGAATGGTTTAGAACTGTTTCTGAGGCATTTGAGCACTTGGAGAATGAAAGATGACCTGATGGAGCCAGTGAACAGTTTGCAGAAGAAGGCTTTCTCAGGATTGAAGCAGACTTCTTAACCTAGCAACCTCTTCACTGTTGAATCTCTCTCCATTCGTGCCTTCCACAGTGTTAAAGCTTTCAGCCATATTCACTTGAGACCTTTGCTGGCTTCCTCGATTTCCCCAGTCCTTACTTGGTGGTTTGCCATGTAGTTTCCAGCAGGTCTCCTTAGTGTGTCTTGACTTTTTGCAATGAGTACACCACATATCATCCTTGTTTCTATTCCCTTGAGTTTCTTCAGGATACCAGGTTTTTTTTCTTGACAGCTTTGGCTCAGATTTTGCAACCATCACAGAACCTTCCATTGGTTGAGATTCAAGCATCACTGATCTTCTGCTTTCTTCTCCTCTAATTAATGCAATGGTCTCTTCCAAAGAAGGTATGTCTTCTTTTCCCAATATTTGAACCCGTACTTGATCAAATTCGGGATTGAGGCCTGCAAGAAAATCATATGTTCGATCCTTCTCAATGAATTTTTTTAAGGTCCTGGCATCCTCGGTACATTTCATCTCAAATGTCCTGTAATGATCAAGTTCTTGCCACAGGTTCTGCAGCAGATTGGCATATTCAGTGACTGTTTTTTCTCCTTGCTTTGTGGCAGCAGTTTTGACCTTGATCTCATATGCCTGAGCAGCATCACGCGCCTTGGAGTAGGTTCTGCTGATATATTCCCAGATCTCTTTGGAGCTGGACAAGAACATGCATGTATCACTGATTTGTGGGTCCATAGATTCCCATAACCATGACATAATCATGGAATCCTCTTCATCCCATGTATCAAACTTAGGATCATCATCTTTTGGACCTTCTTCAAGAAGATGTTTGAGTCTTCCTTTACCCTTAAGGTATGTGCGGATAAACTGAGACCATTTTAAGTAATTCTTTCCATTGAGTCTGTATGTGGATCGTAGGTTCTGTAAGTCTCCAATTTTTTGAACATTGCTGGAGTCTTCAGGCTTCTTAGGGCTGGTAACCATGGATTCTTCAGACATTTTTTCAGCAATTAAGGCTGTGAGAGGTTAACAACTATGAAGGTTGTTGATTTAGGCTCGGATACCATAAAGTTAAAGACAGGATTGTAAACGTTATCTTAATCGTTTCAATAATCATTCTCCCCTATTTATAGGAGTATACAACTCTATATAAGTACATTATTCACAGAATATTCACAACCATATCCTACCAAACTTGCTATAAATAAGGAAATCAAACAGAATACTAAATCAAATAAGATCATATCCCAATCTGCCGTGATATCTGCAACAGTTCGTTGTTTCATCCATCAAAACCATTCTTGAATGAGGCTAGGGATGAATCGGGAAGACTTCTTCCTTTTTGTTATATCCTCTATTTTATGAAGAGAATGGATATTTCTCGAAGTATCACGAAGAAATGGGTCTGAATTGCCTTTTTTTTTTTCGGATGACCGCCGGTATCCGGGTTGTTCCGACTAATCCGATCGCCCCGCATGGGTGGGTGAGGCTCCCAAACGGGGTTTCTGCATTCACAAGGTTTTGAACCGAGACCTTGCTTAAGCGACCAAGCCGCTTATCACTTGGACCAACCCTTGTTGGTGGTCTGAATTGCCTTTGAGAGGGGAAAAAAGAGACCAAACCATTTATAATTGGTAGTATTTGAACTCGCCCCTCTATGCAATGTTGGATAATGTTGGACAAATATGATCTTAGTGTTGTCTTCCATTAACAACAAGAAAGCCTATTCATAGTGCAATTTTAGTAGAATGCTAGGCTCAAAAGAAAGGAGAACCTCGCTACGCAAATTGGAGGGAAATTTTGGACTTCTATTTTAAAGGCTTCGAACACCAAACCTAGTATTATTTTTTTCCTACGACAAAACCATTATTGAATGAGGTCAGGGGTGAATCGAAAAGACATCTCTACTCTTATGTTTTATGGAGAGAATGAATCTTTCCTTGATGGATCTTGCTACGCGGTAATCTCAAACTTATTTTCTAGAAGGCTAGTGTCATTCTTTCCTCCAGCAAAACCATTCTTGAATGAGGCCAGAGATGAATCGAAAATGACATCTTATTTGTTATGCAGAAGATGGAATCTTTCTCCCAAAGGATAAAAAATGGGTCCGAATTTGCCTTCGGAAAGAAAAGGAGAGAAAACCATTCATAATCTATAGAAATTGAACTATCATTTCAGACATAACATTGCATTATTTTGGAAGCCCTTGCATGTTGGACAATCTGATCATAGTTGTCTTCCAATTAATAAATCCATTTCATAACGCAAGGAGGATAAGGAAGTGTCAGAGCTATCCTGAATGCAAGGGCAAAAGAGCAAGAGGAACTCACGACACGACTTGAAAGAAAACTTCTATTTTAAAAGGCTTTGTACCATACATAATATTGTTCTTTCCTTCTACAAAACCATTCTTGATGAGGCTAGGGATAAATTGAAAAGCCATCTTATTCGTTCTACCTCATTGTTTACTTAGGGAATGAGTCTTTTTCTCGAAGGATAAGCAAAAATAAATTCGAAAGGGAAAAAAGGAAAGATACCACACTGTAGTAATTGAACTATCCTCTCTAACATACCTGCATTATTTTGACGCCTTTATCAATGTCAATTGGATAATATAATCAGTTTAACAAGAAAGCCAATTCATAGCAGAACAAGGATGGGTAGGTTCTATCTAATATAATGCTAGGGCCCTAGTAAGGAGGGGAGCTTGCTACACAAATTGATATGAAAGCTCGGAATCCTAATCTAAAAGGCTTCATAAAATCGTTCATACCTCCTGCAAAACCATATTTGCATGAGGCGAGGGATGAATAGAAAAAGATAATCCTTATTCGTTCGACCGTATATTTTAATAAGAGAATGAATCTTTTAAACGAATGGTCAATATAACTATCTACGAATTGCCTTAGGGAAGGAAAAGAAGAAATGGACCATGTATTATCCTCTCAGCATTTGTTGCATGATTTCGGAAACCCTTACGAATTCATGTTGGACAATTTGATGTAACATTGTCTGCTTATTAACAACAAGAAGCCAATTCATAGCGGAGGATAAAGGAAGGTTAGGAGCTATCCAATAGATAATGTGAAGGCGCAAAAGCTACAGTCCTCAGTACACGAATTCAAACAGAAGTTCAGACTTCTATTCTAAAAGCCTTTGAATACCATAAATACTATTGTTCTTTCTTCTAGCAAACCCTGAAAAAGACACCTTTATTTGTTCTAACTCCTACTTTTATGAAGATAATTAATCATTTTATCGAAATATTAGAAAAATGGGTCCGAATTGCATGTGGAAAGAAAACAAGAAAGAGCCTAAACTACTCGTAAATGATAGTAAGTAATTCAACTATCCACTGTAGCATACATCCATTATTTTGGAAGCCCTTGTCAATGATGATCAAATGTGATCATAAACTTGTCTGTCGATTAGCAAACAAAAAAGAAAATTCAATGCTGACTCAATTTGATCATAAATGTCTGTCCATGAACAATAAAGGTGGACATGTGCAACATCTATATGTAGTGGTTCATTAATGTTTATTAATGCAAGCGGAGAAGAATATAGAGGTTAAGTCTTTCTTAAGGTAATGACCTAACATTCATTCAATTCAAATAAAAAGGGTGGTCGTGGCTCACGATCTAGTCAAGGGGAGGATTCTCAACGAGCCAAACCAATCTAATAAAGATCACGCAGTTTGTTAACTTCGTCATACTTGCAATTTCATGCTACAGTTTTTAGAAGCGGGCTCCTTGATAAGATTCTACCACAATGTCACTAATACATACTATGTTGCCACTTATGACGAGGGTTTCATATTTCAGTAGGTCAGCCAAAGGTCTGAAATAACAATGCTTGTTAGTGTGAAGAACATTCACTCGGAAAAGGATTATGAATTTTGTCTTGATAATTTCACTCATCTTCATGGAACTTTGTACCGGAAACGTGAAGTTTAATTTTAGAATTTTGTGAGATTGATCTCCTTGACCAATCCTTCTTAATCCACTTCAAACATGCAAAAGACTTCTTACAAAACTAGATACATTGGAACTTAAACCTAAATGTATGTTGATTAAGAATCGTCTCCAATGATGGATGATCCTACGCCGAAGAACTTGTTCTCTTACACTTCTTAAAGTTCCCATACCATGAAACATGGAGAATGACATAGAGTTCTAAAAAGTACGTTTTGTCTTCCATAATTTCTGCTTGTTGGTAGCATTTTCATATTTTTCCCCTTAGGTTGAATAAGAAATGTCTAGATCTAAATGGATTCTTTTATATTAGGTGACTTAAAAGGTAGTATCGTATGAATCATGGTAGTAATAGGCGGATGTTTTAATAATGACACGACCAATTAAACGCAGATAAATCGAAATAAATCGAATTCGCGAAGCATAAGATACGAGCAATTTGTTGAAGAACTATTTGTAATCAAACGTATATCACTTAGAGGAGGGGAGTTCTTCGAAGAGAAGTAGATGATGGGAATGTAAGACTTAAACATTGATTACTCTAAAAGTACCTATATGAATGTCAAAAATAGATGAGTTGCCCCGATGGTTTGCCAATAGCGTGCCAAGAAATATTGAATGGTGTTAATGCGAGGGTTTCCTTTTCCTAGGGCTATGGTATTTTATGTTCTTTTCTCTTTATCGAATTTGTAACCATTAGGATGCCTCGACATGTGCACGACATCGCTTCACGCAGTGGTTGTGATAATATCCCCCTAGAGAAAGTTGAAATTGTCATGGACTACCGTTATATCCTTCCATGCTTTATAACTTTAGAGGAGGAGGCAAACATTCATTATTATATGAGATTTAAAAAACACTAGTAAGCCACCTTCCAAACTTAAAAATGCCGCTTTCCGTTAGTTATATAAATAAAAATTAAAACTTTTGTGAAGTTGAGATATTTTTTGAAGGTCATAAAGTAAAAATATATGTTCAAGGCTAGATGAAAGAAATGCATAGCGATTGGGTGTTTTAGAATAAAGAATACATAAATTAATATATTATACACTCCATTCATGCTAAAGCTTTTAGGTGAATTGATCATTAAAAAAAAAGTACTGTCATTCTTTTTGAACTCATAATGGTGGTGATGATTAAGTTAATTGGCATGTTATCCTTGATCACTAAAGGTGGGATTTAAAATCCATTTGTCGTTCCAATCTCGGATACAAACCTTTTTAGAGGTTCATTTTGGGCTTTATAGCTTTCGTGAGGTCATTATGAACTTATTGACAAAGTAAGGATGTTGAATTTAAAAAGTTCTATGTCCTACTCTCGATTACCCCCTCATGTAAATCCGTGCATCGACCTCTTTTATAGGCTTGGCAATGGGACATGGATTTCATGAGTCCCGGTGAGATCAGCCCGATTAAGGCTAGATTCACCATTTTTCTCTGCCCATGGGGCGGGGACGCCGTTGGTGGGGAGGGATATGAAGGGGTTAAAATTTCTCCTCGTTGTCGGGATATCCACCACATTCTCTCTGGGGATCCCCAACACTAAATTCTCCAGGCTTATGAATGAATCTACTATCAAACTTATTATGACGATATTACTTGAACCAATTACTTGTGTTATTTACATTTTTTGATAATTTTTTGGATTTCGTTTTATTTTTGCTATTTTTTATGGAAACGAAAAATATATACACTAAAGAAATGTGGGATGGGGACTCCCATGGGGAAAGAACCCCGACAAATCCTTGTGGAGGTGGGGAGACGGAGAAATTTCTTCTTGTTTGCATATTGGGGAATAACCCTTCCCGGCCCACTGCCAGGCCTAGTTGTTCCTACTATAGCCTTTGGTATTTCTATTATTTCCCAACTTTTTGAATAGATAAGTTAAACGAGGAAGAAAATCACATATATTTTTACCATCGCTTCTTGACATCCTTTTTTTCTAATATATGATTTTAGTGCACAATATATACAAATATTAAAAGATAAACTATAACTATTAATAGTATGACAAAACTAGGACAAGTGTTTAAAAACTTGTAATATGATTGGTGAATTTGTGAATGTCAATAATGAGAAATTTTTATGCTATTTTTTATTTTTGTTTGAATATCACAAAACTTTCATACAATTATTATTGTTGGATTTGGAAAATAATTATATTTGATGTATCGTGTTGAAATTAGTTATATTAGTGTACTTATCCATTTCTTCTAAATATTATTTTTCTTATATAGCTATAGACAAATATCCATATCGAAAGTCAAATATGTGTTAGCATATTTAATGTACGCTTGTTAGATCCTTGTAGTCATTACACTTGCGCTCTTTCTATTTGGTCTTCATGGTGGTTGCGTCCTACCCGTAGTTTTTTCTATTAGTTTATATGTCCCCAATATTTAATTTTTTTTGTCTATATGATGTGTTTGGTAATCAACTTTTTGTTTCAATTTATAATCTTATGGAATGTGAAAATGTCATCCATAGTTGGTATGATTATTAGCAATCTTGGTAGATGGAGGTCGTAGTTAAGATGCTTACCTTTTGGATCTTGTAGAAAAAACCATAATATGTATATGTTCGGATACACATCTCAAGTAACTTAAGTTCTTAGAGAAAGGTCAGTCAACTGCATATGCACATACATATTTAATAGGTTTAGGACGAAAAAGAAATAAGTTTCAAGCTACTTTAGGAATTAATTTCTCCTTGTAGGAAAAGGATTGAACTCAAACATATGAAACTTCATGAATGAAATTTTAGAGTCCGTCGTATAGAACATATTAAAATCGTAACATAAATTTAGTAGAATGGGATCTTTGAAAATAATTATATCGGCACTAAGATATATATATTTTGTTTCGTTTGTTTGTTATTCTAATTCATTATATGTTGCTCAATGATTAATTGAATGTCGTTAAAATTACAATTAAACTAAATGATTCATTGTTTGTATTACATCTTAAAATTACAATTCAACCTAACAATTCAATGATTTTAGTTAAAACTAGTGCGTAAACCAAAAACGTTAAAACGTGAAGTAATAGAGTAGATCATCTATTTAGTTAAGAATTTTTTTGGTAAAAGGTAAAGACATCTACGATGACCATAGCAAGATGAAATTATACATACGCAATCTAGCACTAGTTTGGGTGTTGTTGCATTGAGGTATGTACATTGATCGAGTGATAAAAACTTCCCATTTTTAGATCAAACGGAGTTATTCGTGACAGTCCTGGTAACTACTATTTTTTTATGTTCTTTATCATCTTAGGCTTAACTATTTAGTTTCTTTAAAGCTTTTTATTGATAAAAGATTGTTACAAGTTTTAAATAAATAATATTTAGTATATTTAAGCTTTTAAAACGAAGTTTCTCCCAAAAAGGGTACCTTAAATTTTGAACTGGTTTGATTATCTTGAAGAAGTAGGGAGGTGTTAATAACAACCTAGTTTTAGAATGGAATGTTTACCATCTTGTTTATAATTTTGTTATCAGCGTTTTGATTGAATGTAGCTGTGACAATTCTCACCTGGGAGAAAGAAATATGAAATTATATCAATTCTCAATTAAAGTATGAACCTCAGACATGTTTTACATTTGATTTATAATATGAAATTATACTAATTACTTAAAAGTAGTATGAACCTCAAAAGATGTTTTACATTTTAAGTTAAAAGGTTTCATATCTGACTCGACTCTAATTTATTGCTCAAATTGTTAAAAATACATGATATTAATGGTCTATTCTTGAATGTATTTGGAATTATTCCTTTTGTGCCTACATTTTTGGATATTAGTTCTTGAAGTACGTGAAGTTATAATTTTTCCTTGCGTGATCAAAACTCGATAATATTAATTTCATTTGGTGATGATATTTTATTGATCACGTTAAGTTTACTTTCTTTTGGTAATAATATTCAGTGGATCACTAAGCTTATCTCCGTTTAGTTTAGATTTCCGTTAACGTGTTGTTAGTTTTAGCAATCAACCTAATACTTTTCTACATATCCTAATTCAAAATAATCAAATTTGTATTTTAGATCATAGAAACACATGTCTACGTAATCTAGTACTAGTTCACATTGGGGTTAGGTATATTGGTCGAATGATAAAAGCAATCCAATGTTTAGTTGAAGGAGAATTATCCACGACGATCATATTAACTATCTTTTTGTAGGGTTCACTATTGAGGTTTTCTTAAGCTTTTTAGAGATAAAAATTATGATAAGCTTTGAAATCTAGCACTAGTTTGCGTATCACATTGCATTGAGCAAACAAAACAATTCGAGGTTTGGATAGAATGACGTTATCCACGACGAACATACTAAGTACTATTCTCAAATGTTTAGACATTAGTATTATGTTTCTCTTGACATATTATGGAGGTGTTAATCACAATGAACCTAGCTCTAAGACGAAATATCATCTTGTCTTGGACAATTCACATCTTAGCAATACTCGTTAAAAAGAATTATGAAAATCATATTGTTAGGTACAATATTAAGTGGACTTCCATAAATGCTCATTAAATCCGTATCATCTCAAACTAGAGAAGTTTTACATTTGTTTGGTTATATAGTTTCAATATTTGGTAGGTCGTATTTATTTGCATAGGTTCTTAATATAATTTATGACACATTGCTAGTTTTATAATTCTATTCCTGTATATTCGGAACTATTATATTTTTTGGTTGCATTTTAGGATATTAGTCTCTTAAAAGTGCTTGTAGTTACAAATTTTCCTTGGAGTTATTAGAATATCGATATCTATATTCAGTTAACCTCTAAAATGTCACAAACTAAAGACAAACGTTAACATCAAAATTGTCATGAACGATAGACACGAACTAAATATCATTTTCTGTGGAATAGTGTGGATATCCTTTCGTGGTCAAGAATGTGATAAGTACCGTTCTATACCTGTATATTTTTCAATTTATAGTGATGATATTCTACGATCATTGAGGTGATCTTCTTTGTTTATTTAAGACTTGTAAATACATTTCAAGTTTTAGCTATCAACATAAGCAATCGAATACTAGTCTTTGTGTCTTGGTTCAAAGTAAACAAATGTGTAGGATGATCATAACAAGATAAATTATATGTACATCTCTCTATGTTTCATATCATGTTCAATTGATATTGTATATTGATCAGATGATAAAAAATTTTGATGTTTACTTTGTGTTGGAAATAGAAGTTTTAAAATTTAAATGTGATACAGGCTCTGCAGCTTAAATTTTAGGTGAATTGATCATTTAACATAATATAATATTCCAACTAAGAGGTCATGGATACAAGTCAACACGATCACCCATGAAAGAAAATTTAAAAAAGAGGTTTAAACGTGAAGGAACATGTTGGAAATGAAATACGGAATTAGAATATAATACACTACAAGCTTAAGGTTTTGGTGAAATTTATCCTCGATGATCCTACTAACTACTATCCTCTAATTTTCCTCATCATCTTAGGCTTCGCTATTACATTTTCCTTATCTTTATAGTGAAGAAAATGATGTGCGTGTTGAATAATAATGTGTATTATTTAAGCTTTAAAATGAAGTTTGTCCTTCAAAACTTTACCTGAAATTTGAATTGATTTTTGTTATAAAACTATGTTGTGAAAGTACGTTCTACCCCTTCTGAGGGTGTTGCTTCTCGAGCTTGTGTTATAATAAGTAATTCTATTGGTTATCTTGAAAAACTAAGGAAGTGCTATTCACAACCAATCGAGCGTAAAGACAAAATATTTATCATCTCGATTAGAACTATTTGTTAACTTCATCTAATTGTCTACAACTAACCAGTGCGCATTTGCCGATACTCTCTAGAAAGAAGTAAGAGTTGTATTCATTAATTACACATTAGGCGAACCTATACGAATGCTTGTCAGAAGTTGTATGAACGTTGAACTGGAAATTTACATATGTTGAGTTGGATGGTTTCAATATTCAGATTTTAGGCTGTATTATTTGTCCGAGTTCCTTATTTAATTTATTGCCCATGTTAGAATCACATCATGTTATTGGTTTGTTGATGTATATTTGGAACTATTTGTGTTTAACTCTAATATTTTGGGACTTAGTTTCTTGAAGTACGAGTTTATAAATTTTCACTGCTAGTAAGTTGAAATATGGATGATAATATCTAGTTAAGCTAAAAAAGGTCGCTAATCGTATACATAAAATATTATTTTACTTAAAAGCCTCTCTCAAAATCCTTGCACAATCGAGATCGATAATGTATATATATGTGTGTGTGTGTGTGTGTATCTATGGCTGTGCTTGTCTGCTTTTCGATATGGACAAATAATCTCCACAAAGTATGCGTGTTATCCTTGAACTATTTTCGTACGTTTATTTCTTTAATTTTGATGCCATTATTGACATGATAAGGATACTTTTGTTGGTGGCTTTTTCATTAACTACAAAATTACTTTGATAACTTTAAATCCTTATACTTTCTCATGATAGTCTTTAGTGTTTTGCTTATAGCATTGATAAAAAACATTCCGAAAATCCTAAACATTTCCTTAGTATTATTATTTTTAACTCTCATACTACTATCAATATAGACATCGATATATCAAACTATTTTCTATCAATTATTTTAACTAGAGATGGTATCAATATTCGATATATCCGCCGATATTTCCATAAATTAACGTATCATATCTACACACGATGATATTCTTAACCTTGGCTTGCCATAATAGCTTTATTTTCTCGAAGTCGGACATAATTCAAAATTTCAAGCCGGACATAATTCAAAATTTTTGTTTCTTATGTTTTGCCAATGTTTGTGTTTTAGCCTGCTCTTTTAGATATACTATGTAATTTTGAAACGATGTCAATATTTTATTAGACCTCGAGTGTATATGATAATCTTTTTGTTGGAATAAAATATATAAGATAAAAATGATGCGCTCCCTTGGGTTTTAAGTGAAACGATCACTCAATATGGTATCAGAGTTCATAACAAGAGGTTATGAGTACGAATCTTCACGACCATCTATAAAAACTATGTTTCAGGCTAGATAATAACAGAAATCGGCCTAGATGTAAGGAGGAAAGGTAGATAAAAATTATATATAAAATTAGCATATCATAACTTAAAATCTTAGGTAAAGTGGTCTTGCCTTCGTTTTAAGTATGTATAAACTTAAGTTAGATTTTGTTTCCTTTACCCGTATCTTTAACTTCAATTAACCAAATATAAAAACTAGTTTTCTTTTTCCATTTCGTTTTCCTTTCACACCAATTTCCTTAAACCAAACTTAAAACTTGCAATGACTAATTTTCCATGTTGGTTAGTAAAATCGTTTTTTGGAACTAAAAAAAATCTTTACGCTCTGGAAAGAGATTTACACATTTGTGCATCTATTTGCAGTGTCAAGAGCTGTGGCTAAGAAAAGCTCACGTACCTCGCATGTCGAAAGATCATGGAATCCCGAAAATGGCTGCTTATTCTCTATCTGTCATGGACAGTAAACGAGTGAGTGTTTCTTCATCACTTCTCCTATTTTTGGGTAACTATTAGTGCTGTGCTGTGAATCGCATACATCGCCATAATCATTTGGTATAAAGAAAATATACTTCTGTCGCATATAACATTCCATATTTCATACGTTGATTGGAGAATTTCTGCTAAATGGTAGACAAGGATCACTTGGCACGATCTGTGTGATAATGCCTGGGAATTTCACTTCACTGAGGTATGTTATGTCTGATCTGCTGATCCACATTGTCAGTTTTTCTATTTACATCGATTTTGGGAAATTTGCAACTCTGTCTCCAAGTACGCAATGTTATACAGTTGTCTTCCATTTGCTGATATATGAATCTACTAGAAAAGTTGGAGTTTTGCAGCTGTTTAGTTGTCAATTGTCATCAGTAAAGTGCCACAAGTTCCTAAAATGTCTCTAAATTGCACCATGTCTAGTAGGTTTAGTAGTTTTTAACCTCTCCTGTAATCTCCTGCTAAGATTCCTCTCTCTAGCAATTGGATTGCATAGAAACAGAGATGATAGTAACAAACATAAGTTTCCGGATATTTGAGAAGCTTTCCACATTGTGACTCCGATGAGGAATGAGATGATAGGGATCCACCACTGATCCTATGGCTGCTAAGCCAATATCTTAAATATGGTTAACAAAGGCTTTTCCTATCTTTATGGTATGAGTTTGATCCATTAGGTTCTTCGTTTTTCCAGTTCGTCATAGTTATCATCAGTAGTACCAAATGAATAATGTTCTCTCCTCCATTTGGGGGCTATATATCCTTTTTCCATCTTTTCCAGTAAACAACTAAGCATCAATTTGGTTTGTTCTCAACAACATGAACTTGTATGTTCTCTATGTTTCATTTTCTATGGAAAAACTTCTTTCCACTGTAGTCCTATGCAAATATATGTATATATGCATCCTTCTATATAAAATAGTACTTGTTAGGTTACATTGATTCTTCAGGTAAGCTCAGTTTTATAGATGAACAGCTTTCATCCTTGATACTTGAGGCAAACTCTGTTTTATAGATGAACAGATTTCACCATAGTGACCTTAAATATCGCCTGTCAGCAGATTATAGTCCCATAAATCCGAGCATGCATAAATTAGTCACACTATGCTATGCGTTGTTAGGCTTGGTTCTTTGTTCTATATAAAGACCATTTTATGCTATATAGTGAACTGGTCTTTTTCCATTTTTCATCTTCTACTCGAAAAATATCACCATCTATGTTGATCTTATAGAGAGGTACAATGGCTATGTCAAGAGTTAGTAAATATCAGGAAAGTTTTCTGGTAAGAGAGAAATGCTTTGTATTCCATATACTGCCCCTATATCTCAAACCTGATGATGATAAACATCTTTAACTCTGTTCCTTGAGGGTTGTGTTCTTCTTTGATTCTTCCTTTATTCTCAAAAACAGTTTGTATATCTATATTCTTGTCTTTGAGCTCATGTTGACTTTCCGTGAAGCATTCTAAAGCTCATAGCAACATATCTCGATTGTGCTTACGTTCTCTGTGTTTCTCTAGTCCTGTTTTCTATATAAAACCTGCTATATATCTCCTGATAAATCATTTGGATCCTAGTAGTGGTTTAAGGGAACAGTGTTATTAGTCCTAGCAGTACCTCAATGTTAGTTCTTTTATAGTCACTTACAATATCTGAGCATACATAGAGGAATAACTTCTGCTGCTAATTGCATATTAACTCTCAGTTGAGCCTGTATATAAGTTTATGTTCTAGGGAAGTCTTCTATTTAAATTTTTTTGGAATAATAATAGATAGATTTAAAAAAATTTACACTGCCTTAAGGTTAACCTTTTAGGTGAAGTGGCCGCTCAACATGGGGTCAGGGCTCAGAAGCCAAAGAGCTCCTGGGTACGAATCCTCCCGAACCACCTATTTAAAAAATTATATTTCTAAGGCTTGATAATAAAAAAATCACGCTAGACGTGATGGGGGCGTGTTGGAATAATAATATATAAATTTAGAAAATGATACATTGTCTTAAAGCTTAAGCTTTTAGATGAAGTTTTAGATAAAGTGGTCATCCAGCAATTGTTTTTTAATTTTTCACTTTTTGCACAAACAACTCACCATTGTGCTGCTCTAAAGCATGCATGATCAAAAAAGGCCACATATTTCACAGATTGAGACGAATTTACTTACCTGTTTTCTTTATTTAGACTCCACAGCTTCAACTGCAGTTTCCTTCTATGCAGTGCTTTACATTCTGCAGTTTAAAAGTGTTAAGAATCTGCTGTTAAGCTCATTCAAAAATCGACCCGAAACCTCTTCAAGCCATCAAAAAATCAAATCCCATATAAACATTTAAAGAACCAACAATCACAGACTCAAAAACCAAATATGCTTGCTTAATTACTTACGCAGGCTGCTCCCGAGTACTGGAAGAACCTGGACCCTTACTGGTCCGGTGTGGGGCCCACGATGCGGAGGTACTTCAGGCCCGACGGGACCATAACGGTGGACACGGGCGACCCCGTGTGGGGGGGCCACGAGTCGTGCTACACAATAGTGACCGGTTTATTACACGACGGTAAGATTCGGGAGCACTACGTGAGGATCAACAAGTGGCCAAAGCTGTCCGTAAGGAGGAGACAAGACTGGGGATGGGAGCTTTCCAACCACCTCTTCTTCTACTCATGCGTCCCCGATGGTAATAATAGTGAGCAGTAATAAACAAGGGTACGAAGAACTCTTGTGTTGCTTTAACAGTTTTTCGTTTCTTGGATATTGCAGGCTATATATATATATATATGTACGTATAGATATAGGGGTATGTGTGTAGTAATTATGGGATTTGGAGGCTGTGAATTGAGTTCTTGAGAGTGTTCCTCTGTGGCAGGGAAAGCTCAAGGATTTTATGAAAAGAAAGGCCTCATTTTTCCCTCTCTATGAAATGAAAGATGATGATGATGATGAATCTTGAATTCCCACGGTACTTATCTATCTTTCACGGAATGTGGTGGTGCATGTAATAAATAAGTGAGGATTTGGACACCTTGTGAGCATGATTTTCCTAGTTATGGGGTAGGGAGCAATAAATGTAATGAACAATATTTGCCTTGTTACCTTGCTTGTCATGAAATGAAGGAAGGTGATGATGAGCTACTCGTGTTTGTTTTTTTGTTGCTATTATAATTGCGGAATTTTGGAGATGGGGATGGTTGTGATGAGATAATGCCTCGTAAATTTAATGTATTATTATGTGTTTGATGATTGTCATTACAATCTCGAGAGTGTGATTGGGTGTGGTAAGTGTCGACGTAGTGGCCACGTCGAGAGTACGTTGTGGGCTTGCCTTTGTGTATGGACCGTGAAAACTAGTGATGCCTTTGCAGCCTTTATCTAAGGACACGTGGCGCCTCTGACTTCTTAGCTTTGGATGTGTGCTTTCGTGTCGGCTTGTGAGGTTCTTTCTTCAGTGGGGGAGTAACGGCTAGTTTCTTTCTCCCGTAAAGTCCTCTGAACATGATAATTCGTTGATACACATAAATCGACTATATTAGTTTAATATTATATCTTTTAATATTCATATATGACGTAATTCCATTTTTTCGTTTGGCCCATAATTTGCAAGATAGATAATCACAATTCACAGCCACGTTACAACATTAAAAGGATATGTTACAACTTTATTACAATAAGAAAAGCTACTCAAGAACACATTTTAAACGCAAGGGCTTTCTTTCCTTCAATGCCTCGAATTAGAGAATCCACAGCCATCTTCAGGCTTAGAAAAAGATGCTACCAACTAACACACATGTAAGTGGAACCGTCAAGTTATCGTCAAGCTCAGTGCTCAGTGGGTGTGACTCAACTAACGCAGCAGCTAAGGACACAATTAAGAACCCGAGGACCATCTCCGAGGTCTCTTGCATGTACCCGAACGAGGAGAAGTAAAGCATATATCTGTTTTCACCATTTCCCAATTGTAAGGATTTCGTAGAATTGAACAATATATATATGGGCTACATACATACGCATACCCTATAGATGCCAAGAAACCAGCGGAAGCCATGGTAATGGTTCCAACAAAAGACTTGTTGGGATTGTAAGGAAGCTTCCGAGACCCGAAACGCCTGCCAACAACATCAGCCATGCCTGAAAAAAAAGGCCCACCGCGGTAAGAACGACCCTCTACGAAACTTTACAACAAGACTACACGAAGATTGCATAAAAAGAACAGTACCGTCCCCCGCGCAGAGATTGCAGATTGCTGCTATGGCAATGGGGGAAGTTCTCCAGTAAATGGCTGAAGCAATGGTGATAGTGGTTGCATAGTACAATGGCCCCTTTAGCAATTCCCTGAGCACAAAAGAAAAAAGTTAAACGGGCCTGTGATGTGATGTGATGATCAAGAACTGAAAATTACCTGTAATCCCCAAATCTGCTCATAGATTTGACGGTTGCATCATCTTTCCAGATTCCTAGGCCAATTAGGGCCATTTTGATTATGTTAAGGCCGGGGATGAGAGCTGCTAGTAACGCTCCCTGATGACCCGAGCTGCAATGATCGAACGATAAGTCGGCTGATAAAAATTATTAAGGATAAATTCCCATTTCTTGATTCCGTTGAATGAATGTATCAAAACCTGAACATTGGCCAGCACAACATGAACACGGATCCCACCGTAATGTGCACGAGCTTCCTGTTCAATTTCTGCGGACATCACAGTTCAACCATAAATACAGCCAATTACAGAAACTGCTATATGAGTCCCTTGTTAGGCTCGGTGATTGTGCTCGGAGGTTAAGGAATGTATTGGGCAAAGTAAAAAAGATGTACAACAGCAGTAGCCAGTCAATTTTAGCTGAACAAAAGATACCTAAAATCCCGAACTTCCAACGGAATCAAAAGACGAAACTCTAAACGGAAAAATCGGAGTGAAGGAGAATGGTGATGCGACCTGGTCAAAGAGGCCTCTCTTAGCCGTTTGCTCCCAGAACTTGAGCATCGACAACGCGATTCCACCGGACAAACCGGTGGCGACCAAGTCGCTGACGACGGTGTTGTCGGAAAACATTACTGCGGCAGCGGAACTGAGCTCTCGGCGACGGCGAATCCTCCTCCCGCACGCCGATCTGTTCTCTTCCAGGAGGCGAGTGAAGTTGAAGCGATGGATTTGGAGGAAATTGGGGTTCGGAAGACTCAAAGGAACAGAGAAAACAGACATTGTTGGCCTTGATCGGTACAAATATTGACATTGCTTCTTCACGTGGAGGGTTAAAACTCTCTCGACAGCGACGACATTAATTTGAGGTATATTTTAGGGGTTGGGTTTTAATCCCTTTCTTGCTAATTTCGTTAAATTGCTAATAATGGACATACGCGGACATCAATTTTCACATATTCTCATAAAGGGTTTTTATGTCATTCAAGAAATTGGAAATTAAGGTGTACTTTCGCGCTTCACCTAAACTTTAAAAATCAAAATATTCTCGAAAATTACCGTTGCATTTTTTTTGTTTGTTGGTTAGTTGCTTTTTTTTTGCTTCGTTTTAATGTAAATTAAGATTCAACATAACTTTTGATTGAAATAAATGGTAATTAATAGTTCATTACCCCTTTATTTTATCTTGCTGACAAGCTTATTAATATATAGGCTTAGTGAGCTGTCTTAATTTAAAAAACTCGCAACGGTTATATTTTATGTTAGACTACACGATATAATATATCATTGTTTACGAAATGATTCAAGCTTTCATTCAAGCTTTTTTTTTTTAAGCCATATTGATTTTTCTAATCAAACAGGAATTTAGAAAACAAATTAGCGCACTTAAATATTTTATTCAAATGCTGGTTATTTTATTATTTAAAAATATTTTAAATAATTTTGTTTAGTTAGATGATAAATTAATATTAATTATTATTACTTTGTATGGTTTCAAAAAAAAATATTATTTTCCAAAGAGTAAACTATAGTTAATTTTTTAATATAAAATAATATATGAAGGAATATATTGAGAATATTTTTCTATATAGAGTGAACTATAGAGGAAAATGGTTGGGGTTAGTTGACCCCTGTCGAAGCTATAAGTCTCGAGAATTAATATTGTATCAACTATATATATTAAGGGACCTTTGGAGATGGCCCTAACCCAAACCTCATATATTTACTAGTAGGTCGGTGCTTTATGCTTCTCAATTTTCTTTGGTTACGCAGCATGAGCCTATAGGTGTTACGACGATCCAATACGAGGATTAGATCATATACGGAGTGTAGTAAGATTCAACCGGGTGACAAATCGGGTGAATATTGGGGTGACAAATAAAATCCCAACTGAATATTCAAAGGCTCGAAGAAAAGTATATAGTTTAGTGGACTTCTCAGCACAAAAATATTTGAGAATGGAAATTGGGCTTATATCTTTATGGGATCCATTCATGGGCTAAGAACAATTATCCGACCATGTAGACGAGACGGCTAAATTATGAATTCAAAAGAATTGTCTTCCTTTTTAATTATGAATTTTATGAATTCACCAACGAAAAATAAATAATCAAAGTCGATGATAAGTCGAATTGCCATGTTTGACAGGAAACCTAAATAGAAACCCTAAGAAACTAAAATTCATCAGCGGCGCCAATTACTTTTGTCATTCTATTTTGTATGATCATAAAATTGTGTGATTGGCTTTGGTTTCAGATCGATTATCATATCCTCATCCACGGTTTGTATTTTCATCGCTATACACTCATTTTATATTTTTATTTCTTATTCTTAATATAATATTTAATGTTTAGTAGGTGCGAGAAGGGTGACGTTCTAAAAACGTAAACCCTAGCTCTCTCTTTTTCTCTATCCTCTCTCGCGGCCGCAACACAGAAAAAAGAAAAAATCTATCTTATCCCCCCTTCCTCCGTAAATGGAGGTTGGGGAGCTCCATCTCTTTCATTCCTTTTTTCATTTTCCGTTTCCTTTTTCCTCTTTTTTGGTTTGTTGTTTGCTTTTCGGCTCGTCAGTCTACCGTGTGGGAATTCCAGTCTCCTCATTGAAGGAGTGTTCTCTCCCTTTTTGGAGTGCAATTTCCGTAGAAGACAAGATCCTTGAAGTCGAAGACCCAAGAAAGTGAAAAGTATTGTAGATCTGACTCAATAGCGATATTTGTGGTATGTTCTTTTTAGTCCTTTATGTTTAAAACTTTATTTCTTGTTTTTCTGTTGGAAGAGATTATTAAGATGATCTTAAATATATTTGCAATAACAGGCGGAAGAGATTATTAATTTGGTATGTCGAAAGCCTCGCGTTGGAACTTTTTCTTTCTTTCTCATGGTTTAGCGATTGAGCTTTTTTTTTAATCTACCAATTTTCAGATCTGCAACAAAAGCATACTTTCATCTTTTCTGATGACCTCTTGGTATTTTCTTCAAATTCATGGATTGGCGATTGAAGCTGTTATGACACCGATTTTCTCATCAATTTTCCGATCTTTGGCCACACTATAAGTTATCATTGGTACACAATCACTTCTTTTTTACAGTTATCTTTCCCACGAGCTATGATTCTTCTCAAACGTTATGAAGCATTGGAAGCGAGAGATTCTTTGATTCTTCCGCCGATTGCCACATTTTGGGAAGCTCTCCCTTATTCATGGTTTGTCAAATATCAAGTTTTATGTTTACACCGCCTTCCTTATATACATACTCATTATCGTTTATATGATGAGTTTTATTGCCCTGGGAATTTTCTCACGGTAAAATGTCAGACACGCCATTCGGAACGAGGAGAGAGTGCCCTGAAAGCATGATGGCTTTGCATGTATATGCCCTCGCAAATTTATAAGATTGGGTCACTAATTATCATTTTTCGTGTTTGAGCCACTATGTTCGATAATTGCTAAAATAGATCGTTAATTTTGTATATCTTAACAAAATTGGGTCATCCGTGAGCTTTTCCGGCAAAATTTGCTGGAAAATTGAACAATGACCCAATTTTGTTAATACATACAAAGTTAGTGGTCCATTTTTGCAATTATCAAACATAACGGCCTAAAAATGAAAATATGTATAGTTAGTGACCTAATCTTATAATTTTGCCACTAAACTATCAATATACAATCCTTATTTATTTCTATGCTCTATTATATATGTCATTCAACAGTTTGGACTATTCGAGCAAAAATTGGTCCCATCATCAACCAATTAGTATCTTCAACTCGACATGTATTTTACTCTATGCAATTATCTGTTTTTTTTTTGAAATTATCTGTTTTGTTTAGCAAAATTTATGTACGCGCTAAAATTGATATTGAAATATGTGGAGGTGCACCTCATAGTCACCTACCTATATATACTTATGTCGTAGAAAGTAAGGAGGGAAGCTGAACGAAAAGCAGATCACTGCATTCCTAAAAGACACCGTCGTCGTCGCCAGTAGGAAGAATGTTTGCTTCGATGCCCATCGAACAAATAAAAATTAATTTTCTTTTCATTCAAATCTCAAATAAATAAAAAATATCGCTTACCCAATTACCGCCAGTGCGCATAGTCCACGTGATAGATAAATGTGGTGGAAAGAATTTAACGCGTGAAAATAAAAAACAATATAAATAAACATAGGCAGTTGCAGATGCGATGCGATGCGAGATGCTCACATACGGTACAAGATATTAAAAAACCCATTTAAAAAAAAAAAAAACATATTAAATTATAGAAAAAAATAATAATAAACAAGCGCACGACGACCTCATCGGAGGACCTGCTTCACGAGAGCTCTGTACTTTGTGACGTCAGGCCAGTCCATTGAGGCCCTCTCCGTCGTCGTCGCTCTTCCCCCACGCAACATCAATCAACCTTTTCGATCAAATGGAAATTAATATTTTAGCAATTTTTTCTGCCAATTTCTTTTTTAGCGCAATAAAAATTTAAAGAAGAATTTATGACAGAAAAGAAAACTAAGGTATAAATGCTCGATGCATCTTCCGTCGACTCGATTGCGAGGCAGAGAAGACAAGGAAATGCCAATTTAGAGGAAATTGGGCTTCCGAAGACTCGGAGGAAAAAAGACATTTTTGGATTGTTAAAGCCTCTTGACAGCGACCACATTAATTGGGATCCCCTTTTTCAATTTTGGATCCGGTAAATAACTTTATAAACATAATGAATTAAAATTACATATATACTTAATGATCCAAAATTAAAAAATATATACTTAGTAACCCAAAATTAAAAATATGATCGAAATTGTTTTGATAAAAGATTATAGTTAGACACCGCGACATAATATGTCATTGTTTACGAAATGATTCAAGCTTTTCATTCAAGCTTTTTATTTTTTAATTCATATTGATTTTTCTAATTAAATAACGGCAATTTTAAAAAAATAGCGCACTTAAATAATTTATTCAAATGCTGGTTATTAAATAATTTTGTTTAATTAGATGATATATTAATATTACTTATTATTGCTTTGTATGGTTTATGAAAAATATTATGTTCCAGAGAGTAAAATATAGTTAATTTTTTAATATAAAATAATATATGAAGGAATATATTGAGAATATTTTTCTATAGAGAAAACTATAGAGATAATGATTGGGGTAAGATGACTGTGTTGAAGCTATAAATCTGGAGAATTAGTATTGTATCAACTAGTATATTAAGGGATCTTTGGAGATGGCCATAACCCGAACCTCATATATATACTTAGAGCTGAAAATTTGGGCGGTCCGTCCCGCCCGGCCCGAAAGCAGCGGGCCGCCCGATTAAATACAGGGCGGGTCGGGCCGGCCGTAATATCTACAGGCCGGTAGAATCTTGGCCCTAGCCCATTTATATATGAACCGGGCCAGCCCAGCCCTAGCCCATTCGCCCATTTTTTATTTATCTATTAATTTTAATTTTTAAAAGCTATTTTAATTATTTATTACAAAATATATTTCATACCTAATATTATATAAAATAGTATATATACATAATTTTGAAAAGATTGTATGTAAAAATATTTTTTTTCCTTTATAAAATCCAATTTTATGAATATTAAACATAAAAATAAATGAATATAAAAAATAAAAAAGCGGGCCAATTTGGCCCGCGGCCCACTGACCCGTCGGGCAATCGTGGGCAGGGCCAAACGACCCGGTCACTTTTCGGGCTCCTCAATTTAAGGCCCAAACCCGATTTTTTTCCGAGCGGGCCATGGGCTCAGGCCCAAACTTTCAGCTCTATATATACTAGTACAGACTTCGGTATTTTATGCTTCTCAATTTTCTTTGGTTATGCAGCATGAGCCGATGGAGTTACAACGATCTAACACCAGGATTAGATCATTTATGGAGTGTAGAAAAATTCAATTTTTTATGATCTTATATTTAATCGGGTGAATGTTGGGGTGACAAATCAAATTCCAATTGAATATTCAAATGCTCGAAGAAATGTATATAGTTTAGTGGGCTTCTCATAACAAATATGGTTTAGAATGAAAATTGAGCTTATATCTTTATGTGATTCATAGATGGGCTGCGGATAATTATCCGAATTTGTGGACGAGACAACTAAATTATTAATTCAATTTAATAGTCTTTCTTTTTAATTTCACCAAAGAAAAAAAAATATAATCAAAGTCGTCGATAAGTCGTTTGACATAAAATCTAAGTAGAAACCCTAAGAAACTAAAACTCCTAGGCGGCGCCGTTAGCAAAAATATTCTTTTCTCGTTATATCTCTTAAGAAGATCATAAAATTGTGTGGAATTTAATTAGCTTTGGTTCATATCGATTGTCATATCCTCATCCACGATTTGTGTTTTAATCGTTATATAATTTTTAATTTTTTTTTATATTTTTTCTTTTCAATATAATATTTAATGTTTAACCGGGGTAAAAAGGGTGACGTTCTAAAAACGTAAACCCTAGCTCTTTCTCTCTTTCTCTATCCTCTCACGCCGCCGCAACACACACAAAAGAAAAATCAAGCTTCTCCCCCTTCCTCTATTAATGGAGGTTGGGGGAGCTCGTGCTCTTTCATTCTTTCTTTCTTTCTCCGTTGTTCTTTTTTTCTCTTTTTGCTTTGTTTGCTTTTCGGTTCGCCAGCCTCCCGTGTGGGAGACTAGGAGAATTTTCTCTCTCTTTTAAGGAGTGCCCTCTCCCAAGAAGACAAAATTCTTGAAGTGGAAAACTGAAGAAAGTAAAGAATATCGTAGATCTGACTTAATAGCCATTTTGGGGTATGTTCTTTAACTTTTTGTGTTTAGGACTTCATTTCTTATTTTTCTTTCGGCTTTTTTTTTTCCTCTTTTTTGCTTGTTTTGGTTGTCGCTCATATATGAGCTTTTGTTCTCTACCAGATCAGGATGTTACCAGAGAGATCTTACTGTGCTATTTAGCGATGTATGTTTTTATTGTGAAATTAAAGCTATCGTTTTGAGAAATAATAAAACAAGGATGGCATTCTTGATTTGTACGCATATGACCTTGTTTCAATTGTTTTGGTTTTGGCGATCAAGTTCTTTCCTGACCATTTTTCAAATCTACATCCACGGTGTATCTTTTCACAAATTTACTTGCACGTTTCATACTTCTCTGTCTTTTTCTGCGTCTTATGATGATCTTAAATCTTTTTTTGTGATGAAGAGATTCTTAGTTTGGTATGTCGAAGATCTCGTGTTGGAATTTTTTTCTTCTTTCTCATGGTTTAGGGATTAAGCTTTTTTTATATACCAATTTTTATATCGACGTCAAAAGCATACACTTTTTATCTTTATATACTCCTTTCTTATTAATCATTGTATTTTTTTACAACTTATGATAATCTTTAATACTAACATTGCACAACAATCGAGGAATGCTTATATGATATGGTGATGACCTCGTGTTGGTATTTTCTTCAAATTCATGGTTTGGCAATTGAAGTTTTTATGACACCAATTTTCTCATCAATATTTCAGATCTTTGGCCACACCTTGGATGGATTTTAATGACCTCATCATGAAGAATGTTTGCAAGACTTTAATGACTTCATGGCAAATAAGAGATATGTTACATGTGGTTCAAAACCCGCATGTAAAGTCAGGCATATGATGAGACTCCTCCACGACCTTTTCCCCGTAAATAGGTGGATGGATGATGATCTCATTCCAGGTATTTTCTCCTACTCGCCTCCTATTATACCGAACACTAGAGTAGATTCGTGACTTTCTCTGCAGTAGTAATTAAATAATAAGATTGGATCCCTAACAATATCGATTTTCGTTTTTGGGTCACTATGTTTTATAATTGCAAAAATATGTCTAACTTTGAATGCCACAAAATTGGGTCACGTGTGAGTTTTCCGACAAAGAATCGTCGGAAATACGACGTGGCTGCTGACATGTCATCGGCCACGTCGGATTTCCGGCAATTTTTGTTGAAAAATTGACTAGTGATTCAATTTTATTAAGGCATTCAAAGTTACTGACCGTTTTCGCAATTATCAATCATAATCGCCCAAAAATGAAAATATGTATAGTTAGTGACCCCATCTTATACTTTTGCCACTAAACTATCAATATACAATCCTTATTTATTTCTATGCTCTATTATTTGTGTCATGCAACAGTTTGAACTTTTCGAGCAAAAATTATTCCCATCATCAACTCATTAGTATCTGCAACTCGACAGGTATTTTACTCTATGCAATTATCTGTTTTTTTTTTCCCGAAATTATCTGTTTTGTTTAGCAAAATTTAAGCACGCGCTAAAATTGATATTTAAATATATGGAGGAGCACCACATAGTCACCTACCTATATTTATGCAGTAGCAGATAAGCAAGGAAACTAAACGAGAAGCAGATCACTGCACTCCTAAAAGACACCATCGTCAGTCGCCAGTAGGAAGAATGTTTGCTTCGATGCCCATCAACAGATAAAAATTAATTTTCATTTCATTCAAATCTCAAATAAATAAAAAATATCGCTTACCCACATACCCTCCACAATTACCACCAGTGCGCATAGTCCACGTGATAGATAAATGTGGTGGAAAGAATTTAACGCGTGAAAATAAAAAACAATATAAATAAACATAGGCAGTTGCAGATGCGATGCGATGCGAGATGCTCACATACGGTACAAGATATTAAAAAACCCATTTAAAAAAAAAAAAAAACATATTAAATTATAGAAAAAAATAATAATAAACAAGCGCACGACGACCTCATCGGAGGACCTTCTTCACGAGAGCTCTGTACTTTGTGACGTCAGGCCAGTCCATTGAGGCCCTCTCCGTCGTCGTCGCTCTTCCCCCACGCAACATCAATCAACCTTGTCGATCAAATGGAAATTAATATTTGAGCAATTTTTTCTGCCAATTTCTTTTTTAGCGCAATAAAAATTTAAAGAAGAATTTATGACAGAAAAGAAAACTAAGGTATAAATGCTCGATGCATCTTCCGTCGACTCGATTGCGGTGCGGCAGAGAGGATAAGAAATGCCAATTTAGAGAAAATTGGGCTTCGGAAGACGCAAAGGAAATGAGGAAAAAGAGACTTTGGTAAGAGACTTCACGTGGATTGTTAAAGACTCTTGACAGCGACAACATTAATTGGGATCTGTTTTTCAATTTTGGATCCGATAAATAAATTTGTAAACATAGTGAACCAAAATTGAAATATATATTTTTATTGACAATGAAAAATTTATGTTCCAGAGAGTAAATTATAGTAAATTTTTTAATATAAAATAATATATGAAGGAATATATTGAGAATATTTTTCTATAGAGGAAACTATAGAGAAAATGGTTGGGGTAAGATGACTCTGTTGAAGCTATAAATATGGAGAATTAGTATTGTATCAACTATATATATTAAGGGACATTTGGAGATGGCCCTAACCCAAACCTCATATATTTACTAGTACAAACTTCGGTCCTTTATGCTTCTCAAATTTCGTTGGTCACGCGGCATGAGCCGATGAGACTTACAACGATCCAATACGAGGATTAGATCATTTATGGAGTGTAGAAAAATTCAATTTTGTATGATCTTGTATTTAATCGGGTAGGGGTGACAAATCAAATCCCAACTGAATATTCAAAGGCTCGAAGAAATGTATATAGTTTAGTGGGCTTCTCAGCACAAATATGGTTTAGAATGAAAATTGGTCTTATATCTTCATGTGATTCATAGATGGGCTGCGGATAATTATCCGACCGTGTGGACGAGACAACTACATTATTAATTCAATTTAATAGTCTTTCTTTTTAATTTCACCAAAGAAAAAAATATAATCAAAGTCGTCGATAAGGCAAATCTCGCGTTTGACAGGAAAACTAAGTAGAAACCCTAAGAGACTAAAACTCGTCGGCGGCGCCATGTATTTGTCTTAGCAAAAATGTTCTTTTCTCGTTATATCTTGTAAGAAGATCGTAAAATTGTGTGGAATTTAATTACCTATGGTTCAGATAGATTCGCAGATCCTCATCCACGGTTTGTGTTTTAATCGTTATAATTAATTTTTTTATTTTTTTTAGTATTTTTCTTTTATATTTTTTCTTTTCAATATAATATTTAATGTTTAACCGGGGTAAAAGGGGCGACGTTCTAAAAACGTAAACCCTAGCTCTCTCTCTTTCTCTATCCTCTCTCGCCGCCGCAACACACACGCAAAAGAAAAAAATCAAGCTTCTCCCCCTTCCTCTATTAATGGAGGTTGGGGGAGCTCGTGCTCTTTCATTCTTTCTTTATCTGTTCTTTTTTTCTTTTTGTTTGTTTGCTTTTCGGTTCGTCAGCCTCCCGTTTGGGAGACTATGACTGCTTTCTCTTCCTTTTAAGGAGTGCCCATTTCGAAGAAGACAAGATCCTTGAAGTCGAAGACGGAAGAAAGTGAAGGTATTGTAGATCTGACTTAATAGTCATTTTTTGTGGTATGTTCTTTAGTTTTTTGTGTTTAAGACTTTATTTCTTGTTTTTCTTTTGGCTCCCCAACCCCGCTTTTTATTGTATTTAGTTGTCGCTCGTGCCTTTGTTTTCTACCAGATCATGATGTTAGCTTATGTATGTTTTTATTGGGAAACTAAAGCTATCGTTTCGAAATAAAGAAGGGCAACGTTCTTGATTTATACGCCGATGATCTAGTTTCATTTATTTTGGTTTGGCGATTAACTTATTTCCTCGACAATTTTCAGATCTACTACATCCACGGTTTATCTTTTCATCATTTTATTTACACATTTCAGTTTTCTTATTGTCTTTTTTGCGTTTTATGATGATCTTAAATATTTTTGCGATAACAGAAAGAAGAGATTATTAGTTTGGTATGTCGAAAGCTTCGTGTGTTGGAGTTTTTGTTCACTTTCTCATGGGTTAGCGATTAAACTTTATTTTTTTTATCTACTTCAGATCTGCAAAATAAAAAAAAAAAAAGCATATACTTTCATCATTCTGTGCCACTTTCTTACTGATCATTGTACTTTTTATCTTATGATAATCTTTAATACTAATAGAGCACAAGCTAGGAATGCCGATATGATACGCCGATGACCTCGTGTTGGTATTTTCTTCAAATTCAAGGTTTGGCGATTGAAGCTTTTATGACACCGATTTTCTCATCAATTTTCAGATCTTCGGTCGCATTATATGTTATCATTTGTACACACTCAATTTATATTTTATTAGTATGCATCATATGATGATCTTTATGCAGCACAACAAAGAAAAGGATACTTAATTTGAATGGCGATGGCTTTGGAAACTTTTTGTCAATTATTCAAGGTTAGGTCTTTTCTTATTGATTTTTAGATGTAATCCCTGGTATATGTTTACATTGATATATAGTCATTTCTTATATATCTCTGTTTTTGTTATATGCTATGATAATCTTTATATTTATATATCTCAAGAAGGGAGATTTTCTTGATTTTCCATCGCTTGCCGCTGTTGTTGGTCTCTTATCAGCATGTTATTATTTCACCTAATCATGGATTGGCATTAAGATCTTTTAAAACCGTACAGATCTACAACAACTATATGCATGTTTTTCATCATTGTGTACTCATTGCTTATTATCATCGTATTTTTGTTTGTTTTACATCTTATGTATATTTGTACAATAGAAAAAATGGATTTCCTTTTTGTATGAAAATAGCCTCATGTTGGAAATTTTTCCTTTTGATTTATTCATGGCTTGAAGGTTTATGCTCTTCCACATTGATTCCGACATAACCCCACATGTTTTCAACATTATATAATTCTTCCGTTAATAATCATTGTCATTTTTACAGCACAAAAAGCGAGACATTCTTGATTTTCTATTACGATGGCCTTGCTTCGGAAACGTCTCACACTTATTCACGGTATGGAGGCTGCATATTGATTTTTTAATCTATAGCACTATTATATATATTTTCATCCTATTTTCTCACTTCTTTTTTACAGTTATCTTTCCCACGACATGTGATACTTCTCAAACGTTATGAAGCATTGAAAGCGAGATATTATTTCATTCTTACGCCAATTGCCACATTTTCATGGTTTGTCAAATATGTGGTTCAAAACAGGCGTGTAAAGTCAGGCATATGATGAGACACGTTTTACCCGTAAATAGGTGGATGATGATCTCATTCCTGGTATTTTCTCATACTCGCCTCCTATTACATCCGAACAGTACAATAGATTATTGACTTTGAATGTAGATTCCCCTCGATTGCACTAGTAATTCAACTATGTGAAAATTATAAACTACAGTAGATCTTTTTTTTTTAGAGATTTGATTGAAATAAAAAATAATTGTTATTGTTGTTGGGCAGCCAAGGAGGCATTCTTTACCGACGACGACATTGTCTTTTAGTAGTTAAGTGATGTGTTTTTCGTTCAGCTTCCCGCCTTACCTGCTACTGCATATATATAGGTAGGGGATTGTGTGATGCTCCTCCACATATATCAATATTAATTTTGGCGTGTCCGTAAATTTTGCTAATCAAAACAGGTAATATCGGGGAAGAAAACCAGATAATTGCATAGAGCAAAATACTTGTCGAGTTGCAGATACTAATGGGTTGATGATGAGAACAACTTTTGCTCGAATAGTCCAAACTGTTTTGTATGACACAGTAATAGAGCATTGAAATAAATAATGATTGCCACTAAACTATTAATATACAATCCTTATTTATTACTACGATGTATTATATGTGTCATGCAACAGTTTTGAACTGTTCGAGCAAAAAATGTTCTCATCATCAATCCATTATTATCTGCAATTCGACATGTATTTTGCTCTATGCAATTATCTGATTTTTTTTCCGAAATTATCTGTTTTGTTTAGCAAATTTTAAGTACGCGCTAAAATTGATATTGAAATATGTGGAGGTGCACCTCATAGTCACCTACCTATATATACTTATGTCGGAGAAAGTAAGGAGGGAAGCTGAACGAAAAGCAGATCACTGCACTCCTAAAAGACACCGTCGTCGTCGCCCGTAAGAAGAATGCTTGCTTCGATGCCCAACAACAAATACAAATTAATTTTTATTTCATTCAAATCTCAAAAAAAAAAAAAAAACAATCGCTTAACCACCTACCCTCCACAATTAACGCCAGCGCGCATAGGCTTGGTGATAAATTTAACGCGTGAAAAAAGAAAAATAAAAATAATATAAATAAATATAGGCAGATGCGATGGGATGCGAGATGCTCACCACGTACAGTAGAGGATTAAGCGGTGCGGTTTCTCGTCGTTTTGTAAGAACGCCATTAGGTGATCCCTTCATTGAAACCATTACCAAGCCTGCAGCAACCCATTTAAAATTAAATAAAATAATAATATTAAATTATAGAATGAAAAATAAAAAATAAAAAAATAAAAAGCGCACGACGACCTCATCGGAGGACCTTCTTCACGAGAGCTCTGTACTTTGTGACGTCAGGCCAGTCCATTGAGGCCCTCTCCGTCGTCGTCGCTCTTCCCCCACGCAACATCAATCAACCTTGTCGATCAAATGGAAATTAATATTTGAGCAATTTTTTCTGCCAATTTCTTTTTTAGCGCAATAAAAATTTAAAGATGAATTTATGACAGAAAAGAAAACTAAGGTATAAATGCTCGATGCATCTTCCGTCGACTCGATTGCGGTGCGGCAGAGAGGATAAGGAAATGCCACAATTGTGTTGTCTCTCAGAAATCAGCAAATTTTGTGAATTTCTTTTTTTCTTTAGCGCAACAAGAAAGAAGACGCAGACTATTGCGCAAAAAACATATAATATACATAATACGATTCGTAAATAGTTATGAAGAAATGTCAAAATCAAATTGAAACCTGGAAGAAGAAATCGCCTCTTTTTTTTTCCATTCAAATCGAAAAGCTTCTTTTAATTTTACATTTCACTCGTTCTCTTATTCATACTGTGAAAAACCTATTTGTACTTTCTGCTATTGGGCCATAACAATAAGCCCAATAATTTAATTCAGCCCAAACTTGACCATAAACTATCAAAGGCTACAGCAGCTACTATTTTCTCTATCATCACAACATATCATCTCAGCACATCATTACAGCATCTATCTTCACTGAAATTTATTTCTCAATAAGTTAGTTAAAATAGATGTGACAAGTCTCACGTTTTGAATTATTAGATTTTATTAATTATAATTATTCATTTCGTAATCTTAGTTCTTGTATTAAAAACCTGGCAGAAGTTATATATTAGATTACATTTAATGTTAGACAGCGCAATATACGGTGCGTTTATGAAATGATTCAATTCAATTTTTGTCCCAAGACCCACCAAATGAGAACTAAAAGTGACCAAAAATGTATATATATGTAAATAATTTATATAAAAAAAAGTCAAATTTATTCAAGAAGATAGAAAAGGCAAAGAAATCCCTGGTCGTCTACGGCTCATCAGCAGGTTTACAAGGATTAATAACGTTCTTCTTGGTAATAAAATCCAAGAAAACGATGGATGTGTTATCTTTAGTCCTCTGTGTTCTTGCCTCGCTCAGCAAGAAATTAGCAATCTTCTCAGCGCAGTTGTCTCTCTCATTCGCATTCCTCTCCATTCCCTATTCATCACACAACAAGACAACATGGTAAATAAATAGATATATAATATGCAAACGCAATAATTCAAAGCTAATCAACGAAATTATTTCAAGAAACTCATCTACCTGATGAACAAGTTGAACGGCTTTCTTCGTAGTGATAACGTCCCAAAACCCATCGCTAAAACACAAAAACAAATCAAGATTTAAAACTGGGTTATGCTTAGAAAAAAGAAACAATCATGAGCTCTTTTATGAGATTACTTCTCATATTACTTCAAGAAATTCAGATCTTTTTTATAACGAATAAAGGGCCCATAAGCATAAGAGGAGTTGAATGAGAAAACAAACCTTGCTAGTAGAGCAAAGCACTGGCTTCCTTGGCCTATACACACGGCTTCGCTTACGTAAGGCTCAGCGCTGAACCGAGCATCTTGCTCCTTTAGAAACTTATCTCCAAGCATCCTAGCAAGATTTATCCCTAAAACCCAAAATCATATAAATCAGCAAAAAAAGAAAAAAAATCGAAGGAGTGAATGTAATCATCATAATATAATTGCATCGATGAAAGTAAAAGCTTTAAGGTGTTATAATAACCGCATATTCGAGTTTCTCCATCTCTTAGAGGAGCCCCAAGGGACTGCATGCGGAGCCTTTCTGAATAACTCGATATTCTGTGGTCTTCTGACATTTTAATTTGCTTTCCTTCGATACTGTGGCATAATAATTTTCATAAATATGATATGGGAAATTAATAAATTTTAAAGATTGTGCAGCATAAAAATGTTGGTTGCAACCTACTTTACAACACAAGCTGAATCTCCAACATTTGCACATTGCACATAGTAGTTTTCGCGTCCATTGGTCCAAACCAGAAGCACTGTTGCAGTACAACCCTGTGTAAGTGCTTCATATTATTTACAACACCGAATATATTCCATGATTAGGTGTGTAAGAGATATGGACAGAGATGTTGAAGAGATACCTCGTAGTAGTGATTGATGTGCTTTTCGGTTTGATAAAATGCTTCTTTAAGGACCTCCGATGCATCGCACTGCGATAAAACCTTCTCTCTTGTCAGAGGATCGGATAAGATGCTAGCAACTACTTCAGGCATTATTCTGGGACAAAACAAAATATAGAATTTTACCCATTAGAAATAATTAGAAGATGCAAACAAAGATGGGCCTTGAGTTAATTTCAGATAAGTGTAATGAGATTACATAAAGAAAAACTAACTTGCTAACAGATGTAGCTGCATCAGCACCTCCATGTCCATCACATATGCCAAATAGTCCAAACTGCAAGATATTTTTCGAAAAAACTAATCTTTAATTGCACAAAAGGATCACAAAGATGATATTAATCTTTAAAACCTGATGGGTCCCATGAAGAGGCCACTTATAGTAGCAAACGTCTTCCATAGGCAATTTTTTGCCTCCTCGGCGCATAGACATGGGATCTGAAGCTACACCGACACCAAAAGGTATCTGAGATTCTGTTTCAGCTGTAATTTGGACCTAAAAACAAATGAAAAAATGGGACAAACAGAAAATTTACCGCATGTTGCATGACTGATTTATTCAAATAATGACGGAGCGAGAAACTGGATTATCATACTGAAATTTTCGAACTCGTCCCCAAAGTTATAATGTCTCCACTCGAGAGTTCAGCTGGATTACTCCAATGTCTGCTTCCAGATTGATGAGTGTTGACAACATTGGAGTTCAACATTGTTCCGTTTAAACTACCCATGTCTACCAGTTCCCATTTTAATTTCTGCGAAAATTTATTACAAAAAATGGCTCATTGAGCAGCTGATTTAAATGAAATAACTGGGCTCCATCTTACATTCGCATTCCAATTTATCATTGCATGCTTCCCTGAGACTTCCGAGTCCTTGAGTATTATATCACCAGGTGAAACTCTCCCAATAGTCGCCGGGAGTTTGGACGCATTAGTCGACTGTAAAGAATATTGAAGCCCATGAGAAGGCCCAGATATCACCTCAAGCATTAGTGTGCTACCTGCATTTCCAAATGCATTTTTACGTACTGAAGGATAAACTCCATTCACATTTTAAGTGGAAAAAATGGTTTTGAGCTTCATTACCTGAAGGATGTTTTGGGTTAAAATAAATATCTTCTCTAATCTGATACTTCCGCTCTCCAGCATTGGACCCAAGTGGACGCTTAAGTGTCTGGCCAACGAAATAATCTTCGGATGTATTTGGAATGTCAAGAACGAAGCTGTCACCTGGTTCGAGAAACAATTAGTATTCTTTTCTTTTTTATTCTTTCATTTTCTTCAACTGAAATAAGACGAATTGGAGACTTTAAGTGGCTAAATTATTACTGTGGGCCAACTGAGGAGCAGGCTTTGTAGGTATTACTGAAGCCATATGATTTGAACCAAAAGCCCCATGAGTTTGGTTAGCAGCACGGTCAATGGAGTATGTTAATGAAGAATCACTGCTCAGGATTTCATCATTGTTCGCATCTCCTAAGACAAGAGGCCTTTCAATGTCATCAACCTGTGTAGAAAAATATTTTGGAATGTAATAACGCTTGGTTGATGAGAAACACAGGCAATCAAGAAAGCAAGATGCACACAGTTCCACATCACATGAAAGCCCCAACAAAGTAAGAACTGAAACGGCAATCACATAGGCATATTAACAAGATTCTTAATCAAAATCCTGCTGTTTTTAGTCATTTCAAAAGCTTTCTATGAATCAAACCCCACCTACATTCATCTACCAGAAACTTCACAGATAATAGAGCTCAAGTCATATTGAACCAGTTTGGACAATCCAGGGCCTAGGGCATGTTCACCTACCAGAAAATCTTCGAAGTTACATTCATAGTAAATGCATCTGAAATTAGCAAATAAATAAATAAATTTCAACAGCTATGATCATCTATATGCACATTCCTAATAAATTCCAAGACCGGACTGAATCATCCAAATTCTAGAGTTGCTCGCTTCTAATTGCACCGAAAAGTAAATCCAAATAAAGGGCGGTCACTGAATCAAATGCATTAGCCAAATTACCCAAAAGCCAACACATATACATAGAATAATGAAACAAATGTCGGGAAAATGGGCAGCAGCTAACAGTAAGCGATTTCCCGATCAGGAGATAACACATAATTCCTCCGAAAAATCGAAATGCAAATCAAAACTCAACCAAGATCAAACCTTTGTCGACCCCAAAGGACGGTGGCGAGCACGCTGTGCCATTAATCGGCGCCATGGCTTGAATTTCCAAGCAATCAGGATGAGAATCAACACAAGCAGCAGCATAACAGTCACGATCGAAACATTCAAGGCCGTCGATGATGATACCAAGATGCTATTGACGACATTCATTTCTTCCCTTTTTTTTCTTTTTTTTTTTGGTGGCGATTCGAAATTATAATTTACATCTACCAACCCATAAGAAATGGGGACTACTGTGAATAGGAAGTAAATCGATTGAGATCATGCGAGCAAGAGTTGCCTTGAAATTGTCGCTGGTAATGATAACATTAACCATGGGGAAGGTTAAAATGTCCCAATTAAGGTATGTTAATAACTAAGCGAACGCTTAAATCACCGTGCCACATTATGACGCCAGCGAGGATCTTATTTGCGTCACTTGCTATTTATAAAGCTTATAATTTCATCCCAAACCAAAATTGCCAAAAATAGAGAAAAAAGAAAAAAAATACAGAGGTTAATCTTTATTTATGATTTAATAATTAATTTTAGATTTTGGTTCATCACTAACTTATACGCGAGAATAAATTTAATTTTTCCGATCCCCTTTTTTGACAAAATAACTTATGAAAATAAACTTAAATTTTCAATTGTAGATATAGATCACTAACTTATACGCGAAAATTAATTTGATTTTTTGATCGTCTTTTTTTTTTACAAAATTATTTATGAAAATAAATTTTAATTTTCAATTGCAAAAATAGATCACTGACTTACACGTGAGAATAAATTTGATTTTTGGATCATCTTTTTCTTTTTTGACTACATAACTTATAAAAATGAATTTAAGTCTTAGATAATTTGACTGTCTACTCTACATAGAATATTTTCCACTCATATCTCAAAAATTTTTCTTATCAAATAAAACCTTTGAGACTTGAAATGTATTTTCAACTTATTTTATTGGAAAAAATTATTGAAGACCCAAATTTATTCGGAGCTACATATTTTTGCAATTACCAATCATATGACCCAAATTCAAAAAAGAAATATATATATATATAGAGAGAGAGAGAGCAACCAAAATTCATAACTCAACACATTTTTGTAGTTATGAACTTCGGCACTCGACACCAAGTAAACACTAAACTTTTAAAGAAATAAATACAAAAATAATATACACACACAAGAACATCAAGCTACTGCACATCACAATTCTTAAACATGAACTCAATAAGCAGAAGCATCATCATCAATCTTCACTAACAGTGGTTCTCGGAGGATCCGTACAGAGTCTGCTGATTTTAATGGGCCTTCATTACTCGGTAGGGCTTCGTTTTCGGACAATGCTTTCTCTAAAGAAGCCTTAGCCACTCGCGTAACAACGATCATTAACACCGCTGTTAATCATAGCAGAACATTGATGTCACATTACGTATGTATAAAATATATATATTTTAGGGAGAGAGAACTTACCGGAGATGACGATGCTGAATACAATAAATGCCTGCATCGAAAAAAAAAAAAAAAGATAAGATTTTGGAACAAAAAATCTCGAGTTATTGAGGAGGAGATGAGTATAATCACTTACCCATCGGGTTTTAGATATTTCGTGCCAACCATGGGTTACGTCCGAAATATCTTTTAAGGTTGTCCCGACGTAAACCAGTGCAAGAGTTATTGGCTGCATCGATCAAGTGAGTGTACGTATGTCTTATGTAATATCTCCATCAAGAATTAAACGAGAATCACTTAAGGTTGTGTTTGGTATAAAGATTTCGGCGTGGAAAAGGAAAAAGGAAAAAGCGTATAACTGCTCGATACATTAACATTGTTTTCCTTCAGTCTTTTTTTTGACGCACAAATTCCGCGTACCAAACAGAGTGTAACTGAGTCAGTGTACTATTACTTACCAGCATACCCAACCATGTGGCGAGCATGTACTCGGGAATTGGAACCGAAGTAACGGAAAAAAGGTAGTTGAGAATGTTGAAAGGAAGTAAAGGGACGAGCCTCAGCAAGAACACGATCTGTTGAAAAAAAAAAAAAACAAAGAAAAAAGATTTGAAATTTCAAATTGTGCAAAAGATTGTTTTTTTTTTTTTTATTTTTCTTTCTTGAAATTTAGAAATGTTTGCAGGTGAAAATTCGAGTGGAAATAAAAGAAAAAACGGACACCAACCTTAAATCCCGACCTTTGAATGGCAACTTCCACGGCGCCGAACTGTGGATAGTCTTTTAACTTGGAGGCAACCATGGATCTCCCTATCTGTAAATAACAGGAAAAGGCTTTAGTTAAAGAAAAATTGCAGGGAAGCAATTTACTAAATTTTTTAAAAAAAATATATGAAAAAATAAGAAGCTCTTACAAGAGTCTTACAGTTCGTCCGAGAAGAAATGCAGCTCCAGCGCCTATTGTGGAACCGAGGGAATCAGAGATCAAACCCAAAGGCAACCCGAAAAGATAGCCACCTCCTAACTGAAATATTTAACCCAAAAAGATTTAATATGCTTTGCTTCAAAAGGGACTTTGCAAGAATATCTTCACAATAAAATCAGAAATATCATGCAATAATTTGGAAAATTGAAACCGAGTAATTGAAAAGTAGATGTATAATCTGAAAGGGAAATAACAATATTGAATGATGAATCAGGATTTCGTAGACTTGTTGTGAGTGGCAAATAGAAAAATTTTAAGACACGATAAATTGAGCCTTACCGTGAGTATCGAGGCAGGAACCGCTAGCATTGTTAGAGGGATGTAAGCTACTACGCTGTTCAAATGTGAATTACTTAATGTTTTCTCGCGTAAAATATTATCAAAGAAGCACACGAAAGAAGAAGCATGCTTACAGCATAACGGGGCCCCAAGGGCCAACATCTTGCTCTATCCATACAAGGAAATCCTTCAGTATCTGTTGAAAAAAAGAAACCATTTACAACAAGATATGTAATAAAGATAATGTTAAACTAGTGTTTGCTTTGACTTCGAGCCATATCTTAATCTGTGTCTTGGATTTTGTAACGATGCTCGATTTAGAGAGCTAACACGGTTTATATACTTAATTATCAGCTTGGTTACAATGTGGACATAGCAACACAAAGATTGAGCCCAATTAGCTTTTATTCATAAAAAATTGAAGATCACCGCTGATTACATGCCTTGGAAAACACACATAGGACATAAAATCTAAGCCCTTATCATCTTCAAAGAAATCACAGATTTGACAAAAACCAGCAAGCGGAGATAAAAAAGAATAAAAATAAAAGGAAACTCGCTTATCCTGAAGAAGCATTAAAACAAGAATCAAGCAGCTCTGAGGAAAAAAGACGAGAAAATCTGACCTTATCTATAGGAAGAGTGAAGCAAGCTATTACGATAGCCGCAACCAGTAAGAAGATGACGAGGGCTTTGGAAAATGAAACCCAGGTGATCGTGAAAGCCATAGAAAAGGAGAATGTTGAGGCAAAAATCAAATCTTGCACGAATTAAAATCTTTCCCTTCAATTTATCCAACTATTGCCCCAGAATTCGCTGGATTATGGAGAAACGATAGAAGCACAAAAATAGAAAATCAAAATTCCCCACCATATAAGGAAATAGTCGACGAAACTTTGCCAAAGATTGGAGCTTGAAACATCTTGCGGCCTTTCTCCAAGAAATATCTATTTTTCAACTTTGTTTTTCCTACTTCTATATTATTCTTCTTGATTTGGTGCGCAGGAAATATTTTCAAAAATATAATATAGAACAAAATTATTTAAAGAATTATATTATAATGAATTATCTATACTATATAAAACACCAAAGTGCATAGCAACTAACTCAAAATAACTTCGTATATCATGCATTAGCATTACTACTATTATCCCTTTTGTTCCAATTGTATCCTTAAAAGTAATTATATTTAAAATTGATATTATAAGCACTCAGTTCATATATATTAATGGTGATACATATTAATTGTGAGAGATGGTAAGTAGCTCTAACTTATTTGGAAAGGTCAGGCCCAATTACCATTTTACACTTCTTCTTATTCATTCCAATTATATCCTACAAAATCACAATTTCTTTTTTGAAATATTTAAAGATCACATATAATTAACATTGTAACACAATTTTATCTATTAAATATTAAGTCTCCATTTTGTTATCCTTTTCTTAGATTGCAAGCAAGCAAGCCCAATTTCTCAAGCCATTGGCTTTGAGGAGAAAACAAGAATCCTTGCAAGCATGCCTTCTTCCTTGAATTGGATTTGTTTTTCTGGCATAACTAATAAAAAAAGGCTTTATCTGTATAGTCCACAGACAACAAATCAACAAACAATAATAATCTCAGAAAATCACAAGAACAATCAAAGAAAATCATCCACATACATAGAGTAATTAGCTCCAAGGATCTTCCCAGCCTTTAGGACCATCTCTCCTAATGAACTCAATTATTGCCCTAACAGCTTCCTCTGCCCTGTTCGAAAGGGAATGGCTCCCGTGCTCGATCTCAACCTTCTCAGCACCGCCCATCGCTCGACACAGTCTACACGTTTCTCACCAGTGATACGTTACATTAATAATCAGTTTCTGTAATAAAAAGTTACAGAAATATGATAAGTTTCGGGTTTGTTATTTATTACCTATCGACCAGTGCCTTCTTGTCTACGTATTCCGGCACGTATTCGTCAGCCATGGAAAACATCACCTGGCAGTAAAGATCAATTTTTTTTGTTTCCCAATTGTTAAGCTATTTTATAGGCCAATTTTAAACATGTGGGTTCATTTTTATTTTTTTTTTTCAATTTGAAATCCCGAGAAGCCAAAAAAAAAAAAGAACACGTACTAATGTGGGCGTGTTGGACATGTGTCCTAGTTTTTGCTTCAGTTGGTCTTCGTTGAAGTCGGAGCTGAACAAGTCGTCATCGCCGTTATACGCACAAAGCGAATGATATCTGTAGAAGAAATAACATTGAGTGCGTGATTGTGGAAAATCTTCATGATATTGTTAAATTTACAGGGAATTATCATAAAATCATTAGACGGGTTTTTGGTTAAATTCAGATGCCAAGCGGGAATTCTCGATAAGTCTACGGAGATGAAAGAAAATTATTTAAGTCGGCAAGAATCACCTGTAGGCGGTGATTGGAGAATCGGGATTGGCTTCGCGAGGCATTAGCTCTAATCCTTTGCCTTCTTCTATCATCTTTGAAGCCAAATCGATCATCGAAGCAGTTTCCGGTAGAGTGGCTTTGTACTCACGGTCACTAACGGGAGCCTGCGAAGCAAATAAATTACAAAGAATTTTAAATTTTTTAGGCTAAAATTCATAAAACACCCCCGTGGTTTTGAAACACATCACAAAAAACCTATGGTTTTAAAATAGCATAAAACTCCCTCGTGTTTTAGTTAACTTTTCACATTCTCCCATTTTCGGGGGGTACGATGATATGTTAAATAAACCATAAGGGGTATGATGATGAACCATAACGGAGTGTCATAACGTTTACAAACCACAAGGTACTAACGTGATTTTCAATTTAACCACAGGAGGTTATAGAGGAGTTTACCCAATTTTTTAATTAAAATATGATGGTCGAATAAATGAACAGTGAATGTATTATAGATGTGTGATTAAACTCACCTGCAAAATGGCTGCACGAACAGCTCTAGAACATGCTGCATTAGTGCGTAGGTAATACACGGTATCCTACATATAATGAAAAATAAGCCACAAATAAATCAGCCATAAGATGATGGAATCGGAGATTAATACGTTTTTTAAATATATATAATCTTTTGAATAAAATTAGTATTGTATAATCACCTGACATCCGGTGCTGTGTCCGAGTAGAACAACACCTTCTGAGTCTTCTTTGTTTATCAAGTAGCTAATCAATTGATCAAGCTCCAGTGAATCCTTAATAACACCGTAACAAAATTAAAAAAAAAACTGTTATATCCACACAAGAAACATAGTTGTTGGAAAAGGACAGAAACAGAAAGCAGAGAAATGAAAATGGTCTCGTTTACTTGTTTCAAGCTCGACGTGCCATAACCCGTGTATGATGAAGAAAAAAGAAACTGAACTAAAGACCAATGCTCTTTCTCCAAAGCAACTGCTAACGGCTCAAGATAACTGGGAATTTTGTAAATTTCGAAATGATTTAGAATTTTTTATTCATATCGATTTCGCAAATGCAATTGCAGGAAAAAGTTGAATACGTATAGAAGTAAAAACAAAAAATCACATACTCAGTGGCCAAAAATCCATCTGTTAGCCCACCAATGAAAATAACTTGTTTCTTGTAATCTCCTGTCTTAAATGCAACCTGTAACGAAAGAATGAAGAATTAGGAGCCAAAGAGAAGGAAAACAGATTTGTATCTGTGGATTTACATATATAACATAGAGCATTATTAATCAAAGAGCATATTACTGACAACTCATGACCACTTAAGCTTCTGCTGATGGTGAAACTAAGGACTACTTATTACATAAACCCAGTTTTCGGCTTCGGGACTAGGAGGCAAATTCTCCACAGTATATATGCATTTCATCAATAAGTTTTCAATCACGTAGAACGGATAAAAAAAATACCCCAAATCAAAGAAATGGAACCACCAAATGAGCAAAACTTGCTTATAAGTTACACCACAAAGCATCATCAAGTAAAGCAATTGTACGAGGTGAATGAAGCGTTAATCTTCGGTCTTTATTCTTTAACTTTGTTCTCATTTCTAAGAAAAAGTACACACTATTAATAGAGTAAACATCAATGTCATGAGATTCCACACCGAATCCAAAACACTCACCACAATCCTAATCTTTGATCAAAGCATCTTCACAAATACATAAATATACTGACTGAAAACAGCACAATTCATCATTAAACTGGGCACAAAAAGAGTAAAGGCGAGTTTTTAACGCAGAATCAAATCAAAATTCTTCCTTCTTTCAATTCCTCACCTGAATTGGTTTTGTCCCGTACCTAAACATCACGCCTCGAAACTGATGTTTCTTGTTGATGGGCCCATCGTTTCCGACGCCTGAGCCGCCATCTGCGGAGGCGCCGGAGATGAGATTGGGCATCTTTGGGGCGGAGCGGCTGCCCACGATCCCGGAAAACCAAGAACCGCCCGACGAAGTCGTTTGAGATGGGTTCGGTAGACTCATTTTAAGAATTTTCTAACGCAATCAACCAAAGATCCCATTTCTCGCAGTGTTCATATCAGTCACGGATTGTGTTATTACTTTCGATCGATGAGTTTGCTTTCTCTTATTTTTTTCTTTTTTCTAATATTTTAACGAAAATAATTGAATTGTGTTTTTTTAGGAAATAAATAATGTCACAATGAAATCCACAAAAAATAAGGGAAATAATTCTAGAAAAAAAAATCAAGAATCGCCACGCGTAGCCTGCTAAGTACTGCGAAGACCCTTCTCGGCTCAGTGGCGAGGCATTAACAGAAGAGATAAAAGCCTTCGCAGAGGAAAACTAGAAAAAGAGAATCTTTATCATCAATCAGCAATTTATATTGGATTGAAAACAATGCAACTTGTCAATGCCGCGGTGCTGGCATCAGTAGCCTTCAGGAGCCGAAACGACGGCGCTTTGGGCGCGGAGATAGAGTTCGGCAACGTATGGTGGTTCGTGTACGCGGGCGTGTCGTGCGTGCTGGTTCTGTTTGCGGGTATCATGTCGGGGCTCACGCTGGGGCTCATGTCGTTGAGCCTTGTGGATCTTGAGATCCTTCAGAGGAGTGGTACTCCTAACGAGAAGAAGCAAGCGGGTGCGGATTTTAGCCTCTCTTTAGCTGATTTTGGGTTGTCAAATGGAAGTGACAAAAATGGAATTTTTTTTAGGTTGGATTTAGTGATTGACGTTTCTGTGGTTAGATGGGTTTTGGCAATTATCTCTCTCTCTCTCTCTCTCTTTCTTTCTTTCTAAAGTGAAAAAAGTTTGGGTTTTTTATGTTCGAGGTGCTTGAATTGGTACTGTTTGTGATCTATATTCTATACTTTTTGTGGGTTTGGTTGAATTGAATTCTTCACTCTTGTTCTTGGCTATGGCAGATTAAACCATTGCTGCATTTTGGGGAAATAATGTTTTCTTCTTTTGTTGTTTCTTTTACGTGTCCGTTCGTATAGTGTTTGCGTTTCCAGTTCGAGCTTGCAATTCCGATGAGATTTTATGATTTCTGAATAGGACTTTTAATATGAGCCACTCTATGAAAATCCCTGTTCTTTTCTTTAATGATTTATTGGTTCCAAGACTTACTCAGATATGACTATTTCATCGAAATCCTTTTTTTTTTTTGGTTTCAGCTGTGATCCTCCCAGTTGTTCAGAAGCAGCACCAACTTCTTGTTACGTTGCTTTTATGTAACGCTGCTTCTATGGAGGTAACACATTATTATTATTATGGTAGTTTTGTCTCCACAAAATTTGACTTTTGGTTGTGAAAAAATAGCTGTTATAGTAATACATAATTGATTGCGTTTTCTGTGAATTTGGCAGGCACTTCCCATATACCTTGATAAGCTTTTCAATCAGTACGTCGCCATTATATTGTCGGTGACTTTCGTTCTAGCATTTGGAGAGGTATTCATCTGCTAAAAATTTACATGATGATCTTTTCTTCTGTTTAGTAAACGGGTATTTTTTATTTTTTTATCTTTTTCGTGTAATAATAATTCTTATGTTTTTTTTTATATATTATTTAGGTTATACCCCAAGCAATATGCACTCGGTATGGACTCGCAGTGGGTGCGAATTTCATTTGGCTCGTTCGGTTTCTGATGTTCGTTTGCTATCCCATTTCTTACCCAATCGGAAAGGTAAAATTTTATCATCCACATTTGCTCGTAAGGTTCCTCATTAGTTTTAGAATTAGATAAATATTTGATGTGTGAATCTGAATTTATAAAGTTAATGATTTTAGTTTGTTTGTTCAATCGCCGATATCTTTGTAATTTGTCCCAAGATTTTAACCATATATATGATTTAATACTACAATGACGAAAACTCAATTTATATAGCATTCTTGTTTAGTCATTGTCATCACATTTCACTTTTTTTTTTTTTTTTTTTTTATGAATTTAGATTCTTGATTGTGTCTTGGGACACAATGAAGCATTATTTCGCAGACCGCAGTTGAAGGCTCTTGTCTCTATCCACAGCAAGGAGGTATTATTGTAACTTCCAATCTATTATAATATTTCCTTCACAAAATTTCTCAAGAAAAAGTTTCATATGTAATATCTTTTTCGATGCTCTGTGGAAGGAATCCAATCGTTGCAATGTTAATATCTCTTGAAAATCATTTGATAATGAATCAATGAGCTCTAAAGTCTTGTTATATTTTATTTGATTTACTTTCTCTTTATTTAGGCCGGCAAAGGCGGTGAACTCACTCATGATGAGACGACTATCATCAGCGGAGCTCTAGATTTGACGGAGAAGGTGTGAGCTTTTCTGTTTGAGATTTTCTAAACTTGAAAGTTTTATTATTTTTAATCTAATCGGTTGATAATATTTATAATGCCACGAGCTTTTATTATTGTTTATTTTATATATAATTGATCAATAAATAGACCGCCGAGGAGGCTATGACGCCAATCGAGTCTACATTTTCCTTGGACGTCAATTCGAAGCTGGACTGGTAATAAAAACTCGTATTATTAAATATTCGAATATACCAAAATACTTCATCTTACCATGTAATATATAATTTTTTTTTTTTCTATTACATTGTCTCAGGGAAGCAATGGGGAAGATTCTCGCTCGGGGTCATAGCCGTGTCCCCGTCTACTCCGGGAACCCAAAGAACGTCATCGGGCTGTTACTGGTAATAAAAAAATTCGAAAAAGTCATCGTCTTTTTTTTTTTTCCTCATTTACCTCCAAATAACAAAATTTAAGACAAAACCCGCCTACTTATATTTAGGTGAAGAGTCTCCTCACCGTGAGGCCCGAAACAGAGACCCCTGTTAGTGCCGTCTCAATCAGGAGAATTCCCAGGTGATCCATTAAAGCCCCCGAAATTCTCAAAAATTAATATTATTATTGGAAAATGATTTTATATACGATTTCCTTGAAATTTTTCGGCAGAGTTCCCGCGGATATGCCACTGTACGATATTTTAAATGAGTTCCAAAAAGGGAGTAGCCACATGGCAGCTGTGATCAGGTCCAAAGGGAAAATTCGAAAGCCTCCGCCTTCAATTAACGAGAAATCAGAAGGAATCGAAGTTTTCAATGGTGATTCGGATTTAAATACACCGTTATTAACAGATAAGCAAGAAAAGGGACGCAGTGTAGTAGTTGATATAGATAGGGTCTCGATGCCCCCTTCGAAGGCTAGCTTGATCGAGATTGATCCAACGGTGTTGACCGCTTCGTTGGATGACTCCGAAGATGGTGAGGTCATCGGGATTATTACCTTGGAAGACGTATTCGAAGAACTTCTGCAGGTGAAAAAAAAGGGATTTTTAAATACTGAATCTTTCTTTACTCTTGGTAAATTTTCTTTCAGTTTTAATTAGTGGATTATTGATTGGGTTATAAATGTTCCATTTTTTTTGTATTTTGCAGGAGGAAATCGTCGACGAGACGGATGAATATGTCGATGTCCACAATAGGTACTTGGAAAGAAAAAAAAAAGAGGGAGAACGCCGTTTTTGGTCCTCAGTGTTTGGTTATGGGCATTTTTGGTCCCTCATGTTCCGAGATGCTACATATAGTCCCCAATATTGCCGATTTTGGGCCTCCGTTTAATTTAACTGTAAAGTTTGACGAAATTACGAGCCGAGCCATCAAATATCCGGGCCAGGCCAGCCCAAATTTTGCGGGCCAAAGAGTGGGAGGGATTTGGCTCGGCCTGTAATTACGTCAGAATTAACGGTTAATTTTATCGGGGGGACCAAAATCACGCAAAATCGGTAACATTGGGGGACTAAATGTGATATCTCGGAACATTGGGGACCACAAACGCCCATACCCCAAACATTAGGGACCGAAAATAGCGTCCGCCCAAAAGAAAGACTATATTTTCGTTCTTAAGATGAAATCCTCAACGATAATAATAATACTCATCCATCTATTATATAAAAAAAAAATTGGAATAGACCGAAATTAAACTCTTTCAACGTCTCGTGACAGAATACGCGTGGCAGCGGCGGCAGCTGCTTCGTCGATGGCCCGTGCTCCGTCGATGCGGAGGCTAACGGCCCAGAAAGGACCTGTAAGAACCTTTTTTTTTTCTTTCGTGTATTCTTTTTTTTTTTCCATTACTCGCGTAAGTTTTTTTATATCGAATTCACGGAATTTTTCTTCCTGAAATATTGGGAATAACCATTTCAGGGAGTTCAAAACAAGCAAGGACAACCTTTGAAAAAGCCCGGCGAGGACGACTCTACTTCAGCAGAAAAGGTGCAGCAAAGTGAGCCTCCTCCTATTTCTGGACTTAATAATAAATCATAGGACTCCTCTTTATATGTTCTTAAGAGTTTGGGGAACATGAAAATTCATGTAAATTTGGAATTTTTTCGCGATGATCGTCGGTTCTATACTCGATATAATACTCGATATGCTTTTTTCATATTATGGATATGCGTAATCCATGAATATTATTTTCTGCACAATACCTGAATTTGTGTTTGTGCATTTTTGTATGTTGCATATTTTTATGGTTTTCTTGGCTAAACGTAATAATTATTCGAAATCGCTCTAAGATAAATAAATTGTAGGAATTATATGATGAGGAAAGCAGTTATTCAGAAATAAGAGGCTAAAGAAAGCATCCATGCCATGCCAGTTGAAGTCTACAAACTTCATACATGATGATTCAAATATTTGTCTGATGGAAAAAAGTTATTACAACATAGCTGAATAATCTACTTAAAAGACGAGGTTTCCGAAGACAACCCTGTCCTCCAGGCTTATTCTTCGCATGCAGCATCACTGATCCGCACCTGATAGAAACCCATCATATACATATATTAAAAAAGAAAAAAAAAAAAAAAAAACGAACCCGCACCTTTTATTTTTATTTATTTTCTTCAAACTCTATCGATCGACTTGACGTAATCCTCGGGGAGATAAATCTCTCCCCCGACCTCCCCGTGCTGCTCCCCGCTGACCGTCTTCTTCGCGGCCAGAAACTCCCGGCTCATCTCCTCCATTCCCTTCCTCACGGCATCCTCCGCGTCCCCGTACCCGTGCTCCTCCGCGTACCTCCTCACGTCCTCCGTGATCTTCATCGAGCAGAACTTGGGCCCACACATGGAGCAGAAGTGGGCCACCTTTGCACCGTCCGATGGCAGGGTCTCGTCGTGGAAGGCCATGGCGGTCACCGGGTCCAAGGAGAGGGCGAACTGGTCCATCCACCGGAACTCGAACCGGGCCCGGCTGAGGGCGTCGTCTCGGGCCTGAGCCGCGGGGTGGGCCTTGGCTAGGTCCGCGGCGTGGGCAGCGATCTTGTAGGCGATGACGCCGGCCTTGACGTCGTCGCGGTTGGGGAGGCCGAGGTGCTCCTTGGGGGTCACGTAGCAGAGGAGTGCGGTCCCGAGGGAGCCGATGTTGGCCGCACCGATGGCGGAGGTTATGTGGTCGTAGCCGGGGGCTATGTCGGTGGTCAGTGGGCCGAGGGTGTAGAACGGGGCCTCGTTGCACCACTCGAGCTGCTTCTCCATGTTCTCCGGGATCTTGTGTATCGGGATGTGCCCGGGGCCTTCGTTCATCACCTGTAGAAGAATTTTTTTTATTCAGACAAGGTTTCGTAAAAACGACAAATTTATAAGGGGTGAAGAGCTGCTCCCTTTGGCAACATTCAACCATAGGAGGGAAGAAAGCTCTCAAAAAGAGAGGGAGAAAAGGCAAAAAAAAAAGATTTAAAGATTGAGGTAAAAGAACTAAATATCTTACTACAAATCAGTCTAATTCTCCGAAAGAATGGCTATCACCCGTTGAATGACCAAGCTTTTCGGTAAAATGGTAATTCCACGTGGTATCAGAGCCAGGAGAGGTCATGAGTACGAATCCTCACAACAACCGTTCAATGAAATTCACATATTTTAATTTTATATTATATTTCCAACGCTTCTACTCACGTTTAGGCTGATTTCTTTATTATCTAGCCTTAGACGCGTAATTTTCTTAAATGAGTGGTCGTGATAATTCGTCCCAAAACTTCTTTGGCCACTGACCTCTGATACCATGTTGAATGGCCACTTCACCTAAAAGTTGAGTGGTCATCCAACAAAAAACACCATCTTCCAATGGTAAATTCTAAATTGTATTAGATTTTACCTGCACGTCTTTCTCCCAAGCCCGACGGGTCAGCTCGCCCTGGGTCAGCAGCTCGGCGAACTGGGCCGTGTCGTTCGCGTCGTATATCGAGCCGGGCCTCAGCCCGTCTCCAATTGACAGCGAGATATCGTACTGGTTGCAAATATCCAAAATATCATCCCAGTGCTCGTAAGCAAAGTTCTCCTTGTGGTAAGCCAAGCACCACTTCGCGTGGATCGACCCGCCCCGCGAAACGATACCCGTCATCCTCTTAGCGGTCAATGGCACGTACCGGAGCAAAACGCCCGCGTGTATAGTAAAATAATCCACACCCTGCTCGGCCTGCTCGATCAGTGTCTCCCTGAAGACTTCCCAGCTGAGATCCTCCGCGACCCCGTTGACCTTCTCCAGAGCCTGGTAAATGGGCACGGTCCCGACGGGCACGGACGAGTTGCGGAGGATCCACTCGCGGGTCTCGTGGATGTGGCGGCCCGTGGATAGGTCCATGACCGTATCCGCGCCCCACATGGTGGCCCACTGGAGCTTGTGGACCTCCTCCTCGATCGAGCTGATGATGGCCGAGTTTCCTATGTTGGCGTTGACCTTGACCAAAAAGTTGCGGCCCACGATCATCGGCTCGAGCTCGGGGTGGTTCTTGTTGGAGGGGATTATGGCTCGCCCGCGGGCCACCTCCGACCTCACCAACTCCGGGTCGAGGCCCTCGCGGGTCGCGCAGTAGAGCATCTCCTCGGTTATGATCCCCTGCTTGGCGTAGTACATCTGCGTGAATCGGGGGCCGCCCTGCTTTTCTCTCCGGGAAATCCAGCTACTTCTCAGCTTCGGAAGCCCTGTAATAACAAAATTTATTCTCAGCTATTGAATGTCCCCACTTCACCTAAAAGGTTAAGAATCTAGAACGAAATGTATTGTACTTCAAATTTATGAATTTGATCAGCTTCGGAAGCCCTATAGTAATTGAAAGTCATTTTACCTAAAAGATTAAGCTTGAAGGAAGTGTATCATGCTTAAAAAAAATATCTAAATTTTTAGGCTGATTTAATTCTTATCTAGCCTTAGACGTGGAATTTTCATTTAATGGGCGGTCGTGAGGATTCGTACAAATGACCTTTTGGCATGGACTCTGATACCATGTTGAATGGCTACTTCACCTAAAAGCTTAATCTTGAAGGAAATGTACTGCGAATTTATAATTTTATTTCCAACACATGGTAACGATTGACAAAAAAACACACACGCACACACGCATTCGAATCGGTAAGAAATATCTCAACGTACCCATCCTCGGGCTGATCTTCTGCGGGCCGCTGGTGTCATACGTGTCGAAATGAGGGTCGTCGCCGGAGAGATGGATTCTACGGAAGGGAACTCTCAGCAAATGGCCCGATTCCTCGTGAGTGACTTCCCTGAAATAAATAAAGAGATCATCATATCAACATTATAAGAACATAACAACACAAAAGAAAGAGATCCCAAGTTTCTGTTTTTACCATAAGAAAAAAAAAAGGAAAAAGGAAAAAATCAATAGCATACTTATATTCTTTGGTGCTATTGGGGAAGCACTCTTCGAAGGAAGGCAGCGGTAGGAAGTTAGGGGCGTTGGGATCCGACGTTTGCCTCCGTTGTTTGCCGCCGCCCTCTTTGTTGGCGTTCGGAGGATCGAAGGTTAACGTGGCCTTCGGGCTCGAGTAGGAAAAGACAGGTTTTCGAGGTAGCCCTGAAATCGCTTGGAAGAACGACGATTTATGGTACTTGGCAACAGGAGGAGAATGATTCCTGCTGGTGCACGCTGCTGCTGACGCTAAGCTCGTTTGTGCTGACGCCATATCTCTGTAATATTATATATATATATATATATATATATATATATATATATATATATATATTAGATGTGAAAGTAAATGGACAGCAGAAGAAATGCTGAGGCACTCCCTTTGAAAGAACATGTAACAAGAATTATTTATTTTTCTCGTCCTCAACAATGGGGATCTAAATACAAAAACCTCGATTTACGACGATGAATCTATCGGCAAACGGGAGACGAATCACAAAACTGTAGAGTCGAATTCAATGGATAAATGAGAAATGGAAGGAAGTAAGGTACCTTGCGATGATCACTGACGTGACGGAAGACGCTTTAGGGTCTGATGGATCTTATCTGAGAAAGATATTTTTCGTTGTAACGATGCTAAGTGAAGGAGATTTTTTTTTATTTTATTTTTCTTCGGCACGAAATTCGGTATTTATAGCCGAAGTGAATCGGGAGAGTGAGGGAGGATTGAGTGAAGCAGAAGTGATTGACGGGGCATTTATTACAAATATCTCATGCAAGAGGACAGGTGGATGAAGGTGAAGGTCCCTTTTGATATTTTTGGCTTCTCTTTACTTTACCAATTTTTATATCTCGGCAAAATTCCATCAACTATGCTAGATATTTAGTAATTATTAGCATCTTCCGGTTAAAATGGACAAAATGCCACTTGAATTATTATACAAAAGCCTCCATTATTATCATCTTTAGCTGATATTCATCGTCGTGGTAATAAATATTTATAAACCCAAAACTTACAAAGACCCATCAATAATAAATAGATCTTCGTAATAGCTACTTTATTAATTGGCATGATATGCCTCTTTATTAATTTTTTTTCACCTACTTATTATGACTTGTTATGTCTAATTTCTTGATATTTAAATGCTGATTCTTATCATATAGTTTTTTCTGTCTTGTGCTATAAAGGCAATTTCTCTCTTATTTTTTCAAAAAAAAAACCTCTTTTATTTGTTCCGGCACAAGCTTGTAACATTCCCTTATCATTACAGTGCAATCATGGTCAGTAGATTGTATGTTGTATTAAGAGAACTTTCTACTCACAAACTGATTGCTTCTGCTGATGCTAATACATTCATTACATGCAGAGCTTCAACTGTTCATACGAATATTGTCCATCTTTTTTATTCATTTATGTTTTGTAGATTTGCTATTTGATCCGTCTCTTACAGTACAATAGCTGTCTTCTGCGTTGGTTATGCATGAAAAAGCGTCTAAACTGTGAGACCCCAAAAAGTCTATTAGAGCAGTTGAAGTCTTACTTTGACCCTTCATTACATACAACATTGTTTCTCTTCCCACCAAAAATAGTGAAGACTTGAGTTTTCAGTTCAACGGCTTTCTTCTTTGTCTTTTTCCATTCATTCGCTGCCTTTTTCCTGTCGCGTGCACCAAACAGCAGGAAAACGGAACATTAATCCTACGGAGGAACAGGGAACACTACAAAGTCGTGTTTTTGCAGGTAGGAGTTGGTATGCGTTCCAATCACACAAATAAAAATTATTGTAATAAAAAAAAAAGTTACATAATTAATTTGTCAACCTTTTTCCAACAGTTTATTGCAGAAGTTGAGCTCCCTATAAATAAATACCAATCAAGAAAGTACGATCACTGACACTCAACTGAGAAAGAAAGAAAAAAGAGTTGTATGATTTTTTAACGATTCCCATGCAATCAAGAAATAAGCTTCAGCGGTTCTCATGCAGAGACGAACTCTCCCGCGCGCTCTACTCCCTCGGCCGGAAATTCCGGCGGATCTGCTCGAGGCTCCGGTGGTTCGTGGTGCTGCGCCGCTCGAGGCCTAAGCTCGTGATCAGGAGACTGACGAAGCCGAGCCCCAAGCCGAGCCCCAAGCCGAGCCGAGACCCGTCCTTAGCCGCTCGTAGCTCGCAGAGCCCGATTCGCATAGCCACCTTCAACGCCGCCTTGTTCTCTCTAGCACCGGCGGTTCCCAAGGCCGAGAAATCGCTGGTCTTCATACCCCAAGAAGACGACTTTTTATTCCCCAAAAATAATAATAATAATAATAATACCCAGCCCAAAGGGATCCTCAAGCAATCGCAAGCCCACAACAAATTAGAAGGCAACAAATCGAAGCCCAAAGTGTCCATAAACCTACCGGAGAACGAGATCTCACTAGCCCACAGCAAGCAGCTCGTCGCCGTCGCCGACGACGGCCAAAATTTTATTAGCTTCAACGCGAACAGCTTGCCGAGGTCTCCTATCTGCTTCCCGCCGAGCTGGTTGTCCAGCGACGAGGCGAGCCTCTGCTACGGGAGCCGGACGATCTTCGACGTGCTTAAGGAAGTCGACGCCGACGTGTTCGCTCTGCAGGACGTGAAGGCGGAGGAGGAGAAGGAGATGAAGCCCCTATCGGATCTGGCTCGCGCCTTGGGGATGAGCTACGTGTTCGCCGAGAGCTGGGCACCGGAGTACGGCAACGCGGTGCTGTCGAGGTGGCCCATCAAGAGGTTTAGGGTTCAGAAGATCTACGACGATCGAGATTTCAGGTTTTGGGGTTTTTTTCTTCCTTCTCTTCTTCTGAAAAACGCGATTTCGAAGGGTTTTTTTATTGCCGGAGAGATTTCGGTGGTTGTTATTGTAGGAACGTGATTAAGGCGACGATCGACGTGCCTTTGGCCGGAGAGCTCGACGTCTACTGCACGCAGCTCGATCACTTGGACGAGAATTGGAGGATGAAGCAGATCCGTGCGATGATGGATCAATCCAACGGTCGGCCTCACGTTTTACTGGGCGGGATCAATTCTCTCGACGGGTCGGATTATTCATCGGAGAGATGGAACGATATCGTCAAGGTGTCGATCATTACACTCTCCCTTTCCTTTCAAATGCTCGTGGATAATGAATTTTTAGTCGGCCAAATGAATAAATTAGTTCATTAACTAATTAGTTTTTTTTTTTTTTTTTAATCACTATGTTTGATAATTGCAAACTTAAGTCACTAAGTAACGTGTCTAAATTCTTTTGGGTCACCGAGGAATTTTTCAGCAAAAAATCGCTTGAAATCAGACGTGGTCGATCACATGTCAGTGACCACGTCGTATATGTAGCAATTTTAGCCGAAAAATTCACTGGTGGCCCAAAAGAAATCAGATGCGTTACTTATTGACCTAAATTTGATATTATGAAACTTAGTGATCCAAACAACACGAGAGCCATAATTAGTGACTTAATTTAATAATTTGGTCTTTTTCAGTCATATATATTTGAGAGTGACATTTTAAGAAAACTTAAATTCAGATGTGTCAATTTCAGGATAATAAGATTCGAAATTGAAGCTATATAAGGACAATAGACGTTGATTTTAGTTCGAATAAATTGGAACAAAATCATGTGTTGTGGTGCTAGAAAAAATCGGTCCAATCATAATCTCAGACGAATTGAAACAATTTAAAGAAAAATAATGCCAAAAAACTAATTTCTGAATTAACACATTTGATGTACACGTAGCAATTAGTTTGGAAAATATCCTAGGTGCTTCGAGAAAATTTCGGTTCAAAACGGCATGTTAGATGCCACATAAGATTTTTTTTTCCAATTTATTTTTTAAATTGGCTCGTATGTGTTGATTCCCTGCTGAAATTAGACTTTCATCGTTTTTTGTTAGCTTATAAAACTTATTGTCGTATAATTGCCACTTTTAATCAAATTATTCCCCTAAAATAACAGCCGGACTAAAAAATAATATATATATATATATATATATTTATGACAATATACATACATTATTACAGTACTATGAAGAACTAGGGAAGCCAACGCCAAGAGCAGAAGTGACAAGCTTCTTGAAAGAAAAACAGTACACAGACGCCAAGCATTTTCCTGGAGAGTGCGAGCCCGTCGTGATGATAGCCAAAGGCCAAAGTATGTTACCAGCTTCGAAATATATTATTCATTCTTTTCTTTTCTTTTTTTTTTTTTCCATCGATTTGTTATATAATTTTTGCGGGCTCGAATTTAAGACGTACAAGGGACGTGCAAATATGGAACTCGGGTCGATTATATCTTCGGTTCGAAAGGCTTGCCTTACACGTTCGTTCCGGGATCGTACTCTGTATTCTCGTCCAAAGGAACTTCCGATCATCATATAGTTAAAGTCGATATACAGAGAGTTGATGAAAGAGCTCAAACGGGAAACAAAGAGAAGAGATTGAGACAAAGAATTGTTAAGCTGAGCCATTCTTGTTCTTCAAGGGGTATCTGGAAAATCAATTCTTGAACCATACATATTATATATATATATATATATATATTGTATTGATTGATGAGGGAATGTAATGTTATTTTCAATTATTTATTGGTTGGCTGAGTTAATTTTATTAGTCATTTATATTTGGCCGGTTGCGGTACAAGGAAATCTAAATTAACCGATAGCAATTATAGGGTAATAAACTTAAAAAATGAAGCAAATTGAGAAAAATAACGTCGGTGAGCTCATGAATAAAACACGTGAGCTCATGAATAGCACGAAATAAACTGAAATAAAGCTCTAAATTGCACATAATAAACTGAATTAACAGGGGAGTTCGAAATCAGTGTGGAACTAATACACGTGAGTGAGCAGCATGTGACAATTAATTCTATTATGTGCTAATATTGGGCTCACCTGTGTTGATTCGGTTTATTCCGTGCTAATTCGGTTCTCAACTTATTGTCATAAAAGTGCTACACCTTATTAGGTGTCCTTGTAACGCCGTCCACCCAAATATACATGAATAAAAAGATAATTAACCCATATATACGTTATAACTCTTAAATTCAAACTTGTAACAAGGGATCGATCATAAACGATTATTACACAAGCACAATCTGATTCATGCACACCAAAGATCAAACACAAGCCATGTAAAATGACCAAAACACCCTCATCTAAGCCGAAGCTTGAGTAGTAGACAACGGCGTTTGTTGGCTCGGGGAATAAGGATAACCAATCCCGTGCCGGTTATTGGGAAACCAAACGAAGACAACCCCCGAAACCGCCCCCACCACGGGAGGCAAAGCCATCAATAGAGCCCTCTCAGAAGCCTCAAAACCCGGATAAAAGCAGCCCACAACGTTGGTGTCCAAAAGTGACACCGCACCAAAAACAACCAACGAGAAGAAAGCATGCACGAAGTCTCCGATCCTAAGCCTGTAAGAAGACAGGTCCCCCGAGGAGGAGCTTCCACTGGGCCAAAGGCCCCTTGCAGTTGCAACCCCGTAGTGGACGAGTCCTTGAGCGTCTGTGTAGCTGTCGGTGAAGGAAGAGAAGAAGCAGTTGAATCCGCATGCGAAGATCAAGAACGAGGTTAAGTACTTGTTGGTGACGTGGCAGTGGCCGTTGTTGGTGAGGAGGGGGCTGAGGAATTGGAACGCGAAGACCGTGCCCGTTGGGAGGAGCTTTATTAGGCTCCCGAGGCCCGAGAGGGTTGAGCGGTATAATGTGGAAGACATTGTGTTGCTTTGCGCGTGTGTGTGTTTTTTCATGGAGCTTTAAGGTTTTTGGTTGATGGGGTTTTTATAGTAGGGGGCAATGGCTTGCTTCTAAGTAGGAGAAGGGACTGAGATTTTAAGGCAAGCAAATATCACATAAATATATTGCTTTTAAGATATATATATTGTAGATGTCACGAATTGAAAGCTTGAAGTTACAAACCAAGTTGTGAGTTCGAATATATATGCTACGTTGGCTTCTATTGGTAATGTTTGTTTTAGATATTAAACTGTCATCAATCTTGATAATTTAAACCAGCCAATGCATTATCGTGCGCCATTACATGAATTTTCTGAATACAATTCAAGTTACTTGGAGTGTTGGTTATCCAATCATTGCATCATTATTTATATATCGTGATTGCACATTAGCTCGTAAATATATTTAGGACTCAATAAACCATTGTCTACACAGGCGTTGCTATATTAGTTTCATTGGTCAATAGGGCAAAAATACAAATTTTTTCAGTAATTATAGTCCTAATTCCTTGATGTGATAAGACCTTCAAATTCACATTAACTTCATTACCAAAAACTGTCATCACAAAAGCACACGCCAGTAAGAAAAAGAAGGCAACGACACAAATGTTGGCGTACTAACAAAGTATACGTAGTTATGATAATCAAATCATACACTGCAAATAGCTTAACAAAACTTTTTTTACAAGGAGGGTAGATTACCGTGTTTCATGGACCATCATATTTATTTTGCCGGAAGATATTGATTATTGCTTTTCAACCATATCGTCGAACGGGTCCTCTTGAGTTTATCGGTGAAGAGTAAGTGCCTGTTAACGTATGTAAAGATTCTTAGCATTGTGCATAGATTTAGGACAAGCAGATTTAGTTGCATACAAGAAAGTGAGTTTAGGATTCGAAAACTAACCTCTGATGCTCCAGCTTCTGTTTAACTATTCCATTTAGTAGCAGCTCTGAGCTATACACGGACCCACCTGCAAGTATAATCAATTCGATCTACTTAGTGCTTTATTTAGTCAATGGAGGAAGGTGATTTTCGTTTTCAAAAGGTTAACCTTTCTTGAGAAATGGGATGCAAATATCATAATCATCTTCACAAGATAGAATCAGAAGATCATCGGGGTGCTTCTCATTGTTCGATACCGATCTCCCCAGTCTCTCAACCACCTAATGTAAATGAGGATCGTAACGAAAGAGAATCGAAAAGGAAAACCTGGTAAAAAGTTTCTCAAGAGTAACGTACCAGACCGTGAACGGCCTTCACCAAATTAACCAGGATGTTTTTCCCGGGTTTTGTGTTCGGTGTAATGAAAACCTTGTGTCCCTGCATTATTTTTTTTCGTTTTTGGTAAGAAAACTGCATGGTTATGATTTACGAAGATCCTCTTTTTATGGGGCCAATCGCGTTCTTTCTTTCGTACCTGTAAAAGTGGATGCTGGCGAGCTCTTGAAAGAGAAGCAGGCAAAGAAAAGCCAAACTCTTTTTCCTTTTTTGCATCTCTAAGGATGTAATTTTTCTCATCGATGAGGCAGCTCGCTTGCCCACAACTTTCGAGCCACAAGTGTGTAACCACCGCTTTGCCAAAAGCAATTGCTTCTAACATGTTCCTCGTACGAACAAACTCATCAGCCACAAAGTGTGTTGCATCTAACATAGAGGACGCAACTGCTCCACCCAATCGAGCCAAAATCTGCCAACCCAACAGTGGAAATAAAACTGAATTTCGATTCGTAGGTTGTATAAGGAAAAAAAGTGAAAAGGAGAAAGAAACCTTTTGCTGTTGCTTGACGATGTCATCATCGAGGTGCTGGCTAAACAAGACTCTTACATCACCGATGTCTTTCCTCTTCCTAAGGTCCTTTGTTCGAGCAAAACTTTCTGGTGTCTTATTAACTACCAAGTTGGTGATTTCCTTAACAAGGGATGGCCTTGAAAGGTTCTTTCTGCACGATTGCTTGTGATATTCATCCCCCATACAGATTGGAGATACACCGTTCATCGGTGTTGCACCAGCAGGAGGCGTATTACACTTCAGAGCAGAAGTTTCACTTATAACTTGTGGCAATGTTTCAAGATTTCCACTTGTTTCTCCATTTCCAGAGGATGATGAAGCCTCAGCATGTGCGATTTTTCCGTTTTGCTTAAATCCAAATTTTCTCACCTTCTTAACAGTTTTTGATCCAACATTCTCATATTTGGCAGATGTTCTTCGTTTTCTGGTGACAGGAGCAGTAATCACATCAGCAAACTTCTCCCTGCCATTTGAAGAGTCACCAACTGCTTTGGAACAAGATAATTGAGAGCGGTTCCTTGTCCTACTGGCCACGGGTGAACAAAAAACGGGTTTCGTATCCAATCGAAGCTCCGCTTCATGACACGAAATAACATCGATATTCTTAGACTTCTCAGATGGGGCAGAGCATTCATTGCTCAATTTTATGCCAGCAGTTTTTCTACGCTTGGCAAGCCATGTAGAAGCTACAGTGCTAGTGTAACGTTGTCCTTCCACTCTTAAGCACTCTTTTGTGGTGGATCGAGTTTTCCTATAAGCCTTTGCAGTGCCACCTTTATTACGAGCTGCAATGTTATCATCTCCAGCCAATTGAAACTCGACACATAGAGTCTCCATTGCTTCAGCAGCTATTTGAGTATCAGGACCCACCGTTACTATCTGAGCAGCAACCTCCTTGCTATTGCTATCATTATCTTCCACGTGATTCAAGTCTTGATCAAATTCCTTGCTCAGAATCTTAGGTGAACTCTTTTCTTCAGAATGAAGTGTGTTTCTCTTTGCTCTCTGCTTCCGCAATGTTAACGTCGAATCTGAACAAAATGCACCTGTTAATTTCTCACTCGTTTTCTTCTCTTCATTCTCAGGAGCTGCAACGTTCTTCACACGCTTCGAACGTTGCTTAGAACTTTCACACTCAAAGAAAAGTTCTTTCTTCCTCTGGAAAAGTTCCCCACCACACTCATCTTCGCTATTAGCATCCCAATCGTAAATACCTTTCTGCCCGTTAATTCTTTTGGAAATGGATGCCTTTGCTAACTCCCGAGAGCCTTTTGCAGTGGCGACAGCCTTGGGCTTCTCTGGATCACGAACTCGAAAGCCAAAGAAGTACCCATTATTATTTTCCACACTGACACTAAGAAACTTGTCCACAGCTTTGAGTGCTTCGGCCTGTGACAGTTCTCCAGGTTCCTGAGAATTGGCATAACTTAATCCCGCCAAGTTATTTTGATGAGAAATTTGCCTATCGAATTGATTGTCACTAATGGTATCACTTTTATTTGCATCAGCTTCTGATTGAACATAATCAGTAACTTGATCATCCAAGAACAGCTTCCTAACCACGGTATTCCTATACTGGTAATTATTTGCAGTCTCTGGTTTATCATTGACTTCACTGTTCTTGTTTTGAGGGTAGTTCTCCATATTTCTTGTGCCATGTTGCAACAAACAACCTAGAGAACTTTTGCTAGTATTAGTACCAAACAAAGTTCTGTTAGCTCCTCTAGCACGTGCTGCTAAACCTGACACCCTAAACGATGCAGCACGAATCGAGGTGAAATCTCTGCATTCAGGACCTGGAAAAACAGATTCACAACGGTTTCAATGAAATTATCATCTTCTCTTTTTGGTTTATTTTAAGAAAACAAAATAAGAATATTAGGGGTAGTAAAAACATTCAATTGGACAATTGCTGCAGAAAGAACAAAACTTTAATCATTTCAAAACGGCTAACAAAAAAAACCTGAGTGGTCTTCATTACTGACAATAACCGGTGATGTTCCAGAAACATCATCATGCATTTTCGTAGCATCACCATTTACGGCATCTTCGCAAGCATCACCCAAGGCCTGGGTTTCATCATCACAATCAATCTTTTGAGTTTCATTACAGGCATAATCGATCACTTGGGTTTCACCAGCAAGATCCATCACTTGGGTGTCACCGGAGATATCCATCACTTGGGTTTCATCAGCAAAATCCAAAACTTGGGTTTCACAAACATAATCATCCATCGCTTGGGTTTCACCAACATAATCATCCATCGCCTGGGTTTCACCAACATAGTCATCCATTGCTTGGGTTTCACCCGCATAATCTATTACTTGGGTTCCACCGGTGATATTCACTACTTGAGTTTCAAATCCATCTTCCAGTAGATAATCATCGTCAATGGCCATTGCACTGCTCAGACGAACAAAATCGCCACCTTCTTCATCTCGTAACCCGTCACCTGACATGTTTACGGTTTAATTTAGTCAACAAAAGCATTCGAAATAATCTGTCCTCGTGCATAAACTCAAACGAATGTTGATAAGGGAGGAACGACCAAAAAGAGAGAAAAAAAACAGAGATGACAAGTAGAACATCCAACAGATAACGCTTAAGTGTCGTTCTAGTACTAATCATAAGCAATAAAGTAAAAGGAAAAGTTACCTTTCGTAAGATTAACTATGATAAACCGGATTTGAGCGAGAAATAGTAAGGTTCCCAAAGAAAAATCAAAATTCGCTACAAAAACCCTGACTTTACCTCAAAAAACAGAACATTGTAATCAAATCACAAGACGAAACATGAAAATCGTATTATAAACATACTTCTCGGAAGAGTTGTTATGATCGTTGGGATTTGAGTGAGGAAAAGTAACATCACCCCAAAAACAAGATTTTACAACCAAAAACCCTACTTCAACACTAACATAGCTTGAACAAAAAAGCTGGAAAATTAGGGTTTTATGGATAGCAAGATCCAATTGATTCACTTGGAGAAGATAAGACACTAACCTGGAGAAAGGTAATGGCAGTCGGCGTCAATTATCTGCGTTACGACGTCGTTTATAGCAGCAGTCGACGGATTCTTCACTGCGTTACGATTATTGTCAGCTCCGACAGTACCCATTTAAATTCCAATCCAGCTCAAAGCAGAGAGAAAAAATAAAACTTTCTTGAGGTTGAAACCGACAACTTTGAAGAAATAAATTGCAGCCAAAAAAGAAATAATATCATCGCACGCTTGGGAATTTGGAGGGAAAATCAGGGGTGAGATTCGGAACATCCAGAGAGGGCGGAAATAGAGAATAATATAATATAAAATATAAATAGATAATATTATTTTATTTCAAGAGTTGTTAATTTGAAAAAAAAAAAGAGTTGTTAATTAAATGTTTAAATCATTGAATTTCAATTTTAATTGTATAATTACTAAGTATACTAAAAAAGAATTTATAGTGGATATTACTGAAATAAAATATAAAACATTATTATTTTATTGAAGAGTTATTATTAAAAATGTATAAATGATAAAATTGTAATTTTAATAGCATACAAAAGAAAATAATTTATATTGATAAAATCGAAATAAAATAAATTATAGATGATAAAATTTGAATATCAAGTGACATACCAAATTAATCGAGCAGCTATAGGTGGTACTCACACTTTATAAATAGGTACTTAATTTGTCATTGTAGCAAAATCCATATTAAAACCATCATTACCATTCCCACTCGAACGGGTCAGGTTCCACCTTATGACCCGCACCACACCTATATATCTTTGAGTATCTTTAACCAATGACTGTAGTTTCTGACTTTGATACTAATCCAATTCAGCCCGCCCGTTCAGTCGACTTCAACTGGGTCGACCCGTTGGATCGACCCGGTAGCCCGCCCACGGATCCCATAAACAGAAAAGTTGCCACTAATACAAACAAATCCAAGTGAACAAAGCGAAGCAGTATCTTATTATAAGGACCCCAGAATTCAATCCGAAGAATCAACAGCAACAGCTAAAAGAAAAAGATTAATACAACATTACAAATCAAAATCCCGATATGATCATCAGATCACAGCGTTTCGATTCGATTCCTCTCGGTGTTCATATGATACTCAAGAAAAACGAGGCCTCATTTACCTTCCTCAGCTGCTCTCCATGATCTCTCTGAACAGCTTCTTCGGAGCTGCACCAAGAATAGATTTTTAATAATCAGATGGCTAAAACCCAAGAAAAAGAGAGAGAAAAAAATGTTTCTACTGTTTATTCCCCTTTTTTGCCAACCTGGCAATCCCGTAAACCGTTCGTATTGTTCATAAGCTTGCCCGATCAACATTTCAGTGCCGTATACGATTTTGGCCCCCACCTCGCCGGCTTCTCGCAAGAGCCTGGTGATTTTAGGTGCGTAGACGGCATCGAACACGAGCTCGTAATGCCTTAAAGCCTCCTGCAAGAGCAATGCAAGTATTGAGAAATAACCATTTTGTCCTTAAATTTTTTGATTTATTATAACTATTTCCTGGCAAATCAATTTTTTCTTTATATATACTTAAAAGTAATATACTATTAAAATTCCAAACCATAATATCATATATTAAACATTTTGAATTATAAATACTTATATATTAGAGCACACGCATAGAGTGTGCATAAAATACCAGTAGTATATAAAGACTCAAAAGAAGCATAAACTTATTCTCCTTTTTTTCTCCCACGTAATGTAATCTACGGAGTTTCGGGTTAAGACATCATGGTAATAGAGAAATAAAGGCAAACCTTGGAAATAGGCGTTTCGTTGATTCTTGGTTGCATACCGATGGAGGTGGTGTTAGCAAGTATCATTCCGCTCTCCGGGTGGAAGCTGTTTAGCTCCGCGAGAGACAAAGCCTTCCCTCCTACTGAATCTGCAAGTTCTCTCGCTCGATCTTCGTAAAGATAATACGAATTTAAAAAAAAAAAAAGGAATGATCAAAGATTAGATACAAATAAACTGAGGTAACAAAAAAACAATCGTGAAAGGGTGTTGATGCCAATAGAACAATGCATCCGGAGGATGAACAAAGGGTACTTGTTGAATGACCACTTCACCTAAAAGCTCAAGCTTGAAGGAACATCATAATATTCGAAGTTTATAATGTTTTGAATGCAACGCACCCCTCACGTCTAGGCTGATTTATTTCAATTTTTTTTTTTTTGGAAAAAGTTCAAAGTAAATGGGAATGCACATGTACATCACAAACTCTACCAAGCTATATGCAAATACGTTTAAGAGCTAGTGTTTGTAGACTGATTTCTTTCTTATCTAGTCTTAGACTGTTGGTCATGAGGATTCTTTGCCCGTGACCTTTTGGACTGAGCTCTGATATTGTGTTGAATGATCACTTCACCTAAAAGCTTTAAGCTTGAAGGAAGTGCATCATGTTTCAAATTTTTTATGTTTTATTTCCAACATTAAGTACCATATGTACGATTAGCGACGGCAACTCTCGCTCCTTTCTCCTTGGCACCGTAAGCCAGTGCCTTGCCTGCACCACCAGCTCCAATAACAACAAATAATTTACCAGCCAACGGGGAATCAGTTCCTATAGATTCCAAGCCTGTACAACAATGATGTATTAATGAGAACCGAGAATTATGAAAAAACATTTTTTGGATATTCGATTGCATCAATAAATTATGTAAGAAAACCTCGCAAGCCGTCTTCAATGGCAGAAATTGCACCTTTGTAGTCTGTATTACAACCGAACAGCTTCCCATCATTAGGACGCCTCACGACGCAGTTCACCACCCCTATTGACTGGTTCGTATTTACAAAATATTTTTCAGAAAAGAAATTGGAAATATAATATTCATTATTATGCGTAATTAGGACAAGAAAAAAAAAAGCTACCTTTGCGACGGGGTCAACTTCGTCACAACGGACAAGTGCAGCTTCCTTGTGAGGAATGGTGACACTGGAAGAAGTTTTAATACTCACTAACCCAAATTAAATAATGGAACTAAAACTCATATTTCGTAAAAAAAAAAAAAAAAGAAGCAACGACCTGAACCCGCAAAAGTCCGGGGAAGAGTAGGTGTCGAAAAATCCCGGGACATCATCCACAAGAAAAGGCACGTAGACCCCATTGATTCCATGTAACTTAAAAGCTCCATTGTACAATTTGGGAGATTTGCTGTGTCCCACTGGCTTCCCAAGGACCCCGAAAACCTTCGTGTCACAATCGATCAATCTAAAGTTGTACAAATTCGTTAGCTCGTCAATCGTAGGTTGCCCCGGTGCGGAAATTTTTCCTGCTTGAATGACGCCGAAAGTGAGGTAACCACCGAATTTAGGGCACAAAATCCTCGATATGAGCCCCCGTTCTCCCATAACCATGGCTATAATTGGCACCTGAAATAAAATCTAAAGTCAAACATAGCATCGATGCAATCATCACAAAATAAAAGCAATGATGAGATGAAAGATTTACTTGAGAATGAACGGTTATTTGGAAAACTCGTGCCACGTCAGCGATGTCTAAAGCAGTAGTGGCAAATTTTACTATGTCAGCACCGGAGGCTTGTATCCTTGCAACGAGGTCCCCGAGTTCCTCCGAGGAAGGGGTGCTCTCGTAATTGTGGGAAGAAACTATGATTTTGCATTTTTCGGGCTTTTCTCCGTTTCTGAAGCTGTTGAACTCATGAGCAGCCTAAAAGCATGCAAGAAATCAAGAAAGATTGATAATCATTCGTGTGATTGATGTTCTTTATTTTTTTAAAAACAACTGAAAATTGAAACGGGGACCTTGAGTTCGATGTCGATGTGATCAGCTCCCAATTCCATGGCCCTTTGGAGCACACGAAAACGGGTTTTTTCGTCTCCATCGTACTCACCGCCTTCCCATATGGGCCTAGAAATGAAATTTTCGGAAAATATTCCTTAATCAGCAATTAAAATACATTGAAAGGCAGTGGTGAATCACAATAGATATAACAATAACTTTAGGCAGGGATGCAGACGAACCTGTAAGTGAAGAGAGTAGGTAAAGGGCAACTTCTGATCAACTTTTCGATATCAGTATCGGGATTGAAGATCTTAAAGTGATCAACCCTAATTTCTACTATATCAGCTCCTTTTGATTTAGCCAAATTTATCAATTCGATTGATCTATCGACGGTATCCCCCATTATTGGTGCACAGATCATAGTCTGATTCTTCCTAATTTCACTGCCACCCTCCATGCTCTTTTGAGACTGATTCAAGTACCTGAGAATCCCAACAAAACTTTGAACTTTTGTAACAGCTCCTCAAGCCCTATAAACAACCGCAATATGATAAGAAATTTGCAAAAAAAAAAAAAGAAGCAGAAGTTGTAAGAGCAGCACGATGAAAGGAACCAATATAAAGCGAAAAGTAACAGTCTCTGGGATAAAAACGACAACCCGACACGGCAAAATGTCAAAAAGGACAGATTAATAGCTCAATGGGAGCTGAATTTGAATTCAATTCCATAACAGCAGCTAAAAGGGGCCAGCAAAAGATTCCACAATTGGCATTGCTAATCAAACGCCCAACTTCACTAAAAAGCAGAGTAAGCAGGAACAATTGGGGATGTGAAAACTTACAAATTCGAACGTATTCTTCCGGTGGGGAGTTTATCTAATCAGTTCTGTGCGTGCGGAGAGTGAATTGTGTCTGTATCGGGCAATTAAAAGGGACGCGAGAAGGGGACACAAAACTAAAAATATGAACGCACAACAAATCTTGGACTGGCAAACGCCGTCGGCTCTGCGTTGGGTGGGTTTTTGGTTTGGTGGGAAGATGATTGGGGTTGGTGAGAGAGAGAGAGAGAGAGAGAGAGACCCACAATGGTAAATTTTTGTGGGCTGACCCTTTTACCCGTTTTCAATTAACAGTCCAAATTGGATCCGATTACAGTTCGTGATTCTTTTTACAGTCAATCATACATTATTTAATAGGAAGTGTTGTGATTTTACAACTTTGTAAAGCTCACGAGTGCAAAAATTGAGATGAGATTGTCGAATTCAGTGAGCAAACAAAGGTAATAAAAAGCCATAATCAGAACATTATTTTCTTCCATGGTAAGATATAACGCCTTTTGCTTTTCTTTATTTATTTCAAAAATCAATGATTTTTACCGCCATAAATGGGGAGCTTCAATTTAAATAATCATCATAAAATGCAGCTGCTTCTGCTTGGATTGGAGATGGCTAATTGTTTTTTGTGTAATAAAATTATAGTATAGCTCATCAATTGTGTTGGGCTTCAGGCCTATGTCCAAGGATGAAGAGTCAACTGTGTAGGAACATTGAGTAAATTTGAAAACTATGGGTACCAAAATGTAAATACGTATACGTAGAGGGGTCAAATATGAATATTGTTTCTACAATCTGACTATTAAACCCACCCTCGGCAAGCAAATAGCAGCCCGAACTCAAATGCAAGGAAACTTTCGCGGTTATTGACCTGAAAAAAAAATTATTTAAAAGAAAAATAAAACTAAAATTTGTTTTTCTCTCCCCTTATTATATATCCATTTCTTCCTCCAAAGAACCACTATACTCCCGTCGTTTGTTCTCTTAAATCTTGGTCGTATCGTAAATCTGATAAATTCGTATGGTTTTCTGAATGCCGTGAATTGAATTTTTTGTTACGGAAGGCGACGAAGGAGAAGAAGAAGAAGAGCGAGGTTTCTGGTACTTTTTGTGTTCAGTTTGGTTTCGATGCTTTGAATTATTGGGTTTTGTTCCGGTTCTGGTTTTGATTTCAACTATTTTGATGGATCCTATTTCGTTACTCTTCTGAGGTTGGCAAGTGGTTTTGGTTTTAGGTTTTTCTGCTTCTTTGTTGGATTTTCGCTGATTTCTTGGGAAATTGTACTCGGTTACGCATCCGGTTGATTAGTGGTTTATAGCGCTTTTGGTGATTGTTCGTGTGTTTTGAGGAAAATTTTTCAAGCTTGTTTTTAAATTTGAATTTTTTTTTGGGGTTTGAGCTTTAGTGGGTTTCATCTGGCAGTGGTAATTGAATGAACACACATGTGCCTTTTTTGAATTAAAATTACGATAAATAGCTTTTACATAAAAAAATTGGCTTCTTTCGTTTCCTTAATTAATCAGCTGAGAAGAAATTGGTTCATTTTTCTGGATTTTTCTTTTATTTCCCCTCTTTCTTTTTATCAAACTTTTCATTTATGCTGAATATATGGTCTTCAAAGTTCATGTTTGATCGCACATGACCACTGGTGGTTAAGTTGAATTTTGAGCTTTGTCTTTAGATGCCGAAATAGATTCAACTTGGATGTTTGTTTTGTTTTATTGTTATGCTCCTTGAACTTCACTGTGTTTTGAGGAAGGCATTTTTAAATGGTTGGCTCCTCTTACACTTATGCTCTTGTTCTATGAAACCATTGCGACAGTCACAAAGTTGAATCTTGAGCCGTATTCTTCTCACTCATGCATAATTGTTATCCCTTGAGTAAATCATTTTAAGATTACTGTTGACTGTCTCTGCCTGTTTATTTTTTTTCATTTCTGATCATTTTTCCTTGGTCGTTGGTCCTTGTATTTTTTCTTGACAGGTAATGGCACCAACAAGAAAGTCTAGAAATGTGAATAGGCGATATTCATCTATTAATGATGTATCTCCTAGTAAAGAGGGGGAGTCTGCTAAAAAAGGCAGCAGTCGCGTGAGTTTAATTAATTATGATTTTGTATAGGTTTCTGGTATCAGTTTTGCATCATTCTTATTCGGTTTGGTTCTCTCTTGGCAGAAACGAAAGCTTGCTGATATGCTCGGGCCTCGATGGAGCTCAGAAGAGCTTGTGAATTTTTACGATGCATACCGCAACCATGGGGAGGATTGGAAGAAGGTTAGCCCAACTATATAACGTACGACCTCGGTTTAATGTGTATTGCATCACGAGACATAGATTTGTCCGTTAAAAATGATTATTGCAATATCCTTGTTTTGTATTGATGATGAAACTTATCCGCATATTCTTGTCATTTTTAATATGATTGAATTGCTACATATCAGCTTGGGTTTTCATTTTGTCTTGATAGGTGGCTGCTTCCTTGAAGACTCGATCTTCTGAAATGGTTGAAGCCCTATACAGTATGAATAAGGTGAACACAGTTATATAAACACCTTTTTGAAGTGATAATTGATTCACCTAGATAGTAACCGGTGAATATATCATGTTATAGCCTTTTTTAGAGTCTGTGGACTGTCATTTTGGAGAATTATATTTGATAAAACTTGGTAGCTTATGCTATGATTTGCTCTAAGCCAAACTGCAATTTGCCAAGATGCTTATATAATAATGAATCACATTTCATGATTTTATTACACGATCAATTAATTGCAACAATCTAAAGCTGTTTTGGTTTCAGGCATACTTGTCTCTCCCACATGGAACAGCTTCTGCAGCTGGGCTGAGTGCGATGATGGTGGATCACTACAGCAATTTGGTAAGGCAGTGATTTTTTAAAGGTTACCTATATCAAAATATGTAATATTACGAAACAACAAAGTTTGAGACAAACACAATTGATATTGATAAGATATTGTTATCGAGCACGCTATACTACGTGACAAGTTCGGACTTTTGACAATACATACTAAGACTGATCTTGATATTGGATCGAACAGGAAGGAAGTGACAGCAATCAAGAAAGCAGCGATGAAGCTGCATCATCACGGAAGGCTCAGAAACGTGCTCGTAAAAAAGCCCAGCAAAATTCCTCGAAGGCAACTTATGAGAAAAATGCTCCACGTTCTCCTTCACAGGCTGCTGCATCAAATCTTGGTATCCTGTCTTTTTTGAAGAAGAAACGCTCTGGAGGTAATGTTAAAAACTGCAGTAAAATAAAAAGTTTGACGTGTGTATTAGGCAAGAATCTGTGAATCAATGTATCATATCGTATCTTTCTTTATAGCCTCTGTATCGTCTATGGTTATATTGCCTTATTGTGTGAACTCAATACCATTATCTTTCATTATCAGTACCCGTGCTCATTCTTCCTGGAGACATACATGTTACTAAGTTTTTATCCGATTATAACTTTGGTGAATTCATTTAAGCTGTAGGAAAGAGGACACCACGGGTCCCTGTTTCATTTTCAAATGAAAGTACGATTGGGCAGAAGTATGTTCCTCCTTCAAGGCAAGGCTTGAAATTAAAGGCTGATGCCAATGAGGACAATGTGGCTCATGAAATAGCAGTAGCCTTGGCCGAAGCTTCACAAAAAGGTGGTACTCTCCAAGTTTCGCAAACACCAAGCAAAAGAGCCGATACTGAAACATCATCACCGCTTCGTAAACATCAAAGAAAGGTTTTAATTTTGCCCTGTGCTCTTAAATCATTTTGTCTCTCGCTTTACTCATGATTTTGACATTCCTTTTCAGAACAATGTAGCAGAAATGGCCAACGAAAAAGATTTGGAAGATAATAAAGAATCTAATACTTCAACCAAGGTATTTGCTAGGGATGCTCTTGTAAGATCGAAGGGAAAGAAAACTGATTGGAAGACATTTGCCTTTGTTGGTAATAATGAGAAAAATTTGGATGATGTCGAGGAAGAGTGTAGCGGAACAGAAGAAAGTCACAGGTTTGGTGCAACCAGAGGCCCCTTCGAGTCAGTCGTAACCGATACCAAGAGTTATTGGTCTAGTCAAAAAAGGAAGAGCGAAAAGGTTCTTTTCAGAAAAGGTATCCCATAAATCGTGTGTTTCTTTTCCACACGTGTATACTGTTAGTTTTTACGGGCTAGAGATATAATGCGTCTTTATGCTGACACAAACATGTCGAACTTCTCTGCCTCTCATTCAAGTTTTATGTTTAGTGAAGTCTTATCATCTTTCTTTTGATATGCTTTCTTGTTTTGTGGCTGTGAAATTTCATAACTTGCATGCTTCCTTAAAGATTCAACTAACTGCACTGATAAAGGCGAGAAATCTTATATAAGCTCATGCATTTTGGCTACTGTGGTAAGAGACGTTCGACAAACGGTATTACTTATCTAGTGAATGCTTCTTTTGTGTTTTAGTAATGGGTGTTTTACTTGAATATGCCATTTTATTTGAATAAACTCAATGGATAAAATGTAACTGGTTTGTTTCAGATGAATCCACTGCTTTTGATGCGCTGCAGACCCTGGCTGATTTGTCGCTTATGATGCCGTCAGAAAATGAAGATGGTACGTATTCAACATCACCTCTTACATTAGTTCCTCGAGGTTTAATACTGCTTCTTGTGTCCGAAGTCATTTGGACTTTGGTCTTTTGCAATGACGTGTGATGCTCTTTTTCGTTACAATTTTCACTTGCCCCTTCTTTAAAGTCAATCCTTGAGTTTACAGGTGAAGAGGACGGTGTTCACAAATCTACTCCATCCGAGACCCTACCTGAGAATCAGCATAAGGAAAAACGAAGACACACTGGATTGAAAATGAAAATTCATCACTCAATGTCAAGTTCTGAGATTCCATCCAAGAATTCATCAAAACTCTCTCCACCAGTGGCAAAGCAGGATCTTCTTCAGTCTCCTGCCAAGACAACCAAAAGAAAACAAAGGGTTCCGACATCTAGGGTGTGTGTTGGACTTCAAGCTTTCTTTTTTCTTTTATAGCTTTCTCTTACTATGGTCTGATTTTATACCACTCTTACAATTCAGAAACCCACTGTCCACCAAGATATTCATTCTAGTGAATCACCTGGAAAGGAGGTAATATATGTTCGATACACTTGGTTTCTTTTTGCTGACCTTTTGGCACGTATTCTCAGACATACCGCAGCCTTTGATTTCCTCGTTTAGCTAATATGCGCGAAGTACTCACGTAGATTATGCGATGTCAAATGCTTGATAGCTTCTATTTGTCACTTTTGTTTCATCTGAGCGGATGGTTTCTGCCTGTCTTCGTGGAGTTTGAACGTGTAATACTTTAGCAATATGTTAGAAAATTGTGATCTTGTGATAAGCAGTTGTCTGTTTTCTGCAGCAGACCGGAGATGTGGGGAAAAGGTTATCAAGCAGGCCCCCACAAATTGGGTTGCCTAAGTTGGTGAAAAATTCCGAAAATTCTCTTAGTGATGATGTACATAAAGAAGCAAGCAACTCCGCCCAGTCTGCAGTACAAGTCCCTGAAGCTTATCAAGATAACTTGCCCACCAAAGTTAGAAGTAAGCGTAAGATGAATTTTTCTAAACTGGAGACCTCGAATGATCCAAAGATTCTTGATAAACTCTCAACTGATCTGAGCAATCTGCCTGCTGCTTCAAACAATGATCCATTGTTTGATTCAAAGGTTTGATACTATCTTTATTCCTTTGGGTTTGAAATGTAATCCTTGGTCTGTTAATAAAATTTTCGTTTCTGATCTGTAATCGTGCAGACGTATCTGAGCAATTGCTTGTCAAATCCCCAGCTAAGGAGATGGTGCACTTATGAATGGTTCTACAGTGCTATTGATTATCCTTGGTTTGCGAAAAGAGAGTTTGTGGAATATTTGTTTCATGTGGGGTTGGGTCACGTGCCCCGATTAAGCCGCGTAGAATGGGGTGTCATAAGAAGGTACTTTATATATTTTGCCTTTTCTTCTCTTGATGTAAGTTATGATATAAAAGACACCGATGTTTAATGATTTGCTGCTTTTTGTGCCAATGTCACAAATCAGTTCCCTGGGTAAACCAAGGAGGTTTTCAGAACATTTCCTCAGGGACGAAAAGGAGAAGCTAAATCTATACAGAGAATCTGTCAGAAAACATTACACCGAGCTTCGCGATGGTGTTAGGGAAGGGCTACCCACTGACCTTGCACGGCCTTTATCTGTTGGGCAGCGTGTCGTTGCGATTCATCCGAAGACAAGGGAGATTCACGATGGAAGTGTGTTGACCGTTGACCACTCGAGGTGCCGGGTTCAATTTGATTGGCCCGAACTCGGTGTGGAATTCGTAAAGGTAATATCATTGATGCATCCCAGTTTATTACATTATGGTACGGTATAATTTTAATCATCTTACGCATTGCCTTAATTGAATATTCGAGCCTGTAACATGATGCTTATTGCAAGTTAAGATGCTTCCTATCAATGAACATCCTATTGAGTTGCTTGCTCGTATCTTGTATGTTTGTTCTGAAGAACTATTGGTTGTAAAATAGCTTGAAGCATAGGTCTGTTTAGCTCTATACTGCTTCGATCTTTCACCATCTCTACAGTAACAATTTTATGCATTTCTTAGGACATTGACTGCATGCCCTTGCATCCTCTGGAGAATATGCCTGCTTTACTGGGGAGGCAGGTTTTCTCCGTTGATAAGCTTTTCGATAACTTCAACGAGCTACAGGTGAACGGGCGAGCACAAGACTACACGAAGCTTTTCCCGGGCGGTGAAGATCATTTGGATACCGTTTCCCATTTGCCTCCGTTGACTAATCCAAAGCAGTCCAAGGCAAGCTTTTTACATCTTGATTGTGATGTTGAATAAGCAAAGTGTAATTTAAGCATATTTCTGTCCCAAATTATGCGATTTGAAACCGGTTGAGGTTTCTTTCTTTCGCCAGGTGGCTTCTGCAAACACAAATACGAGGATTCAACCTTCCAATCCTCAAGTGATGATCCCAACAAAGGAAGCTGATGTTCAAGCACTTGCTGAGCTAAGCCGTGCTCTTGATAAGAAGGTCACTACACTCTCTTGCTTTATCGTTTCATTATGTTCGAAATCATGCCATGAGTTCACACAATAGCATATTCAGTGAGCTTTTTTTTTCATGGTATTTGTTTATTTAGGAAGCTATTGTTAGGGAGATGAGGCACTTGAACAACGAAGCTACTGCTAATCACAAGGGTGCTGATAATTCCTTGAAGGACTCGGACCAATACAAGAAACAGTACGCTGCAGTTCTCACGCAATTAAACGAAGCCAACGAGCAGGTAAAAATCCTAAATTTCCTTGATTAGATTGTTTTGATTATTGTTGTGATTGTGATTATTTCGTTTTCGAGATTTCTAATGCATCTGTTATCCCAGGTTTCCTCTGCATTGTACTTCTTGAGACAGAGGAATGTGCACCCGGGAAACACGGGACCCGCGTGGCAGAGGCCGGTCCCGAATACCGCGGATCCGGGTCGCTCCTCGGGTTGTCCCGATCGATCCGCGGGTCAAAATCTCGATGCGGGATCTCTTGCAAATGAGATCATCGAAAGCTCAAGGACGAAAGCACGTGCAATGGTAGATGCTGCAATCAAGGTATTAATTATACTATGATGATGTAATAATCGAATCCATTGAAAAATGGGACTTGTAAAGGGTTTTATAGAAATGTAAGAGCCATTGCCTCCATTTCAGGCAACTTCGGCACTCAAGAGCAAGGAAGAAAGAATCGAGAAAATGGAGGATGCTATAGATTACGTAAACGAGCAGCTCCCTCCCGATGACGCAATAACTCCCATGGTAATTTTTTTTCCGAATTTTTCACGTGTCAAAATATTCTCGAATTACTATTTTTCCTCTAATATATATATATATATATATATATATATATTGCAGGTGGCTGAATCTAAATCGAAGGAAGCAGCCGATCTCGAAGCTCAAATTCCTTCGGACCTCATCTCCAATTGCGTGGCGACTCTACTTGTGATCCGGGTAAAATTTATATTACAATATATGACTATTGAACTCAGTTGAAAAATGGTAAGGTAAATAATATTTGAATTATTTTTTTTGCAGAAATGTACGGAGCGACAGTTTCCTCCATCTGACGTGGCACAGATACTAGATTCCGTGGTGACGAGCTTGGAGCCTCGAAGCTCGCAGAACCTTCCGGTGTACAATGAGATACAAAAGTGCATGGGAATAATAAGGAACCAAATCATGGCTCTTATACCCACTACTACTACTACTACTACTACATAAACAGTGTAGATACATAGATATAAATCTTCTTCGAGCATCATTAGAGACAAGCTTTGCTTGGGTTATATTATCTATTGACGCACAAGGTATTGTTGGTATTTGTATTGCATGTGTAATAACAGCCTATGAACTTCATAGGCAGTCGACTCCTTCGATTTGATTTTTCTGCAGACTCTGATGAATATATGTTGTATTTCTGAAGTTTGCTGTAATATAAATCAACCAACGGCTGTTTTTGTTTCACCAATCCTACAAATGTTTTTAGCTAGCTAACACAGAAACTAACCAAATAAGTTCGGAGAATCTTCTTACAGGGAAATCAAAAAACATGTTTTTTTCCGGAGAAATAGCAGTCTATGAACGAATGAGAAAGAGAGAGCAAGTTGAGAGAGAGTATAACACATAATAAAGAGACCGAATAATTCTCTGGTGTTAACTAGCGATGAGGAACCTAAAGACATCGCTCAAGGAAATGATACCTTCTACATGTTTGCTCCCGGCCTCAACAACAATGAGCCTCCGCACTCCTATTATTGGATGATTAGGGAAATTGTAAGAAAATAGAATGAATGATTTGGGAAGAAACAAAAAACTAAATATCTTGAAAGAAAAAAGGCTAAACCTGGCTGAGAAAGTCTTTCCAAGACCTTTTGGAGTGGATCAGATCTCAGGCACATGTGGCATCTTTGGACGTTGGATCCAAATGTCGAAAAGGGGTCGTCTCTGAACTGTAAAGCCTACAAATAGACGGTAGCAAAGGATGTGATTATACGATTGGAATCTTGGATGGTAAATGATTGCAATGAAGGTTATTGCAAATCTTTGATGCAATGAATTTTGAGAATAGAAGTTTCTTCGAGGTTGATGTACCTGATGAATAGAAGTTTCTTCGAGGTTGATGTGTGCATAGATACTGTCCTTGGCCAGTGAAGTTATATCGCTGTAGTATAGTGAGATGTTGAAGCTTTTTAGCTCAGGACCAAAAATATTATTACAAAATAAAATGCAAGGAGCACAGGAAAAGCATGTACAAACCTTCGCGAGTAAACATCCAACAGAGAGTCGTTATCGTCCACCACTGGGATCGAGCTAACTCGAGCTGCAAAGGTGACACGTAATTCTTTCAATGCACATAAAATAATTAATAAAAGAACTCGTGTATAACAAATAATGGTGACAAATATCAGGCAAGTAAGCTTATGCAGAAATCTAGGAGAATTAAACAAGGGTATAAACGTATTGAATCGTGATGTGCTCCCGTTTTTCAGTGTAGGAGAGGTACCTTGAAGCAGTAAATCTAGTGCTGCACTGAGCGAAGCATTTGGCCTCAACGTGGTCAGTGCCCGTCGAGTTGGTTCTCCAATTTTCGGAACCCAAGTCCCCAAAGGAAGTGCACAAATAGGTAGTTGAAGAACTGGTAACGAACTTGGGGAATGCTTAAAAAAACGGCAGATGCCTACAGAAGAGCATCAAAACATTATTTATGACCACGAAATATGAGTATGATTTATTGGCACATCAGGTAAAATACTCAAAATTCACTAAAAAGGACAGATACAGGTACAGAAAACATATATTAAAGAGAAGAAAAAACCACTTTTCATACTCACATTTTAGGATTCCTGAAAGTGAAGCAAGATGTAGTAAATTTGGATTTGAGGAATCTGCTGAAGAGGAATGGATAATGGGAACTGTGGTGACATCATTTTGCAGGATCTTTAAAGCAACGTCCTTCAAATTGTCATCTGGTCCTGCCTGTATGTCTTCTCCATATTAGCACAAACATACACTTTTTTTTACATGCAATACTAGGGATAAAAGCACATAAGTAGAGACGAAAGCACAAAAAGTTTTGAATAGCCACATATCATATTTGAGTAATACATGAACCTCTGGATTTTTAACGACGTTTGAAAGCCAAAATATGCATTTCGAATACAACAACTTAGGTGTTTCATTGACTGAAGATTTTGCAGTTATATGATTACACACAGGTATGCTTGGAAGTTTCAGTCAAACAGAAGATATATCATTACTTGGATAAATCGTTTTGAAACTGGATTTCCTTGTTGCTCGACCTGCCTACTGAGATAGGATTTTGCTTCCTTCCAAGCAGAAATAGTGTGTGTATCCAACTCTTCGTCAGTCAAATTGGAACCGTTTCTGGCAAGCTGGAACAAATGGTGAATATTTCAGATTAATAAAATTTCAGAATTCTCAAAACAGAAAGAGCTGATAAGATATAAGGACTACCTCCCTCATCCTCAGGACAAATTTTAATTATCAGATGATAATGAAAGAAAGGTGAAAGTACCTCTCTCATTATCAAAATAAAATCCCGAGCACTGAGAACTCCAACAAATTTTCCCTTTGAGAAGTCCCACAGTGGTGCAACAGAAATTCCCTATAAATGAAGATTCAGAAGTGGCACATCAACATGTACTAGGTAACAAAGAAAAGGATCAGACAGAATAAAAACATTTTGCAATAGGTCTGTAGTTACAGCTCTCCCCATCCTTACATTACTCATGGTGATGTGGCACCGATTCTAACAATTACTTTGAGACAAACAACCAATGCTAAATTCTAGCGATCTGGACGCAAATTTCTATCCATTGTTTGCAGATATGTATTCAGTGACCTTCTCGGACTTAAAATGATCATCAAGATAAGTGTGCTAACAAAGAGTAAGCATGACATCCTCAATATTATGCATAATCTATCCAAAAGAGACTTTCAGAATAGAAAATGTGAATACATACCTGCTCATGCAGTATGTGAAATGCTTGCTTTACAGGAAGCTCAACATCCAGTGCAATAACCTGCAAATAAACAATGTACAAATATTAAACTAAGATACAGAATATGACAGTAACTGTGAAGATTAAGGACGACAACTTCAAATAACCTTGCCGGATTCAGGGAGCAACTCATAGGCTGCATGTGTAGACAGAAATGCAGATATACGACGCCGGGATGTTTCTAAATCAGCATCCGACAGTTTCTGAATCGGTTCAGCATATGAAGCATCTGATAAATGAACCTGTAACCAAGATAAGAAGTAATTAAATTATATTCACCTATATTATTGCTTAAGGACATTACCAGAAAAAAATTAATCTGTGACAATGTGGTAGCACATGGCATAAACATACTATGGATGTAGGACAAAGCAACCGAGGTATAACAATATATTTAAACTGTGGTATCTGCAAGCTTTACTCATATGGATCCTCAAGGTTAGGATATTTCTACCAAAAAACGAAAAAGAAAGTGACAAGGTTAGCGTGCCCAAATGTCAAGTTTCATTCTCCGAGAACTGCTCTAGCAAATGACACCTGAGAGATTAGATAGGTGAAATTGCAAAAGAAAGTTGAAGTCAGCCGTACAATACTTTGATTTTTATGGTTATTGCAATTCTTCGACCTGGTAAGATCCAAGTCAAATCAAAATGAAATGGTTTGATGGAGATTTCTGCATGAGACAGGTGTGGAAAAGAAAAAAACAATGACATATCAAAAATGAAGAAGAGGGCAACATACCATCTGAAAGGCTTCATTATCTACATCCATGTTGGATCCAGGGCCACCAGAAGCCACTTGAGAATTGATCATCACAGGAAAAGGATCAGATTCCCGAGCTAAAAGGATAGTGTTCACTAATCCAATGTTACTGCTAACAAAAGGCTGGTGCTCATCATGTCTCCATTCACCATCAACCACAAATTTGTACTGCAAATAATAGAGCAGTATCAGATAATGACATGGTGAAATAGTCACTGCTCAAATCAATAAATGCAGTTTGTGTCCTTAACAACGGATATGGATATATGTCGGTCTTTCAGATCATATATTCTCAAAGAATTTACTGCATTACCAAATAAATTTTGTTAGTCAATTCCAGATAAAATTTAATAGGATTCCGTAGCCTAATTAAAATTTACCAACCATATTAGATGTACGAATTGCCAGTTGTCATTCGTCATTCAGGCATCCCAACACGTGTTAATAGATTTAAATAAAAATTGGCATTCAATAATCACACATAAAACACTTCACAAATGGTCTCAGGCCAATATTTGCAGCTACACATTAAGTGCATGAAGCGATAAACTAATGAAACGGTAACAGTTGGTAATCTTCACATATCAATCACAATCAGCCGGATTCAAAAGATAGTCATTAATGAGCTAGGAAACATAATAATATATTGACTTAGAAAGTCGTTATCGATAGATATCTTAACTGATAGTGATTAACGACGAAATGTACATCCTCCACATACATAGATAGGCCATCTCAAGATGAATCAGATCACCGACATGCTTATCTTTTCTTTGATCAGACAGTTAAATGATAAATCTCCAAGAAAACAAGTACCAACCTGATGATAACCAGGTGGCAATCTACAAATCGTCTGAAACACAGTCGGACAACCTTCAACTGGTGTCATCGGCCACTGTGTCCACCTTCAGCAAGAAAGAAAAAAGAGAAAAAAAAATCACAACAAGCTCATTCTTACCCAGAAACTGCAAAAAGGTAATAAAACAACTGAAATGAACTTCGTATGTGGATCAAATCCTTACCCTGTAAATGAACCACTGATGAACACCACTCTCCCACCATAAGGCCATACAAATCTTGTTGGAATCAACACCATGCCGCCCTCACGTGAATTATCCATACCAAGTGGGTACATTTACACCGTAGGGAGATGCTGAATTCTCAAAATAACTCCACACGCCTATCCAAAAAAGAAAAAAAAAATCAACTCTAGCAACAACACATGCAATGATCACCACAAACTCGAAACCATGTAAGGCAAGAGACCTCGAATTAACAGATTCCCCAAAGGCTAATCCAGAAGAACATAACTCGACGCAAACACCAAACGTTGTATTGAATCGGAGGAATCCAAAACAAAGTGACAACAGAAGCAATCGTTAAACCCTAAATGAGCGAGCAGATTCGGTATCGAATGGAAATGCAATTGCAAGAATGGCAATTCGATTCAAGGATTTTGACGGTGTCCTGAAAAGGAAATATTTTTTTATTGAAACAAAATATAGCCCAATCCGTATATTGTTTAATACGTAGAAAATCAGAGGGGGAAAATATTGGGACAAAGAAATTAATTAAGAAAATAAAAATACAGAGTTGGTAAATATTACCGCATAGACGGAAAATTATGATGTGGGTCCCATTGAAACTGGAGTCCGATAGCCAAATCAGCATTGCTCAAGCATGTTCATAGCTGGAAATAATTATTTCTTATTCTTATTCTATATACACACATTACACGTATTGAAATATATAAATCCAACGTCTAACTAGTATAATTAATAATTTACGACAGAAAAAGGTTTTGTTTGTATTGTATGCAGAGAATCATTATTATATCAAAAATAACTTTTTTTCTTCACTCAATATTAATTTCTCATTTTTTTATTTGGATTTTAAGTATAATAAAATACTTTATTATCAAATTATGATGGAAATTTTTATTTATTTTGTATCATCGGGCAGGTTAGTGAGCTCCCAAAAGATGGATCCTTCTATCATTATTTCATTATATAGTCGTGCTTTTCGTATGTACTTTTCATTTATCCGAATTAACTAAAGAATACCACGTATAAACCTTTGTAATCTCCCGAAATAGTAGTAGTTGGACATGCCAAGTAATATCATTTTTATACCACAACTCATACTACACAGGAAATATTTCACAACTACCAAAATTGGTAAATGATTTTCAAATTTATGGTTGAATAGCAAATTAAAAAAAAAAAATCGAAAGCATTTCAACATGGTCCTCCTACAGCAGAAAATTCCGAAGCAAAGTCACCAGCTCATGCCAAATATTTGAACATGTTGGGATTTTCTTTGTCCCTCTCCAAATAGTCTCTGGTGATCAAATCTTCGATTCTCTTCTTGATTGCTTTCACATCCGGCTTAAAAATTACAAAAGTTCCATCGAAATCAGAAAATTTCCCAACAAATCAAGAGAAAATTAAATTGCAAGTGTTTTGTTCCAAAACGTACCTTAAACATTCGACCAAGTTGCTCAACACATTCAGCCACCAACTGTTGATAGCCCAACACTTTTCTGCTCTTCATGATACGAACTATCGAGGCATCAATCGCGTATCTTCTATCTTTATCAACGTCTTCGATTACTTTCTTCTTCTCATCCACGGGAGGGAGAGGCACCTTTATTCGACATTAAGAATCGCGTAACACAACGAGTCTCATATTAAACTTAGGGCCCGTTTGATGTCCCCTATTAGGCCAGATAATATAAATAATACTAGATAATATTGTGTTTGGTTCTTTAATTCCAGCCCGGTATTACTCAACATGCCCGGTATAAATAACCTGAGTTGAAGGGCCTAGATAAATTATCATGGACTTATTATAGTGAATTTATGTTGGGTCTTTATACTGGAGCTTATAAACCTAAACGGGGCATTAAAACGTATATAGTCAACATACAGAAATCCCGATACCTTGATCCTTCTCAATTTGTCGGTGAACTTCGTGTTGAATTCGAAGACATCGGTAGAGGATATGGTTTTACTGCTGGGCTCCTTGTTAAGAATCTTATATCTGCCACAAGACAGTGAATGGAGCAAACGAATGACATCTTCGTCTGATAAGTTCAGCTGAGACGTGATTTCCTGATAGCTCAATTGATCCGAGGTGTTGAACAGCAACAAAACCGCAGCCTACCGAGAAAAGCAAAATGGTAAAACAAAAAGCTTTAAGTTTGCCGCAGTCACTCAAATAAAGCATATGCACAAACAAATGTTGATACCTGATATGTAGTCACAACGAGCTCTATTGTCTTCTGGTCGAATTTCCCGTTGATGTTACAGGTGCCCAGAGAATATATCCAAGTGAGCTTTCTGTGCTTTGTTTTTATCTGGTAGAACTCCTTGAATACTTCAACACACTTGACCTATCACATAAACATCATCAGGACATAACTTGGTAAAGAGATAGATTTCTATATAAGCAGGTACTGAAATATTGTGTGTGTGTGTGTGTGCGCGCGTGTGTGTGTTTATTACCATCTCAGCAGGAAGGTTAAGATCAAAAGACTTGTAACTAGGCCAAAACCCGGTGGTGAGGACGGTCACGGTGAGATCAATCCCGGGTTTCGCATGTGGATTAGTGTTGAGGTATTCCTCAAAGTTAGTTTGGTTTTCTCTTGCAAGTGTCAAATCCGTGACCTGAAAAAAAAAAAAGGGTCAGAGAAGTGATTATAATTAGTTACCCACTATATGAAGTGAAAGCTGTTTGTGTAGGAAAAGTGCTCATAATATAGAGTACCATCCCCTCCATTTTTGAGGTGAATTGACCACCACATTGCTGCTTCAGCTTTGTGAGAATACTTCTCTCGTGCTCATCGTTAGCACTTTTGTCAAATAACAATCGTCGAGCCAGCTTTTTTCTGCCAATAGGAAACAAAATGTTACCACCTTCACAAGAGAAGAAGGCAGCAAAATATAAACATATGAGCAGTGAAAATCTAACCTATAAAATTCAGCAAATAAATCCTTGTCACCAATAAAAGCAAGAAGTTTTACCACCTGAGGCATTTATAAGACACGGTCAGCTGTCAGCTAGGGAAATTATTACTATGTTTTAAGGTAAAATTGAAGGGGAATGTGCATTAGTGAAAGACCTTCTCGAGAGTTTCCTCTATATCTTCATCACTCAGTTTTTCGCTCCCACCTTTCTTCAGAATATTATCGCAGAAAGTGGCAAGTAGTTCTGCACTGGAGCTTCCAGATACACCTTTGTTGCAAAAGATTTCAAAAGCTTCTTTGAGAGCCTATAAATTGGTCAACGAAATGGGGTACTTAATACGGTAAATAGGATGCAAAAAGATGAAATATGAACGTGCTGCTCAATAATGCTTTACCTTGTGAAAAAGGGTGTGATTTTGGAAACATTCGTTCACATACGTCATGAACTTATCATGGAGTTCAATTACTTTACGGACAAAATCCTGAAATGCAAAGTTGGTTAATTTTGATAAGGAAAAATGTAAAAAAAAGGACCAAAAACTTGTACAAAAAGTTACCTGTTCCTGTAACCCAACAATATCTTTCTTCTCAGCCTGTAGAAGGCAACACAGAATGTCAGAATTAAAAAATTCAGATTCAAAGAATGAAGAAACTTTATATTAACTGATTATCTAGCGAATAATACTACTTGCCTGCGCTTCTAAATCATTATTTCCAGAAGAATGCTATAGTTAGTTACTCAAGAAGAGAGAACAAAATGTGTGATAATTTGATATGTTAGAAGGGATACTGAAATCACAAGAAATCAAATCGTGCCATTTTACAGATGAAAACTTTTCTATTTGGGTGACTTATCAATGAACATCATCTTTAATAAAAAAAAGTTAGCAAAATATATTCGTCCTGAAATCAAAAGAAAATTACTAGAATTTTCAAGACAAAGAAAACTTCTAATTGGGCGAATTATCAATGGACATCATCTTAAATTAAAAGAAAAAAGTATCATACACAGTTCAGTTAGTACAGACAGTATCATTCGAGAAAATGTATTCTCCAACCAAGCAGAAGACAGGAGACACTAGGAATGTCATGTGCATGCTAGTTTGCTAAACAGGAACATATTTCACCCGAATATCTAATCAACAATATTTATGGAACACAAAATTCAAACTAACCTTTTTATTGCTTGCAGCATCTTCAGCTTGTTTAACCAATGCAGTGCCTTTGGCAGTGATATGCTGATGGTGGAAAATTGTTACGCATTAGTGCATGTGAAAACTCAGAAACATGACTGTCACAAATTTCGTGTACAATAGTAAGTAATTTGGAAGTAGAAGTTAAATTGGCCAACAAAACTCATTTTTTGAGAAGGAAAAGCTGAAACTGATCATAAACCTGCTTAAATATGCTTGCAACAGGCTCCAAGCCTTTAGGTATCTTGGAAAACAGTCTATACATCCTTGACAAATCCACTACCTAATGCACAATAATATGATTTAAGATAAAGACATTAAGAAAAGCAGTAAAACAAAGCACCCAATTCATAAATGGAATGTTGTAGCCTAATTACCTTGTCATCCATAAGGAGTGCATGGCAACCGGAGTGCTCCTTTTCAAGAAGTTGAGTGGCGTATGCAGTCAGCAACTCGTGTTGTACTTTCTGCCAGAATCAATCATCAACAGGACGCAATAAACAACAAAGTTACTGCAATAACTCCAGCAATAATTTCAAAGTGAAGCATGCTTATAGAAAAATACATAAAACATAAAATGCTAGTATGCATACTGCTTCATACCTCGAGCAAGTTTTTCTCGCTGCTAGAATTAAGATAGTTGGAAACCCTGTCCTTTTCTCGTTTCAAACACTCCTCGGCCTGTATATAAAAACAGATCAGGTAAGCACATGAAATGTAAATAGTTATTCCACTGATTTTATTTCTTAAGAATTGAGGATTTGTCTGAGTAGGATTTAGATTATGCAGTTGTATGGAACTGAGTTTTAAAGAGAAAAAAAAAAAGCTTACTTTCAACATATAATCAGGACACGAATCATCTAAGATCCAGATGGAAGCTTTCCTTGAGTAGTAAGCTGCAGTGTCTTTGAGCAATTCTGCTTCGAAGTCATTTTCATAAAAATCCATTTGCCCCATCCCAATTTCAACAAAAATATCCAAGACATTCTTTAAAAGGGCTTGATCAATTTGCTCTCCTTCTCGCTCTTGATCAATCTAGTGTAGAAATCGTTATAAATCAAACATCAATTTTGATCGAACAATATACGACCAAAAAGGTAGTACGTGTAAGAAGTTAGAAGACCATATACCAGAGATATAACAGCGTCCCTAACTTTCCCCTTTAAGTCTTGATACACCTGAAATATGAATTGAGGTCAAAACTGTCAAATAAAGCACGATCAAATGCTGAAAGTAACGAAACAACATATCAAATATAATAGATTTCAACGTTACCAGATCCCTGAAGCATGTCAATCCAACTTCGTTTAGTGGTTTAAGTGATCTTCTAGCTATGAAGTATCGATCAAGATAGTGGAAAAATCTTGAAAGCCACCGCACCATGATCTTATGGTTTGACCAACGCTTCAAAAGCTCCCTTAGCATAAACTCATCGTGTTTATCCATCAAAGATGGCAATACCTGCATGGAATATTTTTAGTCAACAAATTCCAATGTTACGATCTTGCCAATGTTAAACCACTTTCGTCTCTTACGATCTTGCCAATGTTAAACAGATTCCAACACTTTCAAGATATTTTCTATTGCACACAAATAATTAAATTTCATCATCAACGCGGCATGTCATCTATATCAATCCTTACCGTTGATGCAATGTAGTCTTCAAAGGCTTCCCGGTACTTATCATACAATTGCTGAGAGTAGTCATGAGGTGGTTTTTGGGTGCACATATTATATATGGTCCTGCAGGTGAAATGATAAAATGAAATAGATTGAACACAACATCACATTAGCCCTCTACCATCAGGCATTAACGAGTTTAGAACAATACGTGTAGAGAGTTATGTATTCCTCGAAGCTGAACTGTGGCTCGTGTTGTTCTTCTAGAATATTTTTCAGCTTCATAATCCCTTTCTGCATAATGCCCCATCCCTGTTCTAAATCAATCGTGTTTCTCTGATGCATTGCCATCATAATGTAGCAGCAAAGATTAACAAAAGCACACTCAATTCCAAATCAAATCTGCAAAACAAAAAAAAGTAAAAAAAAATACTAAGTGAATAAATGAAACATATAATCTGCAGCACATCAAAACTATATACAAGAGTAATTCAATCAAGCGAATTTGGCGGAACAGGCCACCGAATAATGAGTTTCGACTATCACTATATATCATTTGGCATGTAAAACCTCAGCTGATTAACACAGCCTAAAAGAAACGAAAACAATTATGAAAACGCTTACGAAAATCATCGTTGGAAGTATCAATACACACCCTTATGCACCCAATAAAATTTATAATTATGAAAAGACATAATATAACAGCAAAATTCGGCAGATTACGACGAACCCTGAATAGTAAATTTGATAGAAACTCCTCAAAATCTTCCCAAAGATCAATCGAAACAGATGACAACTACAGTGCTCGAAATAATGAATCCCAAATTCAACAAATCGAGAAAAATTCCAACTCAGATACAAGTATACATACCGCTAGTAGCAAAAACGCAAATATATCGGTGATTGGCAAAATGCACGAGACGAAAACATACAGAATAAAAGATTTCCTCTTAAAAAGAAAATTGAATGGGTTTTCCTTTTATTGGGCTATTTTTTTATGGGTATTTATTATTTTAGGATTGACCACAGAAGTTGTCGTAATCATTTGTCGTCCCCGTGGATTTGACTTACTTATTTTATAAAGAAAAATTCTACTCGTTAAATTAGAAAAACAAAAAACAAATTGTTGGGATCATAAATATCTTAGCAAATTTTTTTTTGAGAAAAATCTTAGTAATTATTACATAAATTTATTAGTAAGGATATTTGCCAAAATTACCACTAAAAATGTTATTGAAAGATAAAATCTAAAGATCATGCTATTAGCATTCTTTGATAGTTTTACAATCTTAAAAAAGTAAAGAAAAAAAACTAGTAAAATATACATTGAATATAATGGTCAAATTGCGTATATGCATAGTCAGTATATTACAATACTTTTTTAGACTCTTATCGTACTAGAAAATAAAGCAAATACAGAGAAAATTAATTTCGACGGGCCATTGACCGAGGAAATGCCAGCTGACCCACCATTATTATTATTTAATATCTATACTATTTATAAAGAGCGAGATGAGAATAACAACTAGCACTTTAATTTGGTATGTTACTTATAAAATTTGTTTTACATTTTTATTTTATAGTTATTTAATTTGAGTAATATATTATAATTATATCCTCGTAATTCAATTTTTTGTTTAATATATTGACAACTAATGCATAATCAAATTTTATATTATAATTTCATGGATTAAATACTTCAAATTACAAATAACTAAAAAATATAAAATAATATTACATATTTATAGATTTCGAAAAAATTAGGCTGCAAAATAGTAAAACAATTACCCACCCAACGCGTAACAGCGCACGTGGACGATTCCCAACGTGCCTTCGCCTCCCCTTCACAACGCACCGCCAAATCCTCCGAGACCAAAAAATCAACGTCAAAAGCCAACCGAGGAACTACTGAGAGAAAGGAGAAAGGAAAACCTAAATCAAATGGGAGAAGAAAAGAGCAAGTTCGTCGCCATCAGAGAATGGGTCGTCGAACACAAGCTTCGCGCCGTCGGTAATCGATCGATCTTAATTTTTCCTTTTCCGATTAAATCGTAGCGGCGGTGGTGTTAATTTTTCTCGTCCGATTGAATTAAAAAGGGTCGTTGTGGGCGACGGGGATTGTGGGCTCTCTCGCGTACAACTGGTCTCAACCCAATATGAAGACGAGCGTTAAGATCATTCACGCGAGGTACTAATAAAAATGCAATTTTTATTTATTTATTTTTCTGTTTCGTTTCCCTGTTTTTTGTTTCCCTTTAATCATTCATAATTCTTGTGTTAATAATTCGAATTAGGCTGCACGCACAAGCTCTTACCCTGGCGGCTTTAGTTGGGGCTGGAATCGTTGAGTACTACGATCACAAATCTGGGGCCAAAACCGAACGTGTTGCGAAGTTCTTGGACTTCAACGAACACCAACAGCACCACAAAGATTAAGATACTTATCATCCTTCTTTCTATATATGACGTGTTGTTGTCTGTCATTTGTTTCTATTTAGCGTTTAGTAGCGAGAGTCTTGGTTTCTTCTTAGATTCTACAGACATGAATTTGATAAAAAAGAAAGTTAGATCCTTTTCCTTCTTTCTATCTTTGGCATGTGGTGTTGTGTGTCATTTGTTTCTATTTAGCTTTCATTAGCGAGGGAGATCAGCCACTGTTTCATGTTCTTGTGTTTCTTCTTGATAGATTCTTCAGACATGAATTTGATTCTTTGGTGGCTTTTTACCAAACATAATAAAGAAAACATCATTCACATCGAAAGGTCACTTTAATCCTGTGAAACATTGCTGCACATTAAAAGAATGTTGACCAACATATATAATCATGATTTCTCTCTTGTAGAAATTCCATGGCTACTGATTATATCAGAGGCTGTTGGGCTATTTATCTTTTGCATCTTCATCCCTATTTCATATATTAAACTATCTAAAAAAAAGAGTGAGAGAGTGGGAGATATTCATATTCTTTATTCCAAGCAAAGGTTGCCTGTTCCAAAATATAACAAAGATCACACAGTCTAATGCTAAAACCAGAAGAAAAAGTTTGTTTTATTCTCCTTTAAATAACATTATTATTAAGACAGCAGATATAAAAACTTCTGATGTAGCAAGCAAGATCAGCACAAAGTAGTCCCTTTACAAGCGAGACTTCACTGGATCCGCAGCAGCAACGCTCTGCACAGAAAATTATCATCAGTTCATATAAATCCCACATGACATTTAACACAAAGTATGTAATAAAAATCAGAGAGCATCTCTCTCTCTCTCTCTCTCTCTCTCTCTCTCTCTCTCACCAGTGGAGCATTCTTAGCAGCTCTTTCAGCCAAGTAAGAACAAGGCTTGAAGAATCCTCCGTAAGTCTTCGACCATTCCTCCAATCTCGAGCAGATGTACTTCGATCCGACGGTATCGGCCCAGAACATTATCCCTCCTCTGGCAGACAAACAGACAAAATCGTATATTTAAGGTATTCTTTTTTTTTTCGATTTGAAGTTTAAAAAAAATCATATTTTTTAATTTTGAAGTTTTATATATATGATTGCTGTTCTATCTCACAAACCTGTAAGGAGGAAATCCCATCCCCATGACACCAGCAATGTCGAGATCGGATGCTTTAACGGCTATGCCTTCTGCTAACACACGGCAAGCCTCGTTCACCACGGGGAAGAAGGTCATCTCTATTATGTCCTTATCCGATAATTTCGCCAACTGGGACGGGAAATATATATTATATATATATATATATTGTTGGTCCTGTATATTTGAGGGAGTGGCATCTTAAAAACGCCTAAATTAGTGAGTGATAATTATACGACAGTCAGTTTCGAAATTGAAGCAATTTGAGAACACTTAAATTAAAGGTTGTAATTTTAGGACAGAAAGTTTAAAAAATGAAGGAATTTGGGGACAATTAACGCCAGAATTTTGGAACTTATTGTCCTTAAAATGCTTCAATTTTGAAACGTATTGTCCTCAAAATGCTTCAATGCTGAAACTTACTGTCCTAAAATTGCAACATTTAATATAGGTGCCCTCAAATTGCTTCAATTTTGAAACTTATCGTCTTAAAATTGTCACCACCCCCTAATCTAAGTGTCGTGAAAACGTCATTCCCCCAAATATATACGACTAAAAAAATACTAAGCCATATATATAGCAAATTGTGTTAATGAAATGGGATTAGGAGTAACTACTAACTAACCTTAGGGTCAACGGAAACACCAGAAATCTCTCGGGCCTTCTCGACGTACTTCTTTATCTCCGGATCCGGGCTAGCCTTGCGTTTATCGTCATAGACATAAAATCCACGACGGGTACTTTCACCTGAAACGCCACATAATACCCATTTATTACAAGTCCTTGCACGTACTTTTTGTAATAAACTTCAAGTAGTAAAGAAAAAGGGAAGAAAAGAATATAAAAAACCAGCTCTCTTATCCTCTTGCATGAGCGGGATAATCATCGACTTGTAAGCCCTCTCCGAGAAATGGATAACGTACTGACCCCCAGTAGCAACCGCAACACCAAACCCCACGAGATCGCACAATCTAAATAATTTTTAAAAAAAAAAAAAACTTTATTCCAAATTAAATATGAATAATAATAACAATGATAAAAAAATTCCTAAAAATATAAAAATTTAATCAACCTGAAGGGACCCATAGGCATTCCAAACTTGGTAATGGCCTTATCGATCTGGTAAACATCTGCCCCACGTTCGACGAGCAAAAATGCTGCTTGAGTGTAAGGGAAGAACATTCTGTTGACAGCAAAGCCCGTGCAGTTTCCCACAACAACCGGTGTCTTCTTTATCTTCTTCCCCACGTCGAGTAGGTCAACGATCACTTGTGGAGATGTTTTCTGAGTCCTTACGATCTCCAGAAGAGGCATCACATGGGCCGGGCTGAAGTTGATTAACGGTAATAAAAAAAAGAAAACGTTAGTGCACATGAAAGTTATAATCATGCTTTGGTAATCAATGTGTAGAAAGGGAGAAGCAAAAGAGGCAACGAAACGGGCACCTGAAGAAGTGGGCCCCGATGATACGATCGTGGGACCTCGTTTTCTCACCGATCACGTCCAGATCGATCGTAGAGGTGTTGCTTGCGAGGATGCAGTGTGGAGGACAATGCTTCTCGAGGTCTGAGAATATTTGTTGCTTCAAGGAAACATCCTCAATCACCGCCTGTAATAATCATAAAAATTGACAAATATATCTAAGCTAAAATCGAGCAGAAAAACAGAGTATAACAAGAATATGTTCACTATATACCTCAATGACTATGTCCACATCTCTCAAGCTCTCATAATCAAGAACACCCCTGAGCAAAGAAAGGGTTTTTTCGAGCTTCTCTTGGGTCATCTTCCCTTTCTTGACCCGGCTTTTCAGATTCGCTGATAGAAAAGAAAGAAGGAAATCATCGATCAAAATTTGCTAAATTATAGCAAAAAAAAAAAAGATAAATAATTCGAAATCAACCTTGTACTCGAGCAAGTCCCGCTTGTAAGAACTTATCGTTGACTTCTTTAAGGATAACTGGAAACCCCGAAAGAATCAACGCTGTGGCTATTCCCGAGCCCATCAGCCCACCACCGAGTATCGCAACCTTCTTCACATTTCTGGGTTTCAAACCGAGATCCGTCACCCCCGGCACCTAAATCAAAGAAAAGATAAAATTCAAAGTTTGTGAGGTCACATTTGAATCATTTCTCCCGTATTTAGGAGAGTTATAATGATCGAATAACAATTCTTGAATATATTTTAGTAATAACAACGAATATATTCCCTTATGAACTAACAACGAATATATTACCAACCTTGGTGGTCCCACGCTGAGCAAAGAAAATATGAACTAAGCTTCTGCACGTATCCGATTGCAACAGAACTTGAAACACCTCAGCTTCCTAAAACAAAAAAGGTGGGCACAAATCAGAAACCTTCACATGAATCGAATTCAAGTTATTAAATTAAGCACTTGTAATGTAAGAAAAAAACCTTCAAGAGCCCAGCACGAGGACCGTTGACTATGCCCTCCTCGATGGCATCAATGCAAGCCAACGGGTGGTGGAGGTTAGGAGCCCTCTTGCGGGCCTGGGCTCGAGCAAACTTCAGTATCTCTCTTGCTTCACCGAGAGGCTCCAACTTATCGTTCCTGTAAAAAGTGATGGCCCACGGTTTTCTCCTCTCGAGGATATCGAGAGTCCACTGATGAGCAACGTTGAGTAATTCGTTGGAAGAAGCAAGAGCATCCACGAGGCCTAGGCTTAAGGCCTCTTCTCCCTTTATGGGCTTCGATGTCTACACGTGGAGGGAGAGAACGAAATAGATTACGTAAATGGAGATTAAATCATCAAAAATCTGAAGTGGAGTCATATATTCAAGTTATTACCAGCATCATTTCGAGGGCCTTTGCTGTGCCAACAAGGCGTGGAAGTGCCTGTGTTCCTGTAATAGACAAGGCGAAAAAGCGAGTTATTGCGATATTTGTGTAATGGAAAGCGGGTTAAAATCTCGAGCAAAAATGATAGCATCATACCTCCGAAACCGGGAATTATCCCGAGCTGGAGTTCGGGTAATCCTAGTTGAGCATTAGGAGTAGCAATGCGAGCGTGACAAGCCTGTAATGAATTTAAAAGGGGCTTTAATTGAATATACATTATTTACGGGGATGGGACAGAAAACATCAAGAACCTACCATTGCAACCTCGAGCCCTCCGCCCAAGGCTAGACCATCAACAGCTGCCACAAAGGGTTTGTTTCCGGCTACAAATTGAAATAAACCCGTAAATCAATTTATGTAAATCACACGCATAAGAAAAATTTATGCAAATCGAATTTTTTATGATCTTTTTATATATGTACCTGCCACAACATCGTTGAGAATCTCCAAGGAAACAAAACCGGGTTTCGGAGCTTGGACTGCGATGAAATATGCGGACAATAAGAGTAAAATCCGAAACAGAAGCAACACAACAGAATCAAGAAAATAAAAGCTTCTACATACTGCTATTATCTTGAATTTTGGTAAATGCACTAATATCGAAGCCACCAGAGAATTTTCCTTGAGCACCTGCTCGGGCAACAAAGGTAACAGCACACAATAAGGATCAATGCTTCTCAATTTATAGAAAGAAAAAAAGGTTAACATCCCCCAAAAGAAATTGGTATTATTGTTTTATACCCGTGATAACAACGGCCTTGATGTCATCTCTTCGCAAGGCTTCTTCAGCAGAGGCTTTTAAGCTGTTTAAAACTGAAGAAAGCAAAGGCAAAAAGTAAGAACCTTAGAAAATCACTCTTTTCACCAGAAAAAGGAACCCAAGAAAGACTCACAAAAGTATCATGAACAACAAAAAGATCGATAACATCGCGAATCAATCAACAAAAGAACGTAGAAATTAGTGATTACCAAAACAAACCCAAGAACGAAAGACAAAGGAATCGCGTTAAAGATCCAAACTTTACGAAACAGCTAATCAGAGAACAATCGAAATAGCGTCAGATACCATCGAACGACAGAGAATTGACTGGTGGGTTGATGATGGTGATGATCGCAACCCCACCGGGTCCGACTTCAAGCGTCGTTCTTCCTCTTGCGCTGCTCATTTTTTCACTTCCAAAAACGGGATTTATCGGGGACAAAAAAAAAAGAGATCTTTCTAATCACACCACCAACGCGAGGGGTATTTATTGCCGTTGCGTAGGAGGAGACGCAAGTGTCGTGATCTCGAGTGTGGACAGCTACGTTGGCTTGGAATGCGGTTTTGGATTGCAAATAAAATGGAAAAAAAAAAAAATTAGATAAACTTTCCACCCATCCGACTCAAATCGGAATTATCTTCAATTTCAATAACGCTTTTATCGATTAGAAATTGAAAAATTGCCTCTTTTTGACCATCCAATTTTCCTTGGAAACTTATTGTCTCCTTAATTTAATGTACAGATTAAAAAAAGTAATTAAGACTTAATTAAACGCATATTTCAAGAAATCTGAGAGTTCCTTGGGAAAAAAAAATGGTATTTTTGGATAAGATATATTATATTAGCCTACTTAAGAGTATGGGCTTGGCGATAATCCCCATGTTCACGTTCTTCAAGGTTATCTACTCACATCTCTCCTCTCTTCTCTTCTATATCAACTCTTTTCTTTTACTACCATTGTCTCCTTTGTCATAATTGCATGAGTTCTTTTGGCTCTCTTCTCTTCATTCTTACGAGATATTAACAACTAAACTACCATGGCAGCAGTAAAAAAAAAAGGAAAAAAAAGGTGATTTCTTGCATTGGGCGATGCTTTAAAAAAGAGGGGGTGGTAAAGCGAATAACTACAATCACATTTTCATATGGCTGTTGAAAGCTAACTTAATCCCACCGAACATGATATTCTTTTGGGCACAAGCGAAGAGGTATTTATTTCACTCGATGATATGTGCTCATGGCAAGCAACCGGGGCAGTATCGGGTCATGGATCTTTCTTGCCCCATTTAACATCGGGTTATATATAATATGCTTGAAAAAGCAATGATCTTTCATATATATATAAAATCACAATTGCATTGGATTCACTGCAATCTGTGCCTCATTTTCAAAGGCTCGGCGACCGAGAAAACAAAAAGGTCATTTTTTTTGGCAAGTTCCAAAACCACATGGATCGATCCGGACAAGAATTTGTGTAGTAAAACATACACGATTTATTCCACCAAATAATAATTTATTTATTTTTTGCAAAAGGTATGATTTTTAAATAGTGGGGAACTTTCAATGCCCCGATGATTGAGCCCTCAACTTCTCCACTCCATTTGACTCTTTAAAACGCATCGACTGCAGTTACGAAACTTCAAAAAAAAAACAGGGTTTAAACTTTTATTTAACCAATCAAAGAAAAAAACACAAACATTAAAAACCATATCATTTTATTTTTATACTTGGCTTTTCATCTTCACGGGGATGCTGCTAATGCTATCCAAGAAAGAAGCGGAGAACTCACGGCTGGTTACAGAAATATGCGAGATATCATCTCGCGCAGAAGCCATTGCTCATCTCCATCAGAAGAGATCCTCACCGTTCATCAATTGGTACATCGTTCTCAGTGTAAGCATCTGTTTCTCTCTGTACCACATCTTCTTTCTTCATGTTCTTTGTATCCATCGTTGCCTCTCATTACTCATACAGGTTGATGAAAACGCAGCAGGGGACGTCATTAGGAGACAGTATCACAAGCTGGGTAATAAAAACGACCCTTTTATGTGCTAATTAGCTTTGTGTATGATTAATAATCTGATGTAATAATTAGTATTATTCTCATGCAGCTTTGCAGCTTCATCCCGATAAGAACAAGCACTCGAGGGCCGAAACCGCCTTCAAACTCGTCTCCGAGGCCTACTACTGCTTATCAGACGATAAAAGAAGAGTAGCATTCGATTCGGAGTTAAAAAGGAAAAATCCCGATGTCCCACAAACCGAAGAAGCACCTTTTGAGAGAACATCGAAAGCCCAAGAAATAAGAAAGCACCTACAAGAGCTTAGGGCAAAGCTGAGAGAAGAAGCCACAGTCATAGCCAAGTGCCTTGCTGTCAATGCAGCAGCAGCAACTACATCGAAGCTGAGCAAAGGGGTGGTAAGAACGGAGCTGCCTGTGTTTAACCCCTCGAACTATCATCAAAACGAGGGATACCCTCGAAACAGAGCCATCGATCTCGAAAAGCTTGCGGGCTTTCGAGGAGGATTTACTATAAGAAATAGGTGCATGATAAATAATGAATCCCCTGTTTTTCAGTATTGCCCTAAAAGGACCCCTTTTATGTCCAAATGTGCTAGTGCAAGAGGCTTATAGCACAGTGTATACTCTTTAATATTCTTTTGGTGTTTCATAGTACTTTGTGATGCAATGTGGTGCCCCCACAAAACAATAGAAAAATAAAATAGATAAAAAACAGAGAACATGAAGGAAAGTAGACATCATGAAGATGCTACTACTGCATGGTATTGAATGCCCTGTTGTTATACAGGAAAAAAAAAAACCCACAAGTTTGATGAACATGAAGGATGTTTTAAGTTAAGGAAACATTTAAGTGGACTTCCTCTTGCAAAAAAAAGTAACCCAGAGAGATCAGTAAGTATCATTCAGCCTCGGGTAAACTCAGATCACCACTTGCTATAAGGGGCTGCAATTCATGTCTGGCCAGTTTTCTAACATCGGGGTTCAATGTTTTCAAGTACGCATCAATCACCTTCAGGCTGAAAAAATAAGGATCCTTCAGTAATTTCTAAGATGAAAAAATAAGGATCCCAAGTATCTAAGAAGGAAATTTTCTTCTATCTATTCTAATTTCTAACCTGTGACCTTTGACCCAAGTTGAGCAGTTTCCTTTCAGAGCTTTCTCCCATAGAGTGGTAGCAAAAGCAGGGCAATCGAGCACGAGCTTCTTGATGGTCCTGCTCGAATAAAAACCCTGCAAAATGTGCTCGTTTTCCGATTCTTCGAGCTTGGGCTCGGCAGCGAGCGATGAAATGGCTTCGTACAGAGATCCCAACTTTTCGTCCAAATCGGGGCTGAGTATTTTGTCAGAGCCACCGGTAGCAACCTAACATTGCATTTTACTTCCAAATGTAATTTGAGCCTTATATGTAACATACAAGTCCAAGATTTTAATTCAGAATGTGGGAGATAAAATAACTACCTCGTATATTACTTCATGCCCGTATTGAGATCTAAGTAGTTCGTCCGCGTTTTCGCAGCACGTGTCAACGAGTTTCTGCAAAGACAATTTCTTGAATTTTCTTAGCAAAGAAACAGTGAAAACAGAGCATCTCAAGAGGTAATGGTAATAAAATGGCATTGAAAAAAAAAAAACCTGGGCAAGGCCACTGTCTATGAGCAACTCCTTCCTTCGCTTGAGAGAATCCTTTTTCCCTGAACCAGAAAGATCATCTTCTCCATCTGTGTCTTCGGTAACAGCTTCACCGTCATCAGATTTGCCCTATTTTATAGACATTAGAAGAAAAAAAATGATTACAAGCACTAAGGATATGTAGATTGGTGAAGTAGGAGGGAGATTAAGAGAAAAATGCCTTGTTTTTTAGAGCGGGAATAGACACGTTTAAAGACTCGAGATCATCGGGCTTGAAATATCGGGAGCAGTTGGGGTGAAGAAGCTGCATAATGGGTCGCCTTGCAAACTGCGGAAGGAGAAGAAGAAAAAGAAGTGAGGAACTCAATGATGTTGCTATTTGAATTCTAAGTAATAGACAAATTAATTATTCGTTTATTGACTAGAACGGTGAAAATTGTAGAAACCTGATCAAGAAGAAGGCCCTTTAAATTTGCTTCAAGTTCACGAATAATAATCTGATACCAGGAACGTCGATTAGTAAGTTGAAACAATATTATTACACCTACTATGGTGGGAAAAGTGAGAGTATTGACAAGCAGAGACCTTTGATACGACTTTCGTGTCATCGACGGTTGAAAATAAGCAGACCAATACCATGCTACCAAATTTGTCATGAGCTATTTTCTCAACGTGGCCTTTCATGCCTTTGATGATCTTCTTTCTCTCCTACAAGTGTATATAACAGTCCAAAAAAGTTCAGACAACATGAAAGTGAACAAAAACCGTAAGAAATAAGAATATATGTTAGTACCTTTGCACTCCCGTACTTAAGACAAAGAATTGCGACCCGAGAACCGTCTTTTACGTGGATCATGCGAACAAGAGAGGTACCCGACAACTGCTGAACAATTTCTGCTGCAGAAGACTTGAGAAAAACGCGATTTAGAACGAAGGTGAAAAAAGAAACAGATGATAAAATTGAAGAATGATGGATTAAAAAGATGTACCTTATCCGCTATGGTAAAGTATTCCAACAAAGCTTTGTGCACAATAGAATGGTCCAATATTCCTTTCTCCAGTATTGGTTGGAGAACCGATGACATGTGGCGCAATACAGATGGCGTATGCAGTTGTAGCTTTGAGATCACATCTTTTAAGCTGCAATTTTTTAGCAAAATAATATTATTAAAAGCCAGAGGAATAGATCCTAATCTAGCGAAATTTGAGCTTGCTCATTTAGTAATAGTGATTTCAGGTACACAAGTCCAAGTAAACGCAGAAAAGCACTTAATTTTTTAAAACTTAAAGTGCAAAGAAAAAGGAAACCCCCAAGCATATTCAAATATCCCAGCTTCAAGCGTGAGATCTCTTCTGTAATTAACCGCAGGGTATACGTAAGAGAATTCTTGAATCTTGCTTCAATTAAATACCCGATTTTGAGCTTTTAAATGCCAGTTTCTTAATCCTTCAGAAGGGCTTCAGACTTCAGAACAAGGCTTTCAAGAAGAGAATAACTAAACTAGGGTGTCTTAGTTCTTAGAATGTTTATTTTCTTAGCACTATTAGCACATCCCTAAGGAGTAGTAAGTGGATGATGAAATACCTGTTCTCCTTCAGCAACACCAAGTCTTTGAACAATTGAAGCTCTGGCGAATATAGTTCCTTCAGAAGCGATTGTTTCTGTGTCGCGTTGGCCAAACTATATGCATGCTCAATCACTACAAGGAAAATAAAAAAATAACATTATAATAATTACAAACACTAAAAACACTAGTGATATTAGGTGACATTGAATAACACACATATATCACAGTTGTTGGGAGCATGAAATCAGTCAAATCATACCTAGAGAGCCCACCATATGTCGAAGAAGAGAAGCAACATGACCATGAAGAGACGAAATAAACTCGGCCAGTTGTTCCTTGGATGCTGAAAAAATGACGAGGAAAATATTTATGAATTCATTTCAGAAACAATGATGAAATCAAGCCAAGGTGAGAAGAAAAGCACGCGATTCATTAGAAAATATCGTGAGAGTACTCGTACCGCTATCCAACATTTTCGTGACAAGATGAACCGCATAAGTATTGCTAGCAAGGGAAATAAAATGTGGCCGGAGCTCCGTAAACACTGCGTTCTTTTCATCTTGCGTGCAATGCTTGACACAAGTCTGTAGTTGAAAAAAAATCAAAATTGTTGGAAAAAGATAGCAATACGAAAAATAAAAAAGGTCCACGAACTAGTAGGTAAGCGAACCTGAAGAACCCGGGATGAAATATGGGAGCTTGCAATTTCGGGAATTTTTCCTTTCATCTTCTGCATTGCTTGACTTACGAGCCTATACCAGAAAAGCATTGCCACTTAACGAAATACAAAAGATAAATAAAAAGTTTGCATATTTAGAATACGATGAAAAAGAAATAGCAACCTCGATCTGTCCTCTTTTCCGATATTTCGAACCCTCATCTTTTCCCATAGAAGGGCGAGTTCCTGATAAATATACCAGTAAGAAATTAGTACACGGACCAAGAAAGAGGTTGAAAACATCCTCTACACGGACCAAGTAAGACAATATATGCTTCGATTTTTGACGAGATAACCTTAACAGGAAGTAAATGAGAAATCAGGAGACTAATTGATATAAGAAAATAACCTGTTCTAAGGTGTAATGCTTCTTTCTCTTCTTCTTCCTTGCTTCTGCAAGTTCCTGCAACAGACATGATAAATATAACAGAGTTATAGCAAAAGTGTTGGATAACTTTATCAAGTACGAAACAAATCTTCTATGTTGATTGTAGAGATAACCCAACAAAAGCACTGCGAGTTCTATTTTACAGAATTCTATCAGGAAAATAAAAAAGGTGGAACCTTTGCGCGCAAGCGACGTTGTCTCTTGTCGTCCACCGATTCATCTTTCTTCTTGCCGCCGTCCTTCTTAGGTGCTGCGAAGGCGTGCTTTTTAACCTCGCCTTTAGCAGCGCCGGAATTTAATTTGAGCTTTTTTGGGACGGTGCCTACATTTGGCTTGTTAGGGTTCGCTTTCCTTCTCTTGTTCGATTCGATGCTCTTTGTCTGAGGTTTAGCCGCCATGGGAAAGTCTTTCTGAGCTTGAAGGTGCGAGTTATTCGGCTACTCTATAGTGATTTTTGTTCGTTCATTGCCTCGGAGTATTTGGGCCAATTATGGGTTTTACGATGTTGGGCCAAATCATTTTATTAAACTGTGGCCCAATAGCAAAAATAATAGGAAAATTATAATGTGCTCCCTACAAATCGGCAAAATTATAGTTTTCACCGACTATTCTTTTTTAAAAAAATTATTTCATTTTTGAGAAGTTTATAAAGGTAAGAAAATATGCTTTAGTTTATCACAACTGATTCGCAGTTAATATTCTCTGATTGTGTTCAGGAAAAATATATACTGAAATTAAAATTTCAAAATCACTCTTAAATATTTTAATCTTTCCAAATAAGTGTGAGGCGGCTTATTTTTGGCTAGCGTATCAACTCGAATAAGGCATGTAGAATCTACATTCAATAAAGGATATATTTCAAGAACTTCATAGAAAAATTCCGATCCAATGAAGAAGCAAAAAACAAATAGATAAAAAATGTTATCTAAATTTTCTAATGTATATGTAGATTATAATATAATTATATAATATTGGGCGATATCTATTAATATTCACTATAATATTATAGGAAAATTCCCTCATCCTAAACATGTTAATATTTAATTGATGAATCTCTTGGAAAGAAGTAGAGGACGTTACGCTAATAAATTTTGATTGATAGCTTACTATATAAAAGATCGCTGAATAGCTTGGTTTCCATGTATCACTAACTCTTCCTCTCTTACAAAAACCCATTACGAAAAAGCAAATCAAAATCCAGTCTTGTGGTCCTATTTTGTAAGGATTTCTCCCGTCGCTGCTTATAGATTGAGGTCCAACAAAGAAATCCTCGATTTCTTTGCAAGCTTTCGATCTTGTATGGTTTTACTATCTCATGCATGCAATATAATTATTTGCAGTTTTTGCAGGGAAAACAATTAAAGATCAAGAATATAAATATTTCGCCATGGATTTGGATACGGCGCCTCCAAGCTCAGGAGATTCAGACAAGTTTCCGGTTGGCATGAGAGTTCTCATCGTTGATGACGATGCTACTTGCCTCAAGATCCTCGAGAAGATGCTTAAGACATGCCGTTACGAAGGTAATGAAGATTCGTTGCTCGGGATTTTCCGGTTTCCGTTCGATCCTTTGATATGTTTACTACTGTTAACAGTCACCAAGTGCAGCGAAGCGGGAGTTGCACTGACGCTTCTGAGGGAGAAGAAAGACGGGTTCGACCTCGTCATGATCGACGTTCACATGCCGGCCATGGACGGTTTCGCCCTCCTCGAAAGTGTCGGCCTCGAGATGGATCTGCCCGTCATCAGTTAGTACCCTTTCGATGCTCGAATTTTGTTTGTATTGTTGATGATCACTTGCAGTTAAAAGCTTAAGCTCGAAGGGAGTGCATCATATTTTAATTTTATATACTTTATTTTCAACATGTCCCCTCAATGTATATGCTGTTTTTTTTTTCCTTATAATCTAGCCATGTACCTATAATTTTCTTAAATATGTCGCATGAGGATTCGTATACATGACCTCTATCGGCCTGAACTCTGATTCCAGGTTGATGACTACTGCACCTTAAATGCTTAAGTTTGAAGAGAGCTATTACATGTTTTCGTTTTTATATACTTTATTTCAAACATGTCAGAAATCTATCTCTCTTATGTTTAAGTTTTCTTCCTTTTTCGTCTAGTGATGTCCGCGGACGATGGCCACCGTGTCGTGATGAAGGGAATCAAGCACGGGGCGTGCGATTACCTGATAAAGCCCGTCCGTATGGAAGCCCTAAGGACCATCTGGCAACACGTGGTCAGGAAGAAAGGGCTAAAACGTGCCAATGACGAACACTCGGGCAGGTCGGGCAGCGACGGTTCCTCGGCGGACTACAAGGAGGAGCCGAGGAATGCCGCCGCCCTTTGGAAGAAGAGACACGTGGAAGACGACGGGGACGGGGAAGAAGAAATCGGGAACAATGCCAACGCCAAGAAGCAACGCGTCGTGTGGTCCATGGATCTCCACATGAAGTTCGTTCAAGCCGTCAACGAGCTCGGGATCGACAGTTAATAAATAAGCATTTCAATCGCACCTTTTAAATTTGTTCTTTTCTCCTTAGTTAACATGTCACATCTGAACCCTAAACCCTAAACCCCGTCGTTGCAGAAGCCGTGCCGAAGAAGATCCTCGAGAAGATGAACGTCCCGGGGCTTATTAGAGAGAACGTGGCAAGCCACCTTCAGGTTTTTTAGGGTTTTCTCGTATATTTTTTGCTAAAACTTCTCCCCGATTCGAAAAAATCTAACCTTTTTCGTCACATAATCAGAAGTACAGTATCTACCTGCCAGAAAGGCCTCGTTTTCTAGGGCTTTCTCGTATATTTTTACCTCAAACTTCTCCCGGATTCGAAAAAAATCTAAACTTTTCGTTATATAATTTATCAGAAGTACCGCATCTACCTGCGGAAGCTAACCACCCAGCAAGGAAACGGCAATTTCTCGGACATGCCTTTCATGGTACAACCGGCTTCATCGTACGGGTCGAAGTTTCTTGCATCTCGTACGCCTTTCCTCGGGTCCTTCAGCTCAATCGGGCCCTCCTCTTCGGCAAACCCCGGCAACATTTTCCTATCGGAGCAACACAACATCACGAGCCCGTCTTCGCGTGCATTATTTAGTGGTAGCTTAAACACGAATCCCTACAATAATGCTCCTCCTTCTCCTCAATTCCCGAGCCAAGCCAACTTTGCGGTGCCACCGATGGGTCAGACTCGGGCTCGGGCTCGGGCCCTGAACCAAATCGGTCACAACCGTGTCCTGTCTCCGGGGGGAATTCATGGTGGTGCTCCTTCATTGGTGGCTCCTCCGCCAGCTCAGCAAGCTAGTACTTTTGCGTTGCAGGGTAATAACAACATATTTATTATGCCGTTTGTGGGCGATTACGGGCTCGGTTCGATGGACTCCAACGCTGTGGTGCCTCAAGAACAAAATCACTTCAAGGCTTCTCAGATGGAAACAAGCAACAGTTTTATCCCTAATAATCAAGAATCTGCAGGGTTTGGTGTGATCAAGAATCTGCAGGGTTTTGTTCCTTCGAGCTCGGGAGCTTCTGGGCATCAAGGGAATCTCGCCGCGGTTAGCCAGCAGCAGCTTACTTCCTCACCGTCTCCGGTGGTGCTTCAAGAACAAAATCAGCGCCAAGCTCAGCTGGAAACCAGCAGCAATTTCATCTTCCCTAATAACTGCGATGGGTTCAGCGTAATCAAGAATAATCTGCAGCAGAATTTAGTTTCTCAGCCGAGCTCGGGAGCTTCTGGGCATCAAGGGAATTCTGCCGTGGTTAGCCAGCAGCAGCAGCCGACTTCACTGTCTCCGGTCGGCGGCGATGACGCTGAGATTATGGTGACTGATCATAATACGGGATTTGAGAACTGCTACTACTTCAGTCACGAGGACGATGACGACGATGGCATGAGTGGGCTTCTTTCGCAGGTAAAGTTTTTTTCTTTCCCTTTTATTTCCTTCAATCGCAAACAATCTTCTTACACCGTATCTCGAAAATTTCAGGTCGAGGCGCCTGGGCCGGTGGAGCAATACCTCGGATACGGCGGAATCGGCTTTGACGGCCACGGGACATCACGTATCTCCGCCCAAAACCCGCCGGAGAAAACAAATCAAGAAAACCCTCTTATTCTTCCATTTAGCTGTTCGTCGGTGGATCCAAAGACTCAAGCAGCCAAGGGACAAAACCAGAATCAATAAGAGCCGCTGCTTTCCACCGAATCTGTTTTTTGATTTTCTGTTGCGCCTTTTGTGGGTTGTATTATAGTAATTGGGTCGTCGTTTAGCGAAGGAAGTGTTTTGAGACGTCGTCGTTTTAGTATCTTCATGTCATTATGCAATAACCTGGTTAGTTTTGTTTAAAGTGGCTGTCTTTTGACTCAATATGCACCTAGTTTACCTTCTTGCCAATATTACGAACTGAAAACGTCGACGCCAGCCGCGGCGGCGCACTGTAGATTGTAGAACGGCGATTGGTCAGAACACGTAACGAAACACGCAGTCAACTATCTAGCAATACACTTAGTCAACGAGCTTGCAAATAATTGCACTTTAATCCCTATGCTAGTTATTAACTTAATTTTGACCCCAAATACTAGAGTAGGTAGAGTAGGCAGCCTTCTTTCGTGATTTCACACGAGCTTCCGCCGAATTCATGTGTACAACTTGACAATCCAATCTATCACCGCTTAACTTTTTGTGTATCAATAATTGTGATTTTTAACTAGAGTTGTGCAAGTTTTCTTAATAATAGATATTATTGTTTTATTTTGCATCGTTTTCTAGTTATTTCATGATTAATAAATGATTTAACTAAAGTTATTTTTTATTATTAAAAATGTAACTATTTTTTTCTATAAAAATGTAAACTTATGATCAACGTTCAAGTTGAATGCTTTGAAGGACTAAAATTATGATACCAGAGAGCTGAGGGTTACATATGTAAATTCCTGCGACAGCACACCCAAGCCATCAGAAAAGTCAAAAAGTCTCCCTTTAAAAGAACAAATCTTTTCGGGCTGATCACAAATCAAAATCGAAACCGGAGAAAGAAAAAGGTAACAGTGAAAAAAATTTCGAGTATGTGTGGAATATTTGCGTATCTGAATTTCAACGTGAGCAAAGAGAGGCGGTACATTTTGGAAGTTTTGTTCAACGGTTTACGTCGTTTGGAGTATAGAGGCTACGATTCATCAGGGATTTCGATCGACGCAACCTCTGATGGTAACGACGATGCTGTCCCCGTTCCACTTGTTTTCCGTCAGGAAGGCAACATCGAGTCGCTTGTTAAATCTGTTTACCAAGGTCAGTGCCACGAAAAGAAAATGAATTTATGTGCGCTTACTTCTGTTAGTCTTCGGGGTGCGTTAGTTCGTTAATTTCCAGTTTTGCTGCTTTTGGATCGTGTTTTTAACTGATCTTTTAGATCCTCTTTTGCCGATCTGGTTTTGGTTGGCGTGATCGCGATATGCCGGATCAAAGAGATTCGATTATAATTTGTCACGTTGTAATGTTGTGTATAGGAAAATCACCTTTAGAATTGGGTAAATTATTTTCTTCACTTTTTCAGAAGTTGCTGGGATGAATTTAAATTTGGAAGAGTCATTCTTGGATCATGTTGGGATAGCACATACTCGATGGGCTACACATGGGGAACCAGCTCCGAGGAACAGCCATCCTCAGTCATCGGATGCGGGAAATGACTTTTTGGTTGTGCATAATGGAGTCATTACCAATTATGAGGTCCTGCAACGTTTTCTGCAATGCATATATTCTACTTACATTTCTTGAAACATGTAGGTTTGCGTAAGAAAAATACGTGCTACGTTATGTTATAAAGGTTTTTTTTGGATCCGAGATCATCACTGTCATTAGCTAAGTAGTGCGAAAACTAATTTGGAACGGTGATTTTGGATGTCATTAAATGGTTAAAATTTTCTTATTAAAAGAACACAATCTTCTTGCATCTTAATCTGTTTCTTTTCTTATATTTTTCTGTTGTATAAGATTATCCAATGCATTCTGCTATTTCATGGCGATGTAGTCATCCATTGTATATTTAGTAGTTCGGTTGAATTAATTTGTTTGTATGTAACAAATTTACCATTTATGATTTTTATTCCCAGGCGTATTAGATGCTACACGTGTTATATGTAATTAATTAATCATCATCTGCTTCCAGGTTCTAAAGGAGTTTCTAGTTCGACATCATTTCAGTTTTGAATCTGAAACTGATACAGAAGTTATACCAAAGCTAGCTAAGTATGTTTATGACAAAGCAATCGAAGAAGGTAAGTTATGAGTCTTATCTTACTGCGGAAAACAGAAACTTTCAAGATTGCGTGTGATTTTATTAATACAGTTTTTGTCAATCATATCTCCAGAGCGTTTCTTTACTATAATTCGATAAGCTAAGCTGATGTGCCATTATTGAAGTATAATGAAATTTAAATCATACAATTATCTCAGCATTACAAATATTTTGCTCATGATTCTGAAATGTAGAACCTGACCAGTTTTTAGTATCATTCAGAACGTTATTCACTACTGGACCTTTGTTTTTGTATCGGTGCATCATTATGACAATCCTATTCCATTTTGATAATGAAATGAAACCAAATATACTGTCCAAATCATAAGATATTCATCTCTGCTATAGCAACTAAGATCATGTGTTGTGTTCCAGTTAACCCTTGCTCTATATTGTTACCACTAATTACAAAGTTATCTTACTTTCTTCCGTAAAGCTTCGTGTAGTATTTTGATGCCTTATATTGTTTATATATTTTTTTGCTAATCGAGGATAGTGGGACATTGTTACATGTGCCTGCTTCTTAGTATCCAAGTCCAAATGTTATGAATTTGACCGAGAGCCACTAATGTCACTGTTAGGTTCAGGTGACAAAAGTGTGACGTTTAGTGAAGTTGTGCTGGAAGTAATGCAGTATCTGGAAGGGGCATATGCTCTTATTTTTAAAAGCAGGCATTACCCCAATGAATTGATTGCATGTAAGCGTGGTAGTCCATTGCTTCTCGGCGTAAAAGTAAGTTAGCTTTTTGTGGTTATGGTCCTCTATATACTCGAAGTTGCAAACCATATATATTTCATGTTATCCTGAAGTTTTATATACCATCTCTTTGTCACTGTCCTGCTTGTTATGATCAGTTTGTGTAAATTTTCTTTCGGTTCAATAATGGCTATCAGGAATACGATATATGACCTGAATATAACTTTTCATTCCTATATAACAACTTCTGGCACTTTCTGGCATTTTTTATTGGCATTGTGGCGGAGCTTTCTGCTGTAGACAATTAATTTTGTATTTATGTCACACCTTTTTTTTTTTGTTTCTCCGAAGGTAGACAATACTCAACAATGACTCCATAGTTATTATTTGTTTGGATAAATTCTTGGTTGCTTCGTAGGAGCTACCAGAAGGAACCAGCAGGGGATCCTTCAATGACACAAAAGGCCTTTCAAGCTATGGACAGCCAAGGGAACTGTTTTTGTCAAGTGATGCCAGTGCTTTGGTGGAGCACACCAAAAAGGTCTTGGTGATTGAAGATGGTGAAGTTGTTCATCTTAAGGTAATCCTCTGGTTTTACGAATGGTGGTCTTTTAGGATTGACGTTCGGTGGATTTTGTAGTTCTAATTTAAACTGATAACAGGTTGTGAGGACTTTCTTGCTGAGCATTATAACATTTTGAAATCTTTGCATGGACGTATTGGATATTTAAGTGGCAATTAAATAAGAAATATATCTCTTTGACTTGAAGCATTGTTTGCTGCCACATGAAGACTTTTTACTCCCTACTTGGTTGTGTCATCCTCTTCACACGCTTCGAAATATATGTTATTTATTGTTTCTGTTGGTGCTATTATTACTTTGTTCATGTAATAGTTAGTATTATTGTAATATTGTTAGGAGTATTACTAATACTGATACTACTTTTGGTGGCAATAGGAGGGAGGGGCATCTATTTTTAAGTTCGTTGACGGTAAAGGTAAAAACGGTGGAATACTTGCTCGGCCCGCCTCTGTCCAACGAGCACTATCGGTTCTCCAAATGGAGGTTGAACAAATCAACAAAGGGAAGTACGAGCACTACATGCAGAAGGAGATACACGAACAGCCCGAATCCCTCACCACCACGATGAGAGGTAGGCTCATACGTGGAGGATCAAGCAAAGCCCAGAGCGTTCTCTTGGGTGGGTTAAAAGATCACCTCAAGACCATCAGAAGGAGCAGGAGGATCGTGTTCATCGGCTGTGGCACGAGTTACAACGCTGCCTTAGCAATGAGGCCCATCGTTGAAGAACTTTCTGGTCAGCATAGTTTTTTTTATACTTCAAAATTATAACTATGATATTACTCTGATTCTTAAATTTTTCTATGAAAATACGTACTTTCAGGTATACCCGTAACAATGGAAATTGCTAGCGATCTCGTGGACAGGCAGGGGCCGATATACAGGGAAGATACAGTTGTATTTGTCAGCCAATCGGGTGAAACCGCCGACACGTTGCAGGCATTGGATTATGCCTTGGAAAACGGAGCTCTGTGTGTTGGCATCACCAACACTGTTGGTAGTGCGATTGCTAGAAACACCCACTGCGGTGTTCACATCAATGCTGGGTGTGAGATAGGCGTAGCGAGTACCAAGGTACATACATGTCATTTTTTTCTGCAATCTCTCTTCATCCGTGTAATAACAATCCGTGTAATAATACCCAATTTGTTACCTGCTTCTGTTTTGAATCAGGCATATACGAGTCAAGTTGTGGTTATGGCAATGATGGCTCTTGCGATTGGAGACGATACGATATCGAGTCAACTAAGGCGCGAATCGATCATCGATGGCCTCTTTGAGCTACCAAGTATATATCTCTCTCACAATGCTTCATCACTCTTACAATTTCCTTGTTGTAATGATTCTTTCTTACAGGTAAAGTGAAGGAGGTCCTCAAGCTTGACGATGAAATGAAGGATCTTGCCAAGTTGTTAATCGCGGAGCAGTCCCTTCTCGTTTTCGGGAGAGGATATAACTATGCAACGGCCTTGGAAGGTGCTCTGAAGGTGAAAGAAGTGGCACTGATGCACAGTGAAGGAATACTTGCCGGCGAGATGAAGCACGGTCCCTTGGCTTTAGTTGATGAAACTCTGCCAATCGTTGTTATAGCCACACGTGATGCTTGTTTCAGGTCAGTCATTTCATATAAACATATATATATATATATATATATAATTTTGTAATTTATTTATCTATTCGTTTTATGAGTGCAGCAAACAGCAATCGGTGATTCAGCAGCTTCATGCTCGGAAAGGTAGGCTTATAGTCATGTGTAACGAAGGCGATGCTGCATCTGTTTGTGTTGGCGGATCTTGCCGCGTGATTGAAGTTCCTAAGGTCGAGGACTGTTTGCAACCCGTAATTAACATAGTCCCTCTGCAGGTGAAATTTGCTCTCGCTCCATTATTTCTTTTACATCATTTGATTTTAACATTCAACAAGGTGAAGCAATATATATATATATATATATATATATATATATATATATATCTCCTTTCGGTTTAGAATCCTCGTATCTTGTTGCAGCTATTGGCTTATCACTTGACGGTGCTGAGAGGATTCAATGTCGATCAGCCTCGAAATCTCGCAAAGAGCGTTACGACGCAATGAGTAAACACAGATATTTGTGGCTTGCATTTGGCTAATCTTTATCATGCTTGAGAACTGCTTTACTTGTCACTTTGTTTTAGCTGCTGAGGACATCAGCTTCACTAATGTAAAATGAGGATAACAGAGTTGCCTTAACACGACGGTTCATATTCATGTTTGTTGAATTGAATACTTACTATTGCTAATTTCCGTTGTTCATAATTTAAATCTAAAAAATATATTACTTTGTTCAAGATATTCACGTATATATATATATATATATTTTAAATGTTCAAGATGTGTATGTAACATAAATTTGTGATTTGACATTCTTGTATATTAAAAAAGTATTTTTTTATTTCTGTTGGATATTTAAGACAAAATTTTGATGAATAATTTGTCTTGGTGGGAAGAAAAAAACAGAATCACATCCGATGATGATGATATACCGAGTGAATTGACACATTTACGATATGATAATGCAAAAAGTAAATATTAATATACTCGATATTAAAAATTGATGCAATGTATGTACGATATGATAAAGCAAATCCCGGACCGTGAGGTATTATTAATTGTTAATTAATTATATTAAAAACCTGTGGTCGTAGATAGCGTGCGGTCTAAGCACCGCCAAGTTTTACGCGTATCTTTCTTATTTATCGCTGATCGATTGACTTAATCTAGTCCGTTCATTATCTCACGATTTCTTTAAATAGCCCTCCTCTTCAGCCAGATCAATAATTCCGCCTGTTCGTTGGCTTGTCATCATCGATTCTATAGCGTCTTGTATGCTTCCGTTTATAGGGTTTCTGGAGATTTTATTTCGATTTCTTTTGATGGCGGATCGCTTGGAGTTCTCAATTAAGCGGCATGTTTTCCTTTGTTTTTCGTATACGGGGTTGAGAAATTTTGGTTGATTGAATTTGTCATCGTTGCTGTCTAGGAAGTAGAATCTGTTTCGTGCCAGCAATCGTTCTGTTATTTTATGGTGTTATGTTATTTTCGTCTTCGTGATGGTTGATCTATTCACAGTGGCGTTGTTGTGATGGGATTCATTACGATGCAGGATATGCTTGTTATTGGAAATTTGATCATCGTAATTCATTTCTGTCGCGTCTCCTGATGTCGCTTCTAATTCTCACCGCTGGATAAGCACATCTCCTGATGTGCAGTATCGGCTGACTATCTCCTTATGCGGCCTATTACTTTGCTTGCAGTCGTTTGCTTTCTTCTATAGGGTTCATATAGTTGCTTCTATTCTTCGTTTGAAGGCCGATCGCTTGAAATTTTGGTTTGGTCATGCAGCTTATCTCGATTCCTCACGATTGACATAGCTAGGAATCTTCAGGTTCTGTAAGTAGATTTGATGGTGCTCCTACTTAGGAAGACAGTTTTCCCAGTTCTTGTTCTGCTATATCTGGTACTGATGTGGTTTTGTTGGCTCGATAGTTGATTTGTTCATAGTTGGCTTTGATGGGTTTTCTTACTGTGCAAGGATACATTTTCTTGAATATTCCAAGTGGATCCTTGGTTATCTGCTTCTGATTCGACATTTATTCAGGAAGTTTCATTATTACATTGAAAGTTCAATGGTTTTCTGTCGGGATTTGGTCTAGTAATGATGATTGGTTTTATCTCAGATGAGGCATATGGTTGCAAGGCATTTTCTTTGACTCATGGTGTTCCGGAGAAGTAGTTGAGGGCTGTTTCTCTGTATAAATTTATATTCTGGCATCAATCATCAGTACTTTTTTCCCAAGCTATTTGATGTTTCCTTTCATATGTAGTGTTAATGTTGAAAGTGAATGAGATGAGATGGATTGGTTGAGTTGAGAGTAAGTTCTTTGGTGTTAACTTGTGTTTCTAGCATCATCGACTGTCAATTCCTTTGATTCATAATAATCATTTCTTTCCTCTCAAACTTGTTTGATTTTTCATTTTCTGTGCAGATCTTTTTACCTGGTTTGTTGGGAAAAAAACAAAGTTTCCTGGTGTTGGTGGTTTAAAATTATATTTCATGTGTTTCACTTTTTTCGCTTGCATTGTTGGATTTATAGCCTTTTTTTCTTAGTTGCCTTTGCCTTTACGTTGAAGATTCATACCTGTGTATTTTTTGCTTTGAAGGAGCGTTCTGTAGTCAGCTAACTTTCATCTTCCGTCTCAATCCTGGTTTTTATTCAGCTTTTCAGCTAGCATGTGCTTTCTGGAGGATCAACGTTTAGTAAGTTAGCGTGTTCATGTGTTATATAATTAAGAAATCACTATCGACCGTTGTGTGTGTTGTTTTTTGCTTCTGGTTTTGAGTGTTTCAGGAATTTTATGGTCTCTATAGTTCCCCCAGAGCTGAAGTTCATTATTTCTCGGAATCGATGAAGATGTTTGCAACTTCTTTTTTTAAATTAACTTCCAATTTTCAGTTCTTATATATCTAACATTTTATGGCACACTATCCATGCAAATTCTTATTTGTCACTAGGTTGGAAGTGCACCGTGAGGTTTGCTTTTTGTCGCGCTTCTCTAATTTTCGTGGCTTTTTCGTCCCATCTAGCCTATTGTGGGTTAAATAATTCTTCTCAAGTCATGACTTTGTTCTGATGGCAAACTCACATAATGAAATTCGAAGCTGATATCAGTTCGTAGTTATGATCGGCAAACTTGGAGCATGTCTGAGGCAATAGATTTTTACTTAGTTTTCCCGCATCTCCTCTTATTTGCATTTTTTTTTTCATACTCATGCACTTTGTGTTTAGCCCTTATGATTTTCCGCGGGGTATGCTGAGATGTGTAGTTTCTTTTTCCTCTCTACCTCGTTTTGGTAACAAATTATTTTCTACTTATAGTCCAAAGCTTCTAATTAATTCGGCATTTAAGTATACTTTAGTAACTGGCCGTGTTTTTGCCTGCGTGTTTGAGGGATGTGGTGAAGTTTTGTGATTCAAGTAACTTCATATGTTTGCTGCACAGATTCAGGGAATTTTAAAACTTCTATATTGTTGATTCAGGGGGTTTGAGCATAGATTGGAGTGGTGTTGACGTTCTGGTGTCAAAAAGAGTTGGGACATGAAGGGGTGAATGATAATTTTGCAGCAAGTGTGCCTGGTTCAATATGTTATGATTGTTTCTTTTAATTTACTTGCTAACCCAACTGTTGGTAACAATCATTCTTTTCCTCCTTGTAACCCCCTCCATTGCATTTTCTTGTCAATGCACTTGGCTGTGGAAAATAGTCTCGGTTGCTTGTTTTGTGTTTGCAGAGTAGCAATTTCAAAACATTTCTGATCCAGAGAATTCACAATACGTTAATTAAGTAAACTTCCATGTGGTAGCTGGTGTCTAGAAGAGGTGGGGCTTGATTATGTCCGGGTAGTTAGCCTAATTACGCATCCTCTGCTTTTGATTTGTTTCTGCACATGGCCTTCAAAGAATTCTGGATGTGCGGTGCTTGTTCTGTTTTAACTTAGAGAGATGCAAGTCTTTTTGGTACTTTGATTTCCATGTTCAGATTAAGTGATGTGTTATCAGCTGTCAACGGTAGTTGGAAGCTGTATGTTGAAGAAGCATTTCTTGGGTAAGTTCAGTTCAAGTACCAAGCAAACCTATATAACAGAGTTTACATATAAGTGTATGTATTTGTCCTTGGCTCTTTATGATTTGTAGCAGGTAATGGAATTAATTATTGGTGGTTGCTGTTCTCTTACTCCAACTGTTTTATGATCACAGGCACTATTACTTTTTCGCCTATGTCCTATCGTTCTTCTTAAGCTATTGAGTTGGATGTTAATTTACGATTTCTAATATGAGGACTGTGCATTTGATGCCTGGATGCTGTATCTACAGATACTGAATTCTTGGATTTGGAGGTTTGCATCCACTGGATATTGGTTTTTGGTGTCTTGTCAAGGGGTTGGGATGTGGAAATAATTTTTTATTAATATTGGAGTAATTGCTATAGTCATGGTTTTCATCTTTTTGTTGTTTATAAGCGTGCTTTTCTCTTGTTTCCCTTTGCCCTCTTCTGATTAGCAGCAGATTGGTTAATTCATTGTTTTGGTGGTTGCTGTTCTCCAATTTGTAACACCACTCCTCTTCCCCCTCCATCTGTCTGGTTGACTCAGGTCACTATCACTTGGCTGCTGGCTGCTGAAACATTATGCATGATTTCTTGGTTCATAACTAGAGATGACGACAGGATCTTTGTGATGTCTTCATGTTTGATATGCATATTAAAATTTGAAGTTAGTTTCGATGGAGTGGCTGTTTCGGTCTAGAAGAGTTGAGCATGAACGAGAGAAGTAATATGGATGAAGTTCGTCATATTGTCTACGGTGATTTGTTCATCTTTGTTCTTGTGCACCACTTGTATTTTCCTCTTCCGCTTTATTACTCATAATTGGACACTAAGTGTTCATTAACCTGTGCTGGTTGCTTTTTCCATTTGGTCTTAACTGGATTTTGGTAAAGTGCACATCTGCCTGTTATCCCACATTTGGACACATCGGACCACTTTCCTGATGAGATTTTTCAATGGAGTTCTCGAGAGGGCGTATCTGGTATTAAGTTCTACTTTCAAATTCAGTTTTGCAATTTTACGTTCTCTGGAGGGTTTTGTTTGGATTAAGTGCAGATCATGAATTTTCTGAATTGCCACCACTAGAAAGAGGTCTGTGACCATGTATGTGTACTGGTATCTGGGTCTTTTCTGTTTCTATTATTATTTCTTGTTTCTTCAGTTCTATGGTGGTTAATTATTCTTGTTTATCTGTTTGCTGCAATGATCTGTGTAACACTGTTCAGAATTCTCTCCTTCCATTAACTGAAGTTTGTAGTATGTCAGCTTTTTCTCCATCTCCATACTACTCCTTTGATGGTTGTTTTGATAATACGATGTGCCTCTTGGATTTCTCTCCTTTCATGTGCATGTTCCTTGAGAATGTTCAAGATGCAAATTAGGACAGCCCTCCAATGTTTTTCTAGCGTAGTAGAAGGTATGGGTACGTAACGTGATTGGGGCATTTGGTGACAGTTACGGCAATGCAGATTTTCCTGTCAGTATATATACTCTCTTCTCTGCTCTTCAATTCCCTCTACCATGCATTCTACTGGATAAGGATTTCTGTTCACTTCATCTCTGTTTAAGGGATTTATTTACCGTTATGTTCTTTGAAGATTGTTTCCTGATGACGGTTAATTGGTGTTGTTGATTCCCTATTGGTTCGTGTTTGGATTCGTGGTGTTGTGGATTTCAAGATTCTGAAGCCTTAGTTATGAAAGTCTGAAAAAATTGGGCTGTGAAGCTTCTTTCACCGTTTCATACATGCTGTGCGAGCTTGTGAAGTTCCAGTGTTTCTGTGGGGGTACTGAATTATTATGATCTGAACTGAAGTTGATTTTACTTGGGCTCATATTTTTAAGATTGCAATAATGTTGACTCTCCTGTGTGTAATGCATTTGCTATTATTATTGTCGTGTCAATTCAAGTTCCATGTTCCTCTGTCATTGAAGTTTTTGAGTAGATTTATGCTTGATGTTAGTAAATTGTCACGCGCATGCATTCGGCATATTAATATTTCTTAGTTGTGCGTCGATTAGCAAAAAAAACAGTTTTTAACTCCGCCTGTGTAAAGAGTACATAGCCGGTCCCAAGCCCGGGTAAAGGAGGAGGGTTTTTATACCTATCATTCTCTGGGTCTATTATTTATCAAGTCTGAGTGCGTATGATTCAAATTTAGGTATTCAAGATGAAAATTGGGTGGCTTGATGAAATTTGGATTGAGATGCTTTGCATTTAATTTTACAATAATACTCTGCTCAACATGTGTGACAGGAAGCATCAATGTTTGAAAGAATAGGACGCAAAGTATAGGCTTGTTGGAGTTCAAGGTTTAATTTCTTTCTTCTCTACTGTACTCTCATCTGGCTTCTTCAGAGATAAAAAAGCAAAGTGAATTTGGTTCCACGCTCACCAAGTTTAGAATAAGTGACTGGCAAAATTCAAGAAAACAATAGATATTACGCATATTTTCTGATTCAACTTTTATTTCGTATTTACTGGGTTTCGGACCAAATAAAATGCTTGAGTCATTTCGTAAACACATGATATAATGCGCAGCTAATGTCAGGTTTTTAATATAAGAATTGATATTGCGAAATGAATTAAATATAATTAATTCAGAACCTGGGATGTGTCACATCTATATCATAACTAGTATTATAATGCGCAGTTGTTTGGGCTAGCATAGCAACACCACCAGCTTGCCCCATATGGTTCAATGTTATAATCATCAGAAAATCCCCTAACTGGTTCATACTGTTGATCCTCTCAATAGATCTTTGTTATTTATGCACCATATATTAGATTTTAGTCCTTGATGATCATATTAGGTTAACTGAGGTTTAAGGACCAATCATCACCTAATAAAATGCATATCTATCGTTCGTTTTGCATCGTCTAAATATATATTCTAACATGGATTTATTGCCTCGGCCGGTGGGAGTTCAATCACCGTTTCGACGCAGTCTTTAATAATTCAAAACATGAGACGTGTCACATGATCTATTATAATTTATAACTATTAACGAATTATATATATATATATATAGCTTGTTGCGCAGCTGTCTGGACGTCTTATTATTTGCGCTGAAAAAGAAATTCACAATTTTGGCGACTATTTTGCATTACAACTCACCTCGCTCGTTGATGTTGCTTGGTGAGTGACTATATATATATATATATAAAATATAAAATATAATGTTGGCTTGCGTACTATATGAAATTCGTTATCACACTCATGACAAAAAGGGTTTGACACTTTCTGTCTCCAACATTGGAGAGTTAAAACCCTAATTAAGTCCACCACCAATGTGAGCTCACAGCAAGAACATTGGGGCTGCTTACTTATCTCGTTCTTTACCATGTTAGTTGGCGCCTTGAGTTTGACCGAATTGATCATATACATTGTCCTCTCATTGCCATGTTGTGTAAAGGAGGAAATATACTCTTCCTTAAATATATATAGACTGTTGAAAAGACTTTTTGATCTAGGGTTTTCTTGTAAATAACCATGGCAAATCAGTAACGGATGCTAAGAAATAATGACGCATCATTGGATGATCTGTGGCCCTCCCACATATCATATGTTAATTTAGAGAGGATCATATTTGGCGCATGCATATTTTCTATACTTAGTTTTTTTTATATATATAAAACAGACAATAAATGCATAACCCGAAACGTGACATTGAGCCTGCTACCGGCGATAAAAAAAACGCGAGTTACTATAAACCCCAGATAGATAGATAGATGGCAAGTAAACAAAAAATAAAGAAAAAAAATAATCAATGGATTTCTTGGAAGAATCTTGAGACTCATGGCGCGTTCATAACTTCTCCAGAAGGTTCTACAAGAATAGATCAGAAGGTTCCAAATTCAGATTTATTAGATCGCTTAGATTGTGATTCAAGATATTCCCTCATATATTATAGCAAAATTTCAACCAAAAAAAAAAAAGAAAAAAAAAAAGATAATTGCAAGTAAATTAAAATAACGCATTAAATTACTCCATAAGGCGTCCGATCAATTAATTATTCAAGATATTTCATTATATTGTTACGGTGATTGCGCACGTTGAATTAATATATATATATATATATATATGGTTTACACACCATCGTCGTCACTCCATGGACCATGTTCATAAGAGAAAGGTTCCTCGGTAATATTTCTCTCTCATCTCTTCGTACTTCTCCATTGTAGGAACAAATCTCCACTTCAAGCACCCCTTGCGAGTGGCATATAATGAACGACAAGACAATCCATGTCCATAGCAGCATATAAATTAACCAAATAATGTTGTGATCTATTTTGCGCGATATGATAATTTTTTATTAAGAAACAGTGAGGAGAGACTATGAACATTATTGCATGTATATATATATGGTAATAATTAAACACAGATGTATTATATTATATCCCTTTAGGAAAGAGCATTAAAAAAATATTATATATGTGTAATTCGACCAAAATATTTATTACCCGTTAAATTCTTATTACCATACATATCAACACGCGCTAGTAGAGTAGGGTCAGTGAAACAGATGAGAGAATTGAATGAATTAGTTTATTTATTAATGTTGTTGGTGGGGGAAGAATTTGTGGAGAGCAGTAATTAATTATCTGTCTCTCATTGAGCCTCTCTTCGGGTACCTCTGCCCCTTCAACAATTCTGCGTGCAGCTAAGCTACGTACAACGTTCTTCATTTAACGATCCATATATATATATATATATATATATATGCTTAAGGCCATTGAAGGTGCTCTCCACATATCATCATATTTAGCGCATATATATTATTTGCTTGTTAGTCTTCTAGTTTTAAATAAAATGCATATGATTAAACGCATGGATGCCACGTCATCAAAAAATAAAAATAACTATTAACACGTGGCTGCGTCATGTTAACCTTCCCATATGCCAGGTAAGATAAGATGGGCATATTATATAATTAATCTTGATGTCCAATGCAGCATTCGACGAAACTACTATGTTTTTTTGAATAAAAAATCACTAGAGAGAAAACCCAGATAGATGGCTAGTAAAAATGAAAAAAAAAATTAAAAAATAAGAAGCCATGTCTTTTTTACTAACCTTAAAACCGTAGAAAAAACCAAAGCGGAATAGAATCAGCTGTGGAATTGCTCGAATCACTGTTTAATTAAATAAGTGAATAGTCGTGCGCCGCCATGGCCAAGAAGCGCAAACCACCGAACCGTTTTGGATTTACCCCACCATCCACCCCGGCGAATCCCTCAGTGCATGCGACACCTGTTGGACTTAATAATAAATTAAGATTGGGCTTGAATGAGATTTGGGCTTAGCATAAGAATAAATAAATAAAGGGAGAGTAAGTATCCCACATTGGTTGGAAAAAGAAATGTTGAGCACCTTATATATGGTGTTGAATACATTATTAATTGGAGTTAAATACAATTCAACATCAGCATCAATAGTTGGATAATTATTCTTAATCCATACTACATAAGCCCACCATAAGTTGGGCCCGGGTTTTTTCTTGTACCTATTTTTGATGGAGTAGCCCACCAAATTGTGTATTTTTCGTTGCGTCTTCAAATATTCAATGAGATTAAATTCGTCACACCAACAATCGTAACCAACTCCAATCAAAATGTGACATGTGGCCCATGATATGTTATATTTCTTTAAGCTTTTCTCTTACCTACACAACATGTTAAATCACACAATCCCATTGATTATACAACATGGCATATTTTGAGTGGAGTTAAGTAATACCCCGAGTGTATGGATAGGTAAGACAAGACCTATGTAAATATATATTACAAATTCTAAAATAAACATGAAAAAAGAAAATAAATTATTTGGCGTGTGAACATTGACCAGCTCAGCATGTCGAGAGTCCGCATCATTAGCTTGACATTTAGAGTTATGTTGCGGAGATGATATTCATGCAAAAACTTACGAGATCAGAGCCTTTGATTGATATATCGTCACATGGTTTTGCATCATTCGTTACTGTTTTATCCTGTTACACGTTGCCTTGCGAAATTATTCTATTGAAGGAATTAGAACTAGAAATTCTGTTAAGTATTGGGGCAGAATTGTGATTTTATCAGGATCAATAATGTACAACTATGAAAAATATGTGGTGTTAATGTTATACAACCAAGATGTGCTACAAACACCCACGTTGTAAATTCTCCAAACTTCGCCGTAGATGGCCCCACATCCCATATGACGGACACTTTTAACAAAACATTGCGTGTACTCAACTTTTTTTTATTAATCTTTATTTTCCAGAAAAGTAAAACAATACTGTTATATCAGGGAGACAACATATTTTCTTGGTACTCTCCAATCAATAATAATCTAATCTTTTGTCCAAGAAGATCCCGAAAGATAGAAATCAGTCCCAGAAAGATTAGTATCCTTAAAAATCGTGAGCTTTCTCCTGTAACCTTGGAATTGGGAGTTTTCACCGAAAACCCTCCTCGGATTTAGCTTAAAGGTAAGATTTTTGAAGTTTATTTTCGTCTTTTTGCCCTTCTTTTTAGGTTAAAAAATCAGGGATGATATTCAGTTTGTGAGTTATGTTTAGCTGAGGCGTGTCTGTTTTCTATTTCAGTACTCACATCTAGGTTATTTTATTGAGCCGTGTTTATCATTGTTTCCTTAGATAATCATCAGAAAATTTAGAGTTTTAAACAAGACACAAAAGGCTGTATGCAAGTTATATCTATTACCTCAACGAGTCTTGGAACTGATCTTGCGAGGTTAGGAACTAAACTGTGTTTGAAAAGCTTAATTTTATCCACAAATTGATTGCTAATCATTAAGCCTCCCAATCCTTAGTAACTTTTTTCTGACAATTGCACCTCTTATATCAAGAAATCTTTGTCGGAATTAAACCTGTAAGAACCCATAATTTGGTAGTGAAGGCAACACAGTATGTTTTATGGTATATATAAGCCTGTTCTTTTTCTCTTTGTGATAAGGTTGATTATGAATAACTTTTCATTTTTTCTCTCCTTCTCCACAGAGTGTTATAATTCGTCTGTTGCTGATGGAAATTATTTCCTGCCACAACGCACGCAGCTTCGTATTCAATATCCGAAACGAATCATACTCCAAAAATCAAAGGCATTATGCTCTGCTGTACACCACGAGATTCAGCAAACACAGGCAACAAAGATCATATTCCTTGGTTTCTTGCTCCATCAGCCAATACAAATCTTACGTGCTCACCGATGAAAACGAACGAGCAATCGAGGGAAGCAAAGCCAATTCGATCCCCAAAGTATTGATCCCGGGTTTACCGGAGAAGAAAAAAGGGGACGAAGCAGCTTCGATAAGCAGCGGTTTCTGGGAATTTAGGCCCAAGATCGACGTCTACTACGAGGTGGCGGGCCTCGAAAACTTGGAGTCTCCCACCATCCTCTGCCTCCCGGGTTTCGGTGTGGGCTCGTTTCATTACAAGAAACAGCTCGAAGATCTCGGTAGGAATTACAGGGTGTGGGCCCTTGATTTCCTCGGTCAGGGGAAGTCTTTGCCCCGCGAAGACCCAACTTTAAAGCCCGAAGATGGGGATATTAGTAGTTCTTGGGGCTTTGGAGATGAGAGCGAAGCATGGGCACAAGAGTTGGTTTATTCGGTCGATCTTTGGAGGGACCAAGTACGCTATTTCGTAGAAGAGGTGGCTCGAATTGGAAAATTTATACGTATTTCTTTTTCTAACGAAAACCCTCCGTTATGTAAGATCAAGAATCCAAATTCCTTTTTTTTTTTCGTCTGTTTTTAGGTGATTAAAGAACCGGTTTATATCGTGGGGAATTCACTCGGTGGCTTCATAGCTGTGTATCTCGCAGCTTACTACCCTCATTTGGTGAAGGGGATCACTTTGCTCAATGCCACTCCTTTCTGGGGACTTCTTCCTAATCCCGAGAGGTCTCCGAGGCTGTCCAAAATCTTCCCGTGGTCGGGAAAATTCCCTCTCCCTTCTCGTGTCAGAAATTTGGTGCAAGCCCTGTAAGTTCTTGTTGCCTCCATTTGATCATCTTTGACATATTTTTCCTGTCGACTTTTTTTTGTAATATTAGTTTTGGTTTCTTAGGTGGATGAAGATAAGTGATCCCCAAACAATAGCTGACATATTGAAGCAAGTTTACGCCGACCACTCGACGGACGTGGACGACGTTTTTTGTCGAATAGTGGAGACGACTCAGCATCCCGCTGCTGCGGCGGCCTTGGCTTCGATAATGTTCGCTCCAAAGGGAGAATTATCTTTCAAAGAAGCATTGCAAAGGTACATTTTCTTCTAATACAAAATGATGAAGAACAGTTATATCACAACACGTGTTAAATGACCACTTCATCTAAAAGCTTAAGCTTTAAGGGATTGCATTATTTTTAATTTTATTTATGTAGCCTTAGACGTGCAATTTTTCTTAAATGGGTGGTAGTGAGAGTTCGTGCCTATCTGTGACCTCTTGGCCTGAGCTCTGATATCATGTTGAATGATCATTTCCCCTAAAAGCTTAATCTTTAAGGAACTATATCATTTTTAAATTTATATATTTTATTTTCAACAATAGAACGACTGTGATTTCCCAGGTGTAAGGAGAGTGATACCCCATTTTGTCTCGTGTACGGGAAGCAAGATCCATGGGTGACTCCCTACTGGGGATTTCAAGTGAAACAACAAATTCCCGACGCCCCTTACTACATCGTAAATCCCGCCGGCCATTGCCCTCACGACGAAGTTCCTGAGGTAGTATTCAAAACTGTATTTTCATCAACATACGATGATGTTATGGAAAAAAATTTCATGTCACATATATTTTTTCCGCAGGTTGTGAATTATATATTGAGGGGTTGGATCAGAAAATTGGAGTCGAACGGTTCTTTTACGCTGCCTTTGGTTGACTACGAAAACCTCGAGATCACAAAGGAGGTTGAATTCGTTCGAAAAGGATCTCGAAAATCCGTTGAAGTGCAGTTCAATGGCTCTCCGTCTTCCATATGGGATCGGTTACGGTCACAATTCGAGCCCTTTTTTCGAAGAAACGAAGCCCGTCTTCCGAATTAGTAATAAGTGCTGTAAATACTTGAACAGATTTGTATATATATAAATATAGGTTATGCATCAATACACAGTGTATGTATACTGTTGTGCTACATGAATTATGGATCTTTAGCTCAAAATCGTTCAGTAGGTTTCCATTAAAAGAGAATTCTACAAGGAGTAGTAATGCTAGTTGATACCCTGTTGTGTTGAGGGATTAGCATTTTTCTTCACAAAGAGCTTGCTTATGTCCTCTGTCACAACGTTGCTCCTGCAAATATATATATATATATATTTGTATATATATATATATATTTGTATATATATATATATTTGTATATATATATATATTTGTATATATATATATATATATTTGTATATATATTATCAGCAGTAATCAAGGTAGTAATGCTCTGCAGCTGTTCTATGCAAGTTATGTTGAACTTATTACGAATCAATGCATAAAAAAGTAAAGCAGAATGGAAAATAGTAAGCCTCAAATGAACCAACAAGAAGCAGCAGCAGCCTTGCCCCAAAAAATATAATAAGAATAATAATCAGTTAATCTAAAACACATATAGCACGCATTGCCACCATTAATACTTTAAACACAATGATATTAATTGACAATATTATAAACTGGTTGAAGCCTGATAAAAAAGAAAGGTATTGAGGATGAAAAGGAAGTGTATAGTGAATGAATCTCACCTTCCAGCAAGCTGAGGTGGAACGAAGGGGGCACCTGAAGATTCCGGAACATTCTTCGTGCGAGGAGTCCTCCCTTTTGGAACTTCACTGCTTCGATGATTATTAGCAGAGGACACATTTAACTGTCTTTTTCTTCTCGCAGCACTTTGGGCCATTGCAGCTGCAACTCGGGATTCGTGGTCTGAAGCGTTGGATAGATTAGATGAGGCTGCAGGTGCGTTCAAAAGGGCCGATGCATCGGGGAGATTTAGCTTCGAAGGATTATCGGTTATTGTCACATTCTTATCCTTTGAATGTGCCACGGTGTTCGTGGATAACCTATCAAGGAAGGACATAGTGAAGATTCTTTCTTTCTTTTTTTCTTGTGAAACATACAGAAAACAAAAAGACTTCAATTGAAGTAATTGTTGCCATCGATTCACCACATACAAGTCAAATGCAGTGTAACCCACGGAAAATGGATTCAAGCTGCGCTGTTAGCATCTACGATATATCATTTGAAATCCAAAAATCCAATCCAAAATGGGAATTCAAAGTCCAAGAAGTTTCTTGAACCCTAATTTGAACGAACAATTCTTAGGTTGAACATTTAATTCCCACGAACGATGCTCGTAGGGGCAAACCCAAGTAGATATCACTCTATACAAACCTCAGAGAAAAGTCAATTCATCCCGTCACTGAAAATTTAACCGGGAATGAGAAAAAGGGAGGCAGCTATTGCAAAGCGGACCTGCTAAAACTAGATTAGGTAAATCGGAACTGAAAGAACGAAGAGGAAACCTGTTGTCAGGTTTTTGAGCTGGGGCGTCAAAACGAAGTCGTTTCGGGGATGAAACCTTCACTGCTTGAGATTCCTCGGCGTCGTCATCAGAAGATGAGTACTCCACAAGAGACATAGCCAAGACCGTTATTTGCTTTTCGCCGTGCCCTCTCCTCTTCAGTTTTTTCGCTTTAAACGTTTTTTCTGAATATGTGTTTTTTATTTGTTAAAATTTTTTAAGTCAATTTTGCTCTGCTATTTCAATTTTCCAGCTCGAAAAATAAGATTACTGAATTCCTTCATAAAAATAACATTTTTTTTAATCACTGAGTGTTGTTTTTAATCAGGTTAGAGCCGAGCCGAGGCTCACTTTTGTTACGGCCACTCAGGTGGGATTAGCCAAGCAAGCAATATTGTGTTATTACATAGTTTGTTCTTATGAGTTCTTGGGAAAATGAATACAATCTTCGTTTTGGGTTCACTGTTTGGACAAGATACTGCGATGCTTCATGTTTCTATTTGTCAAATAAAGGGCTTTTATGGGCTTCTGTCGAATCGAAAACTTTGATATAAGCTCAAGCAAAAAAAGGTGACCTTTAGACAAATAAATGGATGTTAGTGAAAAAATAGCTCACATAATTTTCGGCCCCAGTTGCAATAAGAGCTTGATACAGCGTGTCTCATTTCATGAAATTAATACTTCAGCTGGGATTCCAATGGAGAACGTTCGAGGACCAAACATTGAGTCTTACCATTTTCATCGAAAATTCATACTCTCCCACACAAATATACAAAGGGTATATCTATCACTATCAATCCCAATTATGACTTCAAAGACATCTTAACTGAGAAAAGGGAAAGGGGAAAGTAAGTATACTACTCCATTTTGACAGATTACTTATGAGAATGTTAGTCAGTAAACAACAAAGCTCATCACGAATAAAGTTGATGTCTTTCTTTCCAAAACGAACCTTCATAGGCAAAAGCCAATATGAACCCTCTCTGCTCACTCTTTTTTCGTTACTCTATACTGCAATTCAATACGTTCTAACAACAAAATTCAATCAAACAACTAGCACAGCAAACATGGAGGAGGAGGCAGCATTTGCAGAATGGTGAAAAACATGCATAATTATCAAACGGTTTCACTCTAATCTCTAGTCAGCAGCATTAGTTAGAATCATAACAAACAAGTTCACATACCAAAACCTGCACTGCATTCACGCGAATTACCGATCCCAGCAACAAAAGGTATGTATCCCACTACAAAATGAACAATTAGCCATCGTTATCCTTGCCTTTGTCGCCTGCAATTCGAACACCGGACCTCGAACGCCCTCCGCCTTGTCTAGTCCTTGAAGGCAAAATGTTGTCCAAATCAACCTCCGCGAGAGGATCTTCCTCCAAATCATCACTGTCCCCACCATCACCAAGCCCATCTGAGAAATCATCCGCGCTGCTATCATCACCGTAATCACCCCCTTCCTCTTCGTCAGATTCCACAACCAATTTCCCTTTCCCTTTGTAATCCACGGCGACGCCCTTCCCCTTTGGATCAGCGACAGCCTCGGAATCGTCGTCGCAGCCTTCCTCTCCGTAATCCTCGTCGTCGTCGTCGTCGCTTTCCACGTCTTTCGGATCGTCGTCGTCCGGAATTGAGCCGCCGGGCTCGGTTTTCGGGAGCTCGCCGGTACTGAGCTCGACTTTTTCGTCGTCGACTTTGAGGCGTTTGTTGCAATTCGAGTCTTCTTTGTCGTACAGTGCTTCTTCGGAGGATTCGGGGACACCGGTGAGCTTGCGTTTCTCTGATACTTCCATGGGTTCGTCGTCGAGGCTCCTCACGTCCCCCATTGATGTGCGTGTGAGAAGCGAGCGCGAAGGTTTTCAGTTCTCGGAGAGATTAGGGGATTTGCTATTTAGTATTTTTCACAGTTTTATAGGGTCTTTTCTAGGGCAAGGGCAAAATAGGCAATACACCAAAAAAAAAGATTTCCCTTTTTTCCCCCTTTTTTAAGAAACAAGGTGGACAAGGGACAGTAGAACATTCAACCGAGTTAGATTTATCCGTCTCTGTCCATAAATCTCTTTCGATGGGGAAGTGGAACAGGAGGTATATCCCAAGTAGGAAAAGGTATCGTCACTACGACTACGAAGATCCAATTCCGACTTTCGATGACAACTCGGATGTTTCAGGTAATACATACAACTCTCGATGTATTTTCTCGACTCATCTGTTAATTTTTTCCCGAAATTTGTGATGATTTTCCCGAGGGTAATCGAAAATCCCATTGATATTGTTGTCTTTTGCGAATTTGCCCCTTTGTTGCGGCAGTTTTTTGGTTATCTGTTCTTTTGATGCGGATGAAATCGAATTTGAATTATTGGGTGTTCTTGGTTGGATTGCTGTTCTTTTTTGGATCTGCAAATTCTGTTTCTTTTAATGTATTCTACAATAAGATTTTAATCTCTGTGTTGAAGTCCTCTGCTTTGTTAAACTTATTGTACCCGAATTGGACGAATTGGCATGTATGCGAAAAGGTAGCGCCCCCCGTGTTTGTTTGGAAAGTTAACTGTAGTTTTGCATGCACTCCATTCGTTCGAGAGTTTCAGGGCTACAAGCTGCAAGAATGACCCTTATTTCCTACTTTTCGTTGGTCACTTTGAAGTTTTGTTTTTGTTTGCCAAAAATATTGCTTAACCAGAGTTACAGTGCTTACATTATAATTCGTGTAATTTCTTTGCCAGATGGCCACAATCACAAAGCACCACAATGGGAAATCGATTATTGCAAGTCTGTAAGAGTTCCATGGCGTAAAGTTTTGGCATCCAAAAAGTACAGTTACTGCTATCCAAATGTGAGAGAGTGGAACGATTCTTCTGGTGAAGAAGCTTTCAACAATGCGAAACAAAGATATTTGTCCATGACAAACGGGCTTCAATGTGAAATCCCTTTACCCGACCCAAATATTTACATCGATGAGGTTGATTGGAATGCACCTACTGATCCCAAGTTAGTGGCTGATTTGGATCTTCTGTATTATGATCCCAATCATGAAAACCATAGAAAGCTGGCAAGTGTTGAAGATATTGGGATCGATCGATCTGGTGGTGATAATCCATGGGAATTCAATCACACACGAGGTGATGGTGTTTTGGTAGATGGATGGGGTTGTAGAGTTGATTCAGAAAATATGAAAAAGCACAGCCTTGGGGAACAAAACTGGGATCAACATGTTAATTCTTGGAACAACGGGGCTTGGGAAAGTGGTAATAACTCTTGGGATCGGAGGGTCGATTCGCAAATTATGAGAAGGGAGGGTTCGTGGGAGCAAAATCGCGATCGACCTGTGGATTCTTGGAACAACTGTGCTTTGGAAACTGGTAATCGGGATCAGAGGGTTGATTCGCAACATACGAAAAAAGGCAGTTCTTGGGAGCAAAATTGGGATCGACCTGTGGATTCTCGGAACAACCGTCCTTGGGGAAGTGGTAATAACTCTTGGGATCGGAGGGTTGATTCGCAAAATACGAAAAACGGCAATGCTTGGGAGCGAAATTATGATCAACCTGTCAATTCTTGGAACAACAGTGCTCGGGGACGTGGTAATAACTCTCGGGATCAGAGGGTTGATTCGCAACATATGAAGAAGGGCAGTTCTTGGGAGCAAGATCGGGATCGAACTGTGGATTCATGGAATCGGGTAATAACTCAGAAAACGAAAAACAGCAGTTCTTGGGAGCAAAATCGTGATCAACCTATCAATAGTGGCTGGAGAAGCGGTAATAACTCTCGGGATCAGGGGGTCGATTCGCGAAAACAAACAAATTGGGGGCAAAACTGCGATCAAGTCGCTGATTCTTGGAATGCGAATCACAGGTTTGGAAATTCTTGTGCTAATAATCCCCGGGACAAAGTACCTGTGGAAAGAAGATGGAGACAAAGAGAGAGCGATTCTCAGAATTTCAATGCACAGGATCAAGATTCAGGGTCAAAGAATTATCGAAATTCCCGGGAAAATAAAAGGTGGGCCGATGTAAACGACAGAGGTTGGAGGGGCCGCGATGGTGAATCTCAGGCTCGGAGATGGAATCGTGGTGGACGTTTTCAGTCCGATAACAATGGAGAAAGACGTGGCTTTTGAGGAAGAACAGTTGCTTAAGTTTTGAATTTTGAAGCTAAGCACATTATGCATGAAAAAAAGACAACGCTTTTTTGAGCTCATACAGTGTTAGGTTTTGAGAAGACATGCTAGTTATATTGGGAGAAAAGTTTATGCTATGATATTTGATTAAATCATTTTGATAACACATTTTGGGTATAAACAACATCGCATACCATAAAGAATATGTACGGATGCTTAAAAACTGTTGATGTAGTAAGAATACAATGTCCACACACAGCATGCAACTTCAAATATTGCGCCAATAAAATACAGCAATCCAATTATAACACATAGGCTAAGCAACACTTGTGGGATATCTTGATTTATTGGCCTCATCAGATTTTTTTTTTTCCAATGTCACTATTTTTTTTTATTTACTATCCTTGGCGCACAGGAAGATCAAGAACGATGAGGAAGTAGCACCTTTCAGATTCTCTAATGTACTGAACTTCTCCGGTCATGAGCTTCAAGATCTTCCTGCACATCCCGAGCCCGAGCCCTTCTTGAGTCTCCCATCTGCTGCTGCGAAACATGTCTTGAACCAGCTCGGGCCTGATTCCTTCACCGGGGCACACAATCCTTCATTAGAAAACGAAAAAGGCCGTCACTTGACGATTCTGTTTTTTTTTTTGAAGTGATTATATAAACTCTCATTCATCTTCCGAATTTTAAACGATCGATGGTCATTGGTCTTTTGTTGATACCTGAACTCGATGTGGGCCATTGTGATTTCTTCAGAAACCTGCTTGAAATTCAGCCCGAGCTGAATCTCAACGTACCCGTCGGGCGAGGGCGGCGCGTGCCTCACCATGTTCAGCAAGAAGTCGGCGAACACCTGTTGGATCCTGATTTGATCACCGTAGACAACCAGCGTTTTGATGGCCTCGGGGATATCCCTAATTAGCTGAATCCCTCTTTCTCTCACCAAAAGCATTACTTGGCTCACAACGGCATCGATCACGCTCCCGAGTAAAAATTCAACCTTTTCAAGCTCCATTGAACTACCAAGAAGATATATAAAAACATCTCAATAATGCATGTTTCAAGAATTTTATTTATTTCCATTCCTGTGCTAGTTGTGAAGAATTTATCAGATGAGTTAGTTACTTTTTTTGTCCTGTAATTTAGGGGGGAGGGGGGGGGGGGGGGTCTGGCATACAACGGATAATAACTTTCAATTAAACAATTTTGGGGACATTATACGTCGAAACCCAAGATTTTCTCCCAAAATTGCTTAATTTTGAAAGTTATTGTCCGTATAATGCCACCCCTAAATTCGACGGAATCCTAGATTATAAGCCGTCCCTAGAATCTGAGGCAAAATCTAGGTTCCTGCGTAAACTGTCTCAAAATTGCTTAATTTTAAAAGTTATTGTTCATATAACGTCACCCCCTGAATTATTTGTCCCTACGAAACCACATCCCCTAAATTACAGGACAAAAAAATAATTAACCCTTATTAGTTTAGTGCATACCCGTCCTCGATGTTATCAAGATCAACATCTTTTATGATCTTCGAAATCTGCTTCCCGCAAGCAGCCGTGGTCTGTAGCAGTTCCCTCTGGTCTTCGGTGAGGTCCGAGGCTCCCAAGAGAGAGTTGGTGAAGCTGATGCCCCTCAGGGGATTCTTGATCTGTTCGCATACGTAAGCGAGCTCCTTCATCTTCAACATGCACTGAACCTCCTCTTGCCTGTGGATGCTGAGAGCCTGCTGCAGCTCGGGGCTCGCGGTCTGCAGGAAGCAGAAGGCCCCGATGATCTCCCCGTCCATATTCGTCCTCTTGTTCGCCGTCAGCAGAGCCTACGCACATAGGGTTGCAAACGAATCGAATCGAATCGAATAGCACTGTATTCTAATCGTATTCGGTTATCGAATCGAATATTTGGATTCGTATTCAATTTCTGTTCGATATCCTAAAGCATATTCGAATTCGATTCGGATATATATTCGATTGAATTATAAAATACTATATATATAATATTGAAGTATTTGTAAGTATACATTGAATTAAAATAGATTATATTTAAATAAATATTGAATTATTCGAATCGAGTATTCGACAAATATTCGAATCGAATGTCGTGATATTTGTATTCGTATTCGAAGCTTATTAGATTCAGCAAAGGATAAAACCTAAAATGGTCCCTGATATTTACCCTATAGACCAATTTAGTCCCCGATGTAAAAAATGAACCAATTTAGTCCTTCCGTCAAGGTGTCCATCAATTTAAACGGAAATTGGCATCTGTCAGCACGCGATGAAGGTCCATAGGGCGAACATCGGTGACCAATTTAGGTATTCTCCCAATCAGAAAAATTAATTGTATTCTAAATCGATATTCGAATATTTCGAATCTCGAATCGAACAAAAAAAGAAAAATTCGATTCATCTGCAACCCTACCTGCACGTACTTGCCGTTCTTGTCGTGGAAGGAGAACGGGAACTTATCGGTGTCCGTCCCGCTAATAGCATTATGCAAAACGATCATCAACTTGGTCAGAGCATCGGGTCCCTTGAGGCGTACGCAGCTGCCGAATATCTCCCCGACGAGCATCTTCCCGACGACCTCCGCTCGGGTCCACCCCGTGAGCTTCTCCATGGCCGTGTTCCACTCCGAGCAGCACGTGTTCTCGTCCGAGGCGAATATCGGCGGGATTAAGGGATTCGGGCTGTGGACGATGGCCCTATAGTCGCCCTGGATGTTCACGAACTTGTCCATCACGAGCTTCTGGCCCGTGATGTCCTGCCCGACAAAGCACACCCCGACGATGTTGTCCGCGATGTCCTTGCTGGCGCATGCGTTGACCACGACGAACACGGCGGCCTTTTCGCGCTCGGCGGCGGCGGCGGCGGCGGCGAACGTCCTCAGCTTCAGCTCTACGTTCTTGTCTTCCTCGCCTGCACTGGCGAAAGACGATGTGATATAGGGTGACGGGAAATTAAGGTGCACCATATTTTTCGGAAGGCTTAGGTATTTTTTTTTTAATCACGTGTAAGTTGAGAGGGGTGGCGGCACTTTTAGGAAATTAGGGATGGCAAAAATGTCCATTAAAGACCCATTTGAAGATCCAATGGGTCTGAATTTAGACCATTTAACATTTAACACTTTTAGGATATTGAGTCGGATCTGTACCAATTATTTACCCGAGTTAGGGTCTGTATCTAAGTGGGTCTGCACATTGCCACCCCAACGGGAAACCCAACTTAAGGCTTTGCAACTTTAGGACGCTAAAGGACAACAAGCTCCAGGCGACGTCCGTTCGAAAGCCAACTAGGCGCCACGTCATACAGAAGACGCGATGTGGCGCCCGTTTGGACCGCCGCATCGTACAAAAGATGCGGCGTACTATCCAGTTTGAACCGCCGCATCGTCGAAAGAGGCGACGCGGCGTTAAGCCGGTGCTTTTTGTCCTTAAATTGCTTCGATTTCGAAAGTCAGTGTCCTAAACTTACAAACCCATAAAGCCGAGCGTCCCAAAAAGTGCCACCACCCCTCTCAACTCACAGGACGGAAAAAAAATAACTAAGCCTCGTCAGAAACAAAATAATATCACTTTTCGTCCTCGAAGCGGAACCGCGGGAGGAGAGAGACGAATCATCACCTCGTAGAGCATTAACCAGAAGCTTCTCGGCCACGCCCAACGACTCCCCGTGAACGATATCCCGAACCAGAGACCTCCCCATCGCGTCCTCCACCGACAACCCCGTCAGCTCCGCGGCCTTCTCGTTCCAACCGTTCACGCGCCCCGCGCCGTCCACCGCGAATATAGGGACCGTCGCGGTCTCAATCAGCCGAACCATCTCCCTAGCCACCGAGCTCAGCTCGTCGACCCGCCGAAGGCTCAAGTCCTCCACCTGAGCCTGCACCACCGCCCTCGAGCCGCCCGCGTCCGCGTTCCTAAACGAGTCCCTCAGAATCAGCTGCAGCGAGTGAATCGCGTCCAACTCCGCACCCTCCCACGGCAAGCTCCGGCTCTTAACCACCTCGAGGAAAGCATTGAACGAGGACCGCGGGTTCATCCTCTGCCCGTCGTCCTTGTCCTCGGGGTGGTGCTTGGCACCGCCCCACTTGATCTCCTTCGCGGTGTGTGACCGAAACCAGAAAAGATAATCCCGAGAGGTTATGTAAGCCACCGCCATCCCGCAGACCGCGTCCCCGAGGGTGGCTGCACCGGGGTAGCCCGCGTCGGCCAGGCTATCGGTGCTCAGTCCCGTCGAATCCCTGTGGTGACTCAGCAGCCAGAGAACTATGTCCCTTATCTGCGGCTCACTAGGGGTGACCCCGAGGGCATAGTACTTCCCCCGGTAGTAAAGGGCGGCCCCGTCGCACTTCACGAGGTCCATGATACTGGGGCTCTGCGTAATAATCCCCGTCGGCGAATCCCGAAGAAGCATATCGCACAGCAACGTTTGGGTCCTCAAGACGCGTTTCTCCGCCAGCTGGGACGCCAGCTGGAGCTCCATGTTGAGCTGGAGCCCGAAGGCCTGCATGAGGAACTCGCAGGCATAACGGAGCGGGAACGGGATGCACCGAGCCGACGTGTGGTGGCCCACGACGAGTCCCCACAGCCTCATCGAGTTCCTCCCTTTTCCTCCTCCGTCCTCGTCGTTCCCGTTGATGATGACGGCCAGGGTCAACGAGGCGATGGAGCCCATGTTGGCCATGTAGAGGGCGTGGCAGCCGTGAGGGGCCCGCAGGGTCGAGCCCACGAGGCACAGGGGCTGCATGAGGGACTCGTCCTGGAAAACCCTGACGGGGCCCGCATGGCAGTCGACGATCATGCGTACCCGGTTCTGCTTGAAGAGGAACCTCGAGGCCTGGGGGATGTCGGTGGCCGGGTAGTGGAGGCCGAGGTAGGGCTCGAGGTCGGGCCGGCGGCTCTCGGCCACCACCTCGCCGTGCTCGTCCTCGTGGAACTTGTAGACCATGACGCGGTCGTAGCCGGTGAGCTCCCTGACGCTCTCCACCACCGCGTCGCAGAGGAGGCCGATGTCGCCGCCGGGGAGGGACTGGAGGCGGGAGATGGCCCTGACGGCGAGCTTCTGTGACTGTACGGCTCCGGCGATGGAGAGGGCTGGGTCCTCAGTCCTCGCCGGCTCCAGATCTATGACGATGCCCACGTCGATCCTGTGGAGGATGGCGTAGAAGGGCCTGTTGGAGTATTTGGAGTGGATCCAAACGGGGTTCAGCAGCGTGATTTCTCTGGCGGCGAAGGCCCTGTCGAGGAGGGCGGCGCTCGAGGGGGTGAAGAGGGTCCTCACGTCGGCGCCGATGGTGAGGGATTCGAGCTTCTCGAGGCTGGGGACGGACTGGGGAGTGAGGCCCAGCATGTCGCAGGCGTTCTCGGAGTAGGCGATGACGCGGTAGCTGGAGTCGTCGACGGCGACGGTGCAGCCGAAGGGCTGGATGAGGCCGCCGCGCTGCATCTTGGAGAGGTAGGCGGTGATCTGCTGCTCGGGGACGGATTCGTGGGTGGTCCTCACGCTCTGGGAGTAGTTGAAGGACCTGCCGGAGGTGCTCGACTGCTCGTAGACGGCGTGGAGCCTCGCGTCGACGGTGAACTGGGCCGCCGCCTTGCTCATCGATTCCCTGCCCCTTTTGCCGCTCGAGTTTCCGTTGTTGTTGGCGGTGCTATTGTTGTTGACGGCGCTGGCGTGGCGGCTGCTGCGGGGCGCTTCCGCCGGAGAGGACTGGGCTTGGCTCGAAGAAGCCTGCGAATTGTGGTGCGAGCTCGCGGCGGCTGCCGTTCTCCTTGCCGACGCCGTCATCTTTGTCGGAAGATCTGCTGTTATTTTACTGATCGTTATCGGGCGAATTTTTTTTCAGGAAATTTCATTTTAAGATCTTTTTTCAGATATAGGGATTAAGAGCATTATTTTGACATTTCTTTGTGGGTAAAAAGGGAAATGGATAGATACGGAGAGGCACGACGCGAAAAAGATCCGTTATCTTAAAAGAGAGAAAAAGAAAAAGAAATGGAAAACAGGGCAAGATGTTTTATTTATTTTTTATTTTTTATTTTTCTTTATTCGGCAGGCTGTCTTTATTAGCCGCGAATTGACATGTGCTCGTGGAGGACTGTGAGAAGCGTATCTTGATTGGTCGTGTTGCCACAAACCACGTGAACATAGCATGTTGGCATTTTGTTCTTTTCTACGGGGATCTATATAAATCTAAAAGGCAAGGCTACCGGATGAGCCGGTTAACATTCATGCTACAGGTTTCAGGTTCATGCTAACAATTTTGAATGTTGTTATTGAATGGAAAGTGAGAACTGCTTCACCTCACGCGGAATGCAGTCTCATTCCATGATAGTGTGGCACAAGCATATAAATGATGAATAGGGATACCTCGGGTTATAAAAAAAATTAAATAAAGAAAATGAATTGGATGTGAACAAGGAATTCACGCGGCTCGCGGCACGATCAATATTATTGTACGTTCACAGGGATGGAGATGATTATAGATAAGTACACTTCGTGAGGCGGTAGCGGTATACACTGAGATATTTGTTGCCACTAGAATTGAAAAAAAAAGGCTGGTAAATAGCTCGAACAATATTTTATCGAGGCTGTTCATCGAGAGAGCTAAAGGAAATGGAATGATCGAAGATAGGAGAAGATTGTGTTGCTTTGTGGTTTTTTAGCATGGCCTCGCGTCTATTTATAGCAGAAACTTTATCGATGTGTTTGCATTAGTTGATTATGATTTAAGCTTATGATTGTAATGACATTAATCTCCAAACAAAACAATATTTGTCCCAATAGGTTAGTTACTATTCATGAAGGGCCATTTAAAACTTCCCAGCTCTCGGCTGCTCTCGCGTGCTTAAGAAAGGGGCCGCCGCTCTTCTCGAGGGCTTCGTACTCCAAAGCCGCGATCGGCTTGAGGTAAACCCCGATGGACTTGAGGCCGTTCATGTCGGCGGTGCCGTGGAAGCCGTTGAACTGACGATCCTCCCCGAGGGCGAAGCTGAATTCCTTGTCGTGGCTGCCGAATCGGCCGAACGGGCCGTATTCCCCGCGGTTCGTCACGAACTTGATCGAGCATATGTGGCCGTTGCTGTTGTTCTTGTGGCCGCCGATCGAGGTTATGTACTCGGCCGGGTAGTTGAGCTTCACCTGCACATTATAAAATTAAGATATGATAAACTTCAAGACTTAAATTTCAACTGAAGTGGTCATTTAAAATGTATCAAAGCTCATGGGCGGGAAATTTCACATTTAAGGTCAGTTAGATAAGAAAGAAATCAGTCTAAACGTGAGGAGGGGGTTTATAAATAAAAATATATAAGATTTAAGAGTATGATGCACTCCTTTCAAGCGTAAGTTTTTATAAAGGGAAAGTGGTCAATTAACACTGGTTTCGAATTCTATTATCTGAATAACTTACGACACTGAAGTTATATCCGTTATTCGAGCCTTGCCTCTCGGAGAGCATCCTGGTCCCGTTCTCGACGTACTGGAATTGGATCGAGTTGATTTCGTCGTCGTGCGAAATGAAGATCCGAACGATTTTGTTGCAGCCCTTTTGGTCCCACGGGCTGCCGCTTCTGCTTCCGATGGGGCCGACCTTGATGAGGGTCGAATCGTCGTCCATTATTCGGGGAGAAATTGTAGAGGCAATTGCGGAGAAGGTGAACTATTTATGTGCATATGTAGAAGATGATGTTAACGTGGTTGTTCTCTTGTAATAACGGAACGTGGATCCAATTATGGTTTCGAGGCTATGTTGTAATTTTTGCAAGTCTACATGTCGACCACTATTGTAGATATTGCTCGTTCCATCTGTCCTAAATTTATTATTTTACTTAATTAGGTAGACAAGTGGAAAATGAAAGATATCTTCAAATTGGTTTCACCCAAAGTGGTGAACGAATGTAAATAAATAGAAATAAATCCGATTGGTTTTTATCATTCAATTTTCCCCACGCAACGCTACCCGAGAGTCGCGAACGCTCCAACTAAATTCAGTCTAAGTAGAATCTGCATCTTATCATGGGCTGTTGAATGACACTGACTTCCAGCAAAAGAAATCTACTGACATGTGCGTATTGCAAATTCCACATATGGTACGATAGTCAATGAGACCAACGGACCAAGTAAAATGGAACCATTGACGTCATATGAAGGTATGAGGAGCTCAACCCTTTAAAAATATCTTTTGGAACAAAAAAAATTTATATTTTAGTTTTATTAAAGATCTGTACATCGTGTATGAATGTATCTCCGTCTCTATATATCAAGGTAAACCAACTCCTTTAGGGCTTTTGAAGATCCAACGAGCCCAAAATTGTAAACCTTACAAAAAGCCCAAGCCCAACTCTCGGTTAGGGTTCTGCAGAAACCCTATATAAGAGCAAAATCTACGCCGTGCCCTCTATTTGGGATCGTCTTCAGCCGACGTGACGCATCGAGCTACAGGTGAAAACACAGACCATCGAGCTCGTTGAATCCCAGTTCTAATTCCAATTTGTTGAATTAAGGTACTAAACTTTACTATTTTTTCTTTGGGAATTTCTCGACAGTGCTGTGAAGAAATAATGGCCAAGTCGAAGAACCACACGGCGCACAATCAGTCGCACAAGGCGCACAGGAACGGAATCAAGAAGCCCAAAAGGCACCGCCACACATCCACCAAAGGGGTATCTGTCGCCGTAATTTACTGTTTGCGGTTGTTAAAGTTTTGATTATTTTTTTAAGATTTTTTTTCTCCGATGGTAAATCAGATGGATCCCAAGTTTCTGAGGAATCAGAGGTACGCGAGGAAGCACAACAAGAAGATCGGCGAGGAGGGATCCGCCGGAGAAGAGTAGATTTTGATTCTGAAGTTACCGAATTACCCCTTCCCCTTCGTGTTCTATTGAAAATGCTTGCGTTTGTATTAACTGAAAAAGCTCGTTTGGAGTAAGACTTTTGTCCTTCGCATTTTTCATCGATAATTGCCGTGCTTATGTTTTGGGATTTCTCCATCTTTAGATTGGAATATTCAGTCTCTTAGATTGAATTAGCAGCTATAAAACTTCGGAATTCCTTTCCTTGCCATTTGCCCCGTCATAAATTAATTAAATAACTAATTTATTTTAACTGGTAAAAAAGTTGAAAACTTTCACCTTCCTCGCTGGACTCGAGAGATGAATTTAACCAGTAAAGATCAAGTGATTTATCCATTACGATCTTATATCGAATTTCAATCCAAAAAAGGGTCCGGTTTATCGTTGATCCGGTTCGACAGATTCCTCGAATGGGTCGGGTCTTATAAAAAAAAAAGGGTTTATTTGTAATTTCGGGGCGATTCATTTCATAGAAGAGAACAAAGAGTTCGTAACCCCCGTTGACTATAGCAGTAATCGGATCTCTCATCTTTTAATTCATCAGTCTCGGAAAGAACTGAAACTATCCATCTCTAGCTGCCCAAATCATGGCATTCAACGGATGTCGTGGGTTCTTAATAATTGTAATATCAGTTTTCTCGTGGCCTCTATGCTGCTCTTCCTCAGCTTCTCTTCACCAATCCGAAGCTATAATATCAGTGTTGAGCCGTTTGAGCTCCAAAAGAGCTTCTCCAATCCAGCAAGAAGCTGCAGCGAAAGGTGTTCTTGAGAGGCTCCTTCCGACCCATTTGTCGAGTTTCGAGTTCAAGATTATTACGGAGGTAATTATTGCCTTTTCCTTTTCCACGTGCAAGTTTACTCGTTTAATGAAGTTGATCACAGTGAATCTTGCAAGTGACACAAGTACGCCCAAATTTCTGAGGAATTCAAACCCCTTTTGAACGAGTTGTTTTCTTTAAATTTCTTTTTTCACCTCTTAAATAAATGATTGTATGCGGTTTGAAATCTTAGGATGAATGCGGGGGGCGTAGCTGCTTCATTATTAGCAATTACAGGAGAGGCTCCGTGGAAATAATGTAGGTAAAATATTGACTTTGTTTTCATCAATTCTTCAATTTGTTACTTATAGGGCTTTGCTTCATATTCCTTGATAAGCGGTTGTTTTTGTTTGAACTCCTTTAAATCGGTCACTTTCTGTGGCTATGAAACATTAGCCCTTCAAGTTTTTTCATTTGTCTGTTTACTCTCTGATCATAAGGATAAAAGGAACCTCTGGAGTTGATATCACCTCGGGGCTTCACTGGTACTTAAAATATTGGTGTGGTGCTCATATTTCGTGGGACAAAACAGGCGGCTCACAACTCGGTTCGGTTCCCAACCCTGGATCGCTCCCTACCGTGAAATCAAATGGTGTCCTAATACAACGCCCGGTGCCTTTGAACTATTACCAAAATGTTGTAACGTCTAGCTGTAAGAGTTTCATCTTTATTATTTTCCTTTTATTGTATGATTTCTGTATTGTTTTCGCGTGTTTTCACCATTTGTGTCTTAAAGGTAATTCCTTGATGGTAAAAGATTCTTGCAGCATAACTTAACAGGAAAAGAAGAATCAATTTCTTGCGGAAAACACATATTTCTATGGTTGATTTGTGAAATGATGAGTGGAGTAGAACTAAAGTTGTTGCTCTTATCGGTTGAAACTCTAATAACATAGAGAAGTTGATGGAAGTATGAGATGTGTTGATCTTATTACGGTGCTTATTAAGACAGTTTTGAACAGGAAATGATGATTTGTCATTTTTTGCAGATTCCTATGTTTGGTGGGATTGGAAAAGATGGGAAAAGGAGATCGATTGGATGGCAATTCAAGGTGTTAACTTCCCTCTGGCATTTACCGGCCAAGAAGCAATATGGCAGAAAGTTTTTGCAGTATGTTTTTTATTTGCTGAGGAAAGCTCTCATGTTGATTCTAAGAGTTTGGTCCCTTATGTGTGTTTTTATTTTTTTCCCATTGCAGGAATATAACATTACTAAAAGAGATTTGAATGATTTCTTTGGCGGACCTGCTTTTCTTGCTTGGGCACGCATGGGCAATTTGCACGGGTTTGCATTTATCTTCGGTGGATCTGCTTTTTTTTTTCTTCCATTTTTTTTTCTCCCAGTAAAGTCCCAAGAAGCTATCATGAACTATTTATAGATAATAATTTTCAATTTTTTTACTACCTTTACATCAAATGCTTAAATTCTAACTCATTTTTTGTGGTGCAGATGGGGCGGGCCATTGAGTCAAAACTGGTTAAGTAACCAATTGAAGCTGCAAAACTTAATATTATCAAGAATGATAGAGTTAGGAATGACACCTGGTATATTACAGCTTCAGTTTTAATCTGAATAACTCACTATATATCACTTTATAAATTTTAATTAACACTTAATAATGCAATTTTTGCAGTGCTTCCATCATTTTCTGGTAATGTTCCGGCTGCATTGAAAGCGATTTTCCCCGCAGCAAATATTACCAGACTTGGAGATTGGTATGTTCTTTTCCTTGCTAGACATGCCACTTTATTTTCAACGTTACCTATTTGATTTTCTGTTGTCTCCTTAAAGATTATAAAAGTAATAATACTATCCAAAAATGACCCGTAAGGTTCAGTGAAGGAAAATGCCAGTTATTTTCGAATTGTCATATTCTTGATTTTCAGGAACACCGTTGATGCTAATCCAAAATGGTGCTGCACTTTTCTTCTTGACCCTTCTGATCCATTATTTATTAAGATTGGAGAAGCATTCATGAAAAAGCAGATTGAAGGTAAATAATAATATCAGTTATTTTAAGTATGAAATACCATGTGGCCAATTCTTTTCAATTCTCAGATACAGGTTTTATTTCATTATCTACACTAAGCCTTTAATTTTCCTATGGAGCATCCCAATTTTTTTTCCCTGGCACTTTTTCAATTTATTTGAGCAACTCATTGATTTTTCTCCCATATACTTCAAAATATATCACATTTCTCACTGCAAATATAAATTTCGTTAACATGGCGTGCTCCTCCAGTAGATGTACTAATTTATTTTTATCTGATATTCATGTGGTGCAGAATATGGGGATGTAACAAGCGTCTACAGCTGGTATGCATACGCTGTAACCTCGTTTTCTTCTAGAACCTGGTTTTCGGATGCATTTACGCTGTATTTAATCAACTTCTTGCACTAAATTTAACCTTAGTAAAAGTTGAATCACTATTATATATCAATTGATTTATTTATTTATCATGGGGGGATTTAAGGTTATCTTTCAGATATCATCTTCCTTATTGTACTTGACGCTATATCTTTACACAAGAGATTGGATTTATTCAGTATCAAACTCATGCTTCTGCTTAATCATTAGTTTCAATCGCTTTCCTTTGTTATCTTTCATGGATATCATGGTTTATTTACCACATTACTATGATCATGCATGTTCTCAATAATACAAACCTTAATAAGCAGTTTTATGATTTGTGACATATTTAACTCCATTTATATTGTTTCATTTGACGGGGAACCCGATTCATCATTTGTAAAGTGATACATTCAATGAGAACTCTCCACCTACAAGTGACCCGGAATATATCTCCTCGCTCGGTTCTTCAGTATACAAAGCAATGTCTGCCGTGGACAAGGATGCAGTGTGGTTAATGCAAGTATGCTATTCTTTCTTCACAGTTTTTATCTAAAACTAAACTATTATATTGGCACTGCAAATCATATAGAATTTTGGGAACTATCTACATTGAAAAAATTCATGATTTTTTTTTTTCCATATCTTGTTTCATGTGATTTACTTTTTCATGCAATCGTTTGCCTTCATGTCGGTACTCATAAGAAAATGCGTGTGTCTCAATCATTTTTGTAAATAAATTTATGATTATGGCAACTAATATGGTTGCTCGGCATTTTTATTTTGATCAATATTTTTTCAGGGCTGGCTATTTTATTCAGACTCTTCTTTCTGGAAACCGCCACAGATGAAGGTATGAGCTAACCGAAATTCAATTAATCTCTCCACTTTTACATGTATACTTCAAGTTTCTGCACTACATATGTAAAATACCGTTCCATAAACTATAAAGCTCCCTTCCTAAAATTCTTGTGAATGTGTACCCATTATTGCTTTTTGAGATGCAAAACAGCCTTTTATGATATATAATGCGTTTGGATGATATTTATGAAGTTATTTATGATTTACAGGCACTTCTACATTCTGTTCCATTTGGGAAGATGATAGTGCTCGATCTATTTGCTGATGTGAAACCGATTTGGAAATCTTCATTTCAATTTTATGACACTCTATACATATGGTATGCAAGAAAACTCGGTTAAATATATATTTTTCTACCTTAACCATTATCATGTAAAGTCACATCCCACTTGTTTCAGGTGCATGCTTCACAACTTTGGTGGAAACATTGAAATGTATGGCACATTAGACGCAGTTTCTTCGGGTCCCATCGATGCTCGTGTAAGCAAGAATTCAACTATGGTAAGCTCTGAATTAGCAGTATATGGTCGAACGAACTCACACAGTTTGTTATTTTTATTATTCAATTATAATTTGTATGCTTGTTATATTTAGGTCGAGTACATAGTGTTCTTTAACTTACCCGTGATAATAAGTATAATACTGTAATATTTGTGATCTTCTCTCAGTACAATGCATCGTTTATTGATCTTCTTTCAGTACAGGTCGGTGTAGGCATGTGCATGGAAGGGATCGAACAAAACCCTGTCGTGTACGAGTTGATGTCTGAAATGGCCTTTCGAAGTGAACCCGTAAAAGTTGAGGTAAATGAGCAGTCTTTCGACAAGATATATTTAATATCTATTTGTATCATTTCTAATTTTTCCAAGAGAAGTCATCCGACACGGATTTCTTGATTTAATATTGCATAAATCGTAATATTCTTCTTGCGATCTTTGTGCATCTTACGAAGTTTTCGCGAAATCTTTGGTGATAGCTGAACTCCCTTGTAAGAGATTAATGAAGTTAGTTTCATTTACATGCTTTATGACGTATTGCATTCTTGAAAGAAATTAAATGAAGCTGTAGAAAGGTTAGAAAAATACATTCTTGAAATTTAACTTGCAGGATTGGTTGACTACGTATTCTCGCAGAAGATACGGTAAATCAGTCGATCAAGCAGAAGCTGCATGGAAAATTCTTCACCGAACAATTTACAACTGCTCCGATGGAATCGCTGTAAGGCTCCATTCATTCATAGTAAGCAGAAACATCATAAGATGTAATGAATTTGCTTTACTCATCACCTTTCGACTCCATGAAATTAAAGGACCACAACAAAGACTACATAGTGCAGTTCCCCGACTGGGATCCCTCAGCAGCAGCAGCATCTCCCCGAAAAACTGATACCCCTAAAGTCATTAAGAGGCACATACACTTGAAAACACAGCAGAAGAGAAGGTTCCTTCTCCACGAAAAAAGCTTCTCTTCGCTGCCAAAGCCTCATCTATGGTACAATAATCAAGATTCCGTCGATGCTTTGAAGCTTCTCCTCGATGCTGGGAATAAGAATCTTTCTCGGGTTCCCACTTATAGGTAAGAAAGTACCCGTATTATAAAAAGGTTTCCGATTATTCGAATATCAAGAAAATTACTGGAAAGTAGATGTTTTTTTAAGTACAGGATTTTAGGGTTTTCTTCGGTAACTTGCGTTGTGGGCTGAATTTTTCGCGTATATTAATCCGGGGATTACCCTTTTTATCATATTCTTGCAGGTACGATTTGGTGGACTTAACGAGGCAGACGCTGTCGAAGCTTGCGAACGAGGTGTATGTGAAGGCCATAAGTGCTTACTGGGACAAAGATGCGAAGGCACTGAGGTCCCATTCTATGAAGTTCTTACAACTCATCGAAGATGTAGACAAGCTTCTTGCTTCGGACGATAACTTCCTCCTCGGGACTTGGCTTGAAAGTGCAAAGCAGCTGTCGACGAACGCAGGAGACGAAAAGAAACAAGTAATATCTTCTTCCTTTTCTCCGTTACACACACGTGAATATTCGCGTCCTAAAACTAGGATCAATTAGGTAAATAGACCCGACGGAATTATAAAAAAAAATAGCCTCCAAGCGTAAAAGGACTGTTCTACCCTTGTTGAACCCGGCTTATCAACATTTTTGTTGGGTGTAAATGACTATTTTACCCTTATTAAATGCACTCCGCATAGCAACATTTTTGTTGGTTAGATAGTCAGTCACCCAAGTAACAATAGGTCTCGGGTTCAAATCCTGATTAGAACACTTTTTTTTTTTCCTAGTAGAGGTCCCATGCTATATAATATAAAGGGATCCCCTGAACTCAGGAGTACCCTTTAATCGACGAGACTATCATGAAAAATGATGAAAACACCCTTAGATTCGGAGAGAATTGACTTAAAAAATGTGGTCAACACGGTTAGTTTTTGAAAGTGCCATTTTTTAAAACAAGCCCTTACAACAATCTTTTCTCCTTTTATGCCATTTTTTAGTACGAGTGGAACGCAAGGACACAAGTAACAATGTGGTACGACAACACCAAGGACGTGCAGAGCAAGCTCCATGACTACGGTGAGAGCTGTTTTACGTGGCTGATTGCTTTACCGCGGAGCTTCGATTTATTATTATTATTATTTTTTATTTTTTTTCGACATAGCGAACAAATTTTGGAGCGGATTGTTAGAGAAATACTACCTCCCACGAGCGAAGATGTACATGGCTCGTCTTCTGAAGAGCTTGGAGGAAGATGAAGATTTCGAGGTGGAAGAGTGGAGAAGGGAGTGGATTTCTTATTCGAATAAATGGCAGCAAGGCTCCGAATCGTACCCTGTTAAAGCTCGAGGCGACGCCTTTGCAATAGCCGAAGAGCTCTTTCGGAAATATCTCTCGTAGAAAACGTCACACGACCGTACATTTTGTTTGCTTTGGAAATCTGTTCTATTTCGATATTCGATTCGATACGAAATCGATTCAACTAATCAGATTAAAAAGACTTGTGTATAATTTCTAGTATCGTGGTCTATGTAGTTCAATTATTTTAGAACAGTGTCAAAAATTAACGAATCTTACGTCAGCCAAACAAAATGCATAAAATATGTGACACTCGAAACTACATTTAGTACATAGAACACGAATCTCACTGTTATGCAGAACGTATTATGCATAGATATCGTGCTCTTAATTAAAATATAAGATACATAGTCATAACTTACAAGAACACCATAATCTCTCATCATACTTAAGAAACCACCATATATAAATTATGACACAACATATAATCACTCCCCATGTTTTCTTTTTTCAAAAATAATAAACTCACAAATCACTTGAAACAAAGTGCATCTTTCAATATACACACATTCGCCAACTCTTACGACCTTATTGCGTGTCTCGTTCACAAATCGGTATAATAAAGGAAAGCGTAACGAAGTCTCTCCAAAAATCACTCAAGAAGAAATAAAAACGTCTTTTTATATACTCAAAAGGAGCTCATCACCACCAAGAAGAAGTGGGTATATTTCTCCCCCCTCCAATAAAAGAATAAATAATATAACAAATAGACACTACGAAATTTGATTATTTTATATCCCATTTCTTTCTCCATTGATGTGTACGTATACATACCATCATAATGATTCATCAACTTCCAGCAGCTTTCAAGAAGTTGTCGTAGGGACTCGAAGCAGGCAAGCGAAAGAAGTCATTGTGATGCTGAAACTCAGCTGCGCACGGCAGCCCGATGCCTTGGACCGTTGGGGACTGAAAACCCGAGAAAAGATAGATAGATTAAAAATAAAGATAAAAAAAAAAAAAAAAAGCTGATTTAGGAAAAAAAAGGGACAAAAAAATTACCGTTAAAAATCCGGGTTCGGGAGACGAATCCGTTGATGGAATATTCTCAAGACAATGGAAGCTCGGTGAGGCGTTTTGAGGAGGAGAAGAATTGAAATCCATGAAATTGGACATAATCTGCTGTTTTCCCACCTGAAGAGCCTCACAATGGCTGGCCATGTCTTTAAATGGCATATCAGAAGGGCTCAAAGACGGAAATTGCACCACATCTTTCGTTGTCTCCGACACCTAAATTGTCAAATTTTTTACGTTAAATTTATTTTATGTAAACCAATAAAGTTTAAAATTTCGAAACTGATCTCACTTTGGTCAACATGTAGAAAGTAAATCTCCGAAAAATATGGCAGCTTACCATATCCATAAATTGATCAACGCTCAAAAGGTTGGAACTCTTCATTGCCATGTGGGAGGTATCCGTTTGGCTTGCAAAGGAGTCGGTTGGATATTCGTCACTCGCGTGTTCAACCTTAAATATTAGGGGAAAATTAGAAAAAAGAAAATTGTGATCGAAATAATAAAAAAGTAAAAGAAAGAGACTTTCGTTACGAAAATAAAAACCACCTCGGGGGCTTCTTTGGGTCCAGATTGTTCTAGAACAAGCTGGGCTCCCAAAGGACACACATCGTCGGGAACGAAGTCTTTAAGCAACTGTTCTTTCAGACGGGAAGATTCTTCCTGGTGCGTAATAGTTTGTAAGATTCAGATATTGTGTACCGTGAAAATAGAAAAAAAAATATTAGGACAAGTTAGGTTAGAGGATTACATTCGAGAGCTCTCCAAGATTTTGCAGAATCATGGAAGCAATGGATTCTGTAGACTGATCTTCAGATATTTTACGAGAAGCAAATGAGTTTAATGCTTCTTCATCATCTTCTTTGGATCCGTATGTTTTGGCTGAGTTTTCTTTTCCTTCTCCAGCCTGTTCTCGAGCTTGCAACTTGTAGTTGTCCACCAAATGGAGGAAAGGATCAACCTGTTGAAGCTCGTAAGTAACGGATGGTGGAAATAAATTGAAAAATGTTTAGAAAAAAAGGTGACACACACTTAGCAATGTACTTTACCATTTTGTCCATTAATGAAGCTTTGGCAGAATTGACAAGATGAGGTAGATTGTAGGCTTTTGCCAAAAAGAGAATCATTGATGTGGCCAGAGTGAAAAGAGACCGTCTTCGAGATGGTGGAAGCAAGCCTATACAGAAAACGACTGCTGTGAGGAACCAAAATTCGTCCAAAAATCAAGCAAGAGAAATTAAAATAATCCTATAAATGTGTGTGCAATTTTGTATTAGATTAGATATCTAGTCACATAACTGTATTGAGACCTTGATAACAGATGCAATAAAATCATCATTATCCGAATTACAACATAATCAGCAGTTTTTTTTTTTTTAAAACGACACCATAGACAATATGAGAGACAAGAATCAAGAATAGGAAAACTGACCACCTCGAATAGATATGTTCCTCAATGAGATTGCTAGCTGAAAACTTCGGATAAGAATCTCATTACTTGATTTCTGAGAATGTAAATAAAAAAAATCAGATAATGGCCGAAAAATTAAAATCTCACAACAAAAAAAGGAGGCATATGCAACATGCAAATGAACAGCATCCACAAGAGATATAAATATAATGTTGAATATCACTCATTAAAGTGAAGTGGAATAACAGAACAACCATCTTTATTGCCAAATTAGACTCATTTGAAAGGCAACATATGATGGCATTGTTTGCCAGAAAGTGTGTAATTTCATTGGGATCAACCTATGGAAACTACAGTTCAATCTGGACATTCTCGTAGCTAATTCACGGAAAAAGTAATTAAGAAGCCAAGTTTAATAAAATATATGATGGTGGCTCACATGCCACATGCAAACCCAAGTTCAAGGGGAGGTTTTGCAACTCCTCACTGCTGATGTTTTCATACATATTGAAGACTGATCTTAGTATTAAACATCCATCTTCACGAAATTATGTTTGCTAATAAATGTATAAAGTAACTAAACATAGATATTCCTCAGGAAATATGATAAAAACTAGTGACAGAATCAACTATATCGACTCATATAAAAGCCCGTGTTGGGCTATCTCAAAAAGTCCTTGCCCAAGAAACTCACAGGCTAACGTACTGCAATCATATGAGCTAAGTGTCAGTTAGACAGCATAAAGGAAAGGGAGAAAGCAAAGACGAATAGTCCAGTTCTTGACCAAGGGTTCCAGGAAACGAGGTGGTGAACAATATGATCCCGGATTCAAGAATGTACAGGGTAACATGCGGTAACTGGAATGGAATTTAGGGAAATTAAAAACAGATATAATGAAGTTAGGGCGACGTTTCTGGGCTTCATATCTCACAGTATGAAGTTTAACCAAGGCAATTCAAGAAAGATGGAGTCACTCGGCAAAACCTTGAATAGTGGAATCGAGAAGGCTAATGTAACAACGGTTCAGTGGAAAGGTGCAGTTGGACTAATTAGCAAGGCATCTAAGGATTACAGAATGGGAATCAATTGAGTACGCAGCAGTAAAGTGCAGAGACATTCAAAAAGAAAATAAATAATTTTACCTTCTTAAGTGAAAACAGCATCACCAAACTATAAGTGTGAGCAATTGCTTCAAAGTTAGCAGGAGTATTCAGGGGAGAAATTGCCTGCACCCAGATTGATGACAGCAAGAGACTGATTTGGCGACTCTTCAACTTAAGAGATACTCCACTCTGCATGAAACACATACGAAGTTAAAACAACAAGTTCCAATTCATGGATTTTAAAAACAAATGGAAGAAATTAAAATGGGTTCAAAAGTACCAGTTCGTTCTCCATATTTTGTAAGTTTGGAGGAAGAGAGTGTCTTTTGCTGCTAGCCTTTCGACTATAGCTTGATGTCAGTCGTGTCAAAAACGACTGATCTTGGGGCATCTCTTCTGTCTCATTCAAAGACCCATCAGCTGGACTGGAGAATCTATTTGAAGAACTGTGTTCTTTCCTTAACTTCTTAAAGAGAGCTGCTGAAGAAGAGAAAGCAGAAACTGATCTAGAAAGGGTCCTCCCTAAATCAGCATGGTTAGTTGAACTTTGACCCGTGGATGATGACGATTGAGGACAAACCGATGATGGGACAAGCACAACCGAAAATATGCGATGTGCTCCAAGCCTGGTTTCATGATCTGGGGCAACCATAGCCAGAAGTACTTGATGAAAGAGTGCTTCAGGGAAGGCCTGGAGTCACAAAGAACAGCAAAGAACTACATAAATATTTTCATAAAATTGTAAAAATTAACATGGGTTGACATAATTGGTAGGGCCATGCCTTGTTTTCATACACCAAATTGGGCAAGAAAGCGACGATTTGTGCAGCACGGTATACAGCTGCAATTGTGTTTCGTGCCATCACAGCTATATTTGAAATACTTTCCAACGTCACCGCCATCACATCCAGAATGGGCCCAGCATCACCCACCTAATTCAAAGACCATTAATGGACAACAACGAACAAACATTTACTAGTATATCTTCTGCCTCTTCTTTTATCAACAATAATGAAAAAAACCTTTCCTGGTAATTTTCATGCTAGTGTATTTGTGATTTGCATGCTATTGTTCAACAACAAAATCAGTAAATACCTCCGTGATCCCTTCAAAAGTAAAACCATACAGCGAATATGTCTACTGCAACAGCTTGAATATAAATGGATAACCTTGTAAGACAATTGGACGAGGCACTCATCGATGGCTGCCTGGAAATTCCGATTCCACAGAATTATTTCGTCACCAAGTGTCGAGTCATCAATGGAGCAGTGAATGCTTTTCCTCAAATGCCTCATCATATCACTGAATGCACCAATAATTGTCACAGATGACTGGGCCTTTGTTACCCGAGCCAGAGAGGTAGCAACTCGAACAATATCAATTTGCATATTGGGTTTTTTTAGAACATTCCTATGATCAAGATGCTTGATCACAGATAATAGCAAGAAGTGAGTGTCATGCCCTGAATGGTCAGCACAACAAATACAAATTGAGAACGAAAAAGAAAAAAAAACTTCTCCCATTTATTTGGATTCGGAATTTTAACTTGTACATACCTGAAATCTCCACGACAGATTGCATATCAAGCATCACATCTAGTGCGAGGCTCCGATCAGGAGACCAGAGGTTGCCTTCATCAAAGTAACAAAACAAAGCTTCAAGTACACGGCGTACTGTTGTCGCCTCCCTAGCTAACTTGGCCATGTTGTGCAAGCAAACTCTAGACCAGAATTCGGGGTTTCCAGATGATCTGGTGACAACAACAAAAAATAGTCACGATAATAAAGACTTGAGATTAATCCAATAGAAAATAGCTGCACATGTGATAAATGGAAAGTGAATGTACATGGCCAAATGATCTTTCTCATTGATTATCTTCTTCCATGATATAGCCCTTTTCAGTGCGTCTGATGAAATTTGGTCTTCAGCTTTGTGCTCTTCTTTGATACAACTGCTTTCTATAACTTGACAACTGTTATGCAGATTTTCCAGCACTGCTTTTACAACCTGATCATTCGAAAAACAATAAGAAAACTTATCGGGCAGGAGAATAAATTATTGCGGATTACTTCAATTAGCATATGGGTCTTTTGAAGATTGGTTACATGCAATGACAAACACAAAATCTATCATGCAAAGTTGGGATCCCTAAGTTTACAATTTAATGTAAGACGGAAGTTCAGATAGTTAAAGGTGTGATCTATATTCCAGTTCTAAACAACAGTACTGCAGAATGAAGCAGTAAACTTTCCTTCTTACTCAAAAGCAATTGTGTACCTTTCACGCCCAAAAGAATATGCAGATTGCTATATGTGTTTGTTATTTTCTAAAAAAGAGAAGGGTTGAACAAGAAACGACTAAACGATAGAAAATGCAAGACACTTCATTCTAATTACTACTCAGCTAAGTGATATAGGAAAACGAAACGGTACAGAAATACTTACACTGTCGAAATCAGTTGAGACGTGACATTGTTCACCCATGAACCATATCTACATGAAAATTAGGAATAGAATCATATCTTCCAATATTTATAAGTGCATCGGAAAATTAACTACTGAACGCATTCACGTGAATGAAAACACATAAAAATGAACTAGGTTACCATTGACGAAAGTACTTGCAGTCCAGCACAACGTAAATGCAGTATCTTATCATCATTCCCCATCTCCTGAGCTAGAAGACACAACTTTGGGATTAAGCCTTCCAAATTAAACATGTAGGTACTATCCTTCTGAAAAAGAAAATGCACATCAGACAAATCATATAGGTAAAAAAAATACCGGTGAGGAAATAATGTTACCCTACCTGATTATTTATAAAATCAAACAGTGCTTGGCAACCCATAATGCGCATTTCATCATGCGTTGTCTCGTCGAGCAAAATGTTTATAATACTGAGAAAACTACCGGCAAACAATGGCCTGCCACAGGAACTTAGCATTGTCATTAAAATATTCAACACTATAGTTTTCATATGATCTTTGCTAGAAAAGGCGAAAATCAATGCACAAGTAGAGAGCTACACATTCAAATATGTTTTCATGTTCTTTTTCCCAATAGGACATAAGATCACGAATAGTTTCCTCATTTGTCTGTGTTCAGATTAACATATACATAAAGCGAACGAGGCATGATATGTAAACCCACACTCACATTTGCTCCTGGCATGAAACACTCAACTTGCGATATACGCATATGACAGCTTTCACCGCATTAACATTTTCAGCTCTCAGCTCCTTATAACACCGCTGCTCTAGTGAACTTGTAATCTGGGAGATAGATCAACACTCAATTGGCTGAGATAAACACAAAGATACACACTAATTGAAAAGAAAATATAAATCTAAAACTCAATAATGAAATCCAAAATAAAAAATCCAACACCAAGTGCAACGAGGTTAATGGTAAAGGCAGAAAGACCTTATTTCATATTTAAGGAATCACGATTAACTGAGAGATGTATATATTTGAGTAACCTTCATCCGAGAATGATTATTTTCACAAATGTATAAAAAGAGCCTAAAGCACTTGGCAAGCCAAACAAGGATAGAACACAAGTTCCCAGGTTCCAGTGACATGTTACCTGTAAGTATTTGCTTACTGACAGAGAATAAAAATTGAGTGCATGAAATATGATTCTCTTAGTTGAAAGAAAAGTTGGCAACAAGAGCTAAAACAACGCAATTTTTGTACACACCCATGACAACTGGACTAACCTTGGGCACTCGCAGAGGATTTTTTGAAGCATATTCACACAATTTCGCAATTTTTCGATCATTAGGTTCTTCCTGCAATATATGTAATAAATGAGTGAACAACAGCAACTCAACAGATAACAAGAATACAGATTGCACTGGCGACACAGCAAAGCACATTTGTATTAATCAAGACACAAAGATGTTAAAGCAGCTAGTAAAGAAACAATAGATATCCTTAACTTTTTAAATAAAGAGTCAGTTCTAAAAAGCATTTCTACTGCATGGAGGCCCAACCTCGTGAAACATTCACCTATATCCCAAAGCCCTGTGACGATTGACTTGAATAGCATTTGTCTGACTAATAAGGGAGTTTACTGTCAGCCTTATCAAGGTAAAATATAGCCTAACAGATAACCAAAAATAAAATCCAGAATTAGCTGCCAGAGGCCAAGTTCATTTCAAAATTTTATCTCAAAGCCTCTGATGATGACAATGCTGCAATAATCAATTTGATAAGAGGTCAACTAGATCAATGATCAACGCCACAGTCCTCATGTACTATATGTCATTCATGTCATCTGAATCAATTGTTAATATCCAAAGAAGAACTGAAGATCCATGCTCCATCAATTTTACATATGGCACAGTGCGCTAGATTAGGCAAAACTAGAAGCCACATGTCGTCTAAAAATTGTTTTGGAATCATTCGCAAAACATCGCATTAACGATCAGGGATCAACATATTTTCCCCGATAGTGGCTGAATCGATAATGTACCTAAAGACAAAAAAAACACCACGACAATACAATTGAATCATTGACCACCAGAAGATGACGAAATACTCATGATCCAGAAAAAAAAATATCGACAGATGATAATGATCAAAATCGAATCAAACAGGATAGATCGTCAGACATCTGCTTTTTTCTTTTTCAACAACAACACATTACCATGTTCTTCGGAAATATATCAGCCAAAAGATTCTTGTATCTTTTCACAGGATGCCTCGACCTCGGCCTCATCGAGGGGCAACAAACGCATAAGCTGTCGCAAACCGGCATAACTCTCTGCGACATCGCTCCCATTATTATCTTTCGTGCTTCGATCCTTGAATTTTTGTTGTCCTCTCACCGATCAACCCGTTGTAAATGATGATCGGATTGTAGCGGATCCCAAATTAGAGGAGAGGCATGTGGAGAGGTTCTTTCAACCCACCTCCAAACTTTCTCCTCCGGCGAACGGTAACTACGAGGAATTAATAATTTCGAAATTGTTTTTTTTTTCTCTTTTTTCTTTTTCTCTTTTTTTTTCTTTTCCCCGAAAGGTTAGTTGGAAAGGGTCGGCACAATGCACGTCGTCGTATCGTATTTCTAGTTTTGATTATCCATTAAATACGGTGGAAATAAATATCAATAAATATACGTTAAAAATACTGTAACTCTAATTTCGACCGTTATGTTTCAATGAAATTATATCGATAAAATTATCATAGACTTCGACATATACCAATCCATGGAAAATAATATGTTTTCCATCGTCGTTATTTTTCACAGAAATTAACATATCAAGAATTATTCTAGATTAATTTTTATCATAGACTTCGACATATACCATAGGAAGTAATATACACTTTACTTGTTTGTTTTTACTTAAATTCCTTGAATTATACATTACCATCAAATACCTACCTAAGTTGGCTCCTCAAGTGATTTTTATCCTTACCTTTTTATAGCCGTTGGCTAGTTAAGTGGTTTCTTAATTTTCCCTTATATTTTATAAAAGTTCTTATTGTTGCATTGTGTAATAATAGCCGTTGTCTTTTTTCCCATTATTTCACATTAGAGATACTTAAATAGAAAGCATATATCTTAGGCATCCATGATTAGATCCCATATCGTGAAATAATAAAATAATAACAATAATAATAATCTCCGTCGTTTACTTACTTTAGATATATATGTATATAATATATATATTAGCTTATCCTGTCAAAGTCCACTATCTCATCCTCCGCATGGGAGAAAAATGTCTTATATTGCAAGATAATACGTGGCACTTACTGAAGGCGTGACGTGTCAGATGAGCCATTGACTCACCATTAACACGTGGCACGAATCACCATGCAACAGATTTTGCTTAGACGCACTATACATACACAGCAACAGAGCCTCGTTATCTCAACATCACATAATATAATAACATGGTGGCGTCCGTCGAAGAACCAATGCTCTCGAGGCTCAACCGACTCGACAACACCGTAAGCACAGTAAACAACGTCTCTTTCCCGTATTTCTTGGATTGTTTTGTATTTTATGATTAGGAATTAAATTAAATGATTAAATAATCAGCTGAAACGACTCGAGGAGATAAAGACGACGATGAGTGGGAGCTACTACTATTCGTCGAAGAGCTCTGCGTCGTACGAATCGTCGACCGATGTTACGTCATCCGGCGACGGCGCGTCGCCGCCGTGCAGCCTCGAGAAGAGGGCCGACGAGAAGATCCGGCGGTGTCGTCCGGTGAATGAAGCGGTGATGGAAGTTGAGGAAAAGGGCACTTTGCTGGAGAGATTATCACGCGCGGAGGATCGTATTTTGAAGGTAAATAATAAGGTAAATTATAAAATTAGGTATACATATTTTCATTTTTAAGTTATTATATTTAATAATTATAAAAATAAATCACTAATCTTGTCAAAATGTTTTTAATTTTAAGTTATTATTATATTTTTTTTTAATTTGGATAACTAAGTATCCATTTTTTCAATTCAAAATTGAAAAAATGTATATTTAGTAATTCAAAATCGAAAAATATATACTTAGTGACCTAAAATTGAAAACATGATTTAAAATTATTTTCACAAACATAGTTAGTGACTTAGTTTTGTAATTATCAAACATACAAGAATTTTGACCTAATTTTATAATTTTGCTTAAATAATATTAATACTATGTTAATTTCACTCATTTATACCATAATATATAATGGGAATTTCGTATAGATGTGTCTGCACTTGGAGGACGAGTTAGAGTCCAAGAGGAGCAAAGAGCTGCTGCTGCTTCACCAGACAACCACCTCGGGTTCCAAGAAGAAGAAAAATAAATCGCCTTTGAGAAAATTAATGAAATTTTCTTCTCGGATACAAGTCAAAGATTGCTTTTATAATCATAATTAAAATATTTTTAAATATATATATATATATCTGTATGTCGTAGTAGCTTAATTATTAGCTAGTAACGAACGATGACGCAAGTGCTGTTGTACATCTGAGTTGCATGCTTCTTATCATATTTGTCGGCCAAGAGCAGCAAACACCGAGCCTCGTGGTGGAAATCTCGCCGGAGAAGCCTCCCAAAGACATAGAAACACGAGCTAAACCTAACCCTAATGATAAGCGGCAGCCCTTTTCTAGTCTCGAGCAAATCTTGCATGCTTCTTCCGGCGCCGTACATGGGCTTGTTTTTCGTGCCCACGCTAAGCTTGAAGAGCGACGAATAGCCGCCCTCAGCGTACATTTTCTTGCCCTGCAAAATTCACACGCGCACACACAATCACGTATGAAATCATCATGAATGTATGCATTGTATTGTTGGGATTAAAATCTCCTTTAAGCCCAAATCCGAGAACCCCAATATATATACAAGGTGGGTTGTTCTATGATCCACAAGTTTATATGTAGCTTATAATACTGTTTTATCTAATCGATATGTATGAGGTTGGTTTTTACAACCCAACATTAGTTATTTTATCAGATTGAATGTGGACTTGTGTTGATAGGCATTTCCTTCAAATTAGGGATGGCAATGGGTCCTTAATGGGCGTAAATTTGAGCTAGGCCCATTCAGATCCATTGGGTCTAAGGCTTAAATCGAGGCCCGTTAAGGACCCAATTAAGACCTGTTGACATCCCTACTTCAAATTCAAGACTGTCAATCAAATTGGCTCACTTTCTTTACCGATAATCATCTTGTGCTGCCATTTTTTAAGCAGAACGAGACACGTCTCTCGATCACCATCAATGTTAGGAGACATAAGGGATCGAACGCAAATCCGTACAATTGTTGCGAGGATCAGACACACATCATCGACATAGTACTTTAACAAAATCTCGTTCGACACCGGTTATTTGGTTTTAAAAAAAATCCCTTTAGCCCAAACTCAGGAGTCGAACATATATAAGCACAAGTGAGATTTCACTCTAAAGTCAATTGACAATAAAGGAAGTAGCCCACAAGTTTATAATTATGTCCCAATTATTTTATCTAACCAACGATACCAAACATGTATTAGCAACTTTCAACTCACACGTGAGAGGGCGAAAGGGAGGCGTGCGAAGATAATTTGCATGGATGGGGGATGAACGTGAAGGCCGAAGGCTTTAGATTCGTTTTCGATAAATAGATTCATCGTAACATTGCAGCTTATCAATCGGGTCGCCACGCCCGACCCGTCGACCCCTTCGGTTAGCCGGAACTGTGGGACCCGGTGAACCTTAATGTACATCCTCGGGGCCGGTGGCTCAGTGGCCACGTAGAAGACGATAAGGGCAACCACGAAACTGAACGAAGCCCTCCAAGCTAACTGCAGAAGAATCCACCACCAAGAATTCGAATACTCGAATGAAAAATACTTAGCCCAGTTATCGTCTTCATGAGAATTTCCATGGAGAAAATGATTATCTCTATCATAATACTCGTGATGGGAGGATTTCTTTATGATACTTGGCATGTCGGTGGAGGAGTAGAGCGACATGTGGTTGTTTTCCGATGTATTTGAATTATTATTATATGGTGAGGGGCTTTGGACGAAGTAATGCGATAAAGGGTATGAAGATTGGAACAATGCTTCTTCTTCCTCTGAGTTCATTGTTTGATTAAGCGTTGTTCAAATCTTTCAAATTCTGTGTGCGTGGGGATGTAAGAAAGAGGTGTGTGATTAGGGTTTTTATATACTAAGAAAAAAAGATTTGAAAAAAAAGAACAAAATGGAGGCTTTTTGTTATTGTTTGGTAGGATTTATGGGTGAAAATGATGGACTGTGGGATCTATCTTGTCATGATTAGTGAATAATCATTCTTAATGTAATAATTAGTAATCTACGAATGATCTAAAGTCATGATAGGACAACATGTCTATAGCCGCGCATTTTGTTGCTTGAGGACAAGGCAAAGCCTTTTGCGTCTTCGATACTTAAAGATACTAATTAGACTGTTTTTCCAAGATAAATAGATTGTTTCTTTTATCTCTCGACGTCTCCAACAAATCATATTTCAGATTAGTGCTGAGATCCATCGATCAATGCCTCACAGTGTGTGTTTGTGTGAGAGAGAGAGTTTTTTGCTTTACAAAATCTTGTAATTGAAGGAAAGTTAAGGCCGGTAGATTTTGGGACGTAAGATTTTTTGGACTATAGAAGCTCTACATCTGTCCCCTAATGTTTTTAAGTGGCCGTTACGTGACACTCTATCGAGGAGAAGTTTTATGGTTTGTTTCTATTTGAACTCCTTCGTATCGTGTATGTGATTTGGGAATAAAATTTTATCGATAATTAAAGATAGCTCTAGCTACTAGTAAGTTTGGCAAATGATTAAAAAGTGGCACAATTAATGTTGACTTTTTTTGACAATGTGCTTTAGAGAGTTTTGATGGTTTATGTAATTATAATGAAGTTATGGCTAGTTTTGATGGTTTATGTAATTATAATGAAGTTATGGCTATAACCGGAGCAATTTGATTCATATGTGTTATAATGTCTGAGTATATGATAATATTCGACAATACATATTTTATGAGCTATATAATTGAAAAATGTCGAATATTTATTATATATATATATATATATATATTCAGGTCAGAAAGGTATTCTCACACAACTTTATCATAATCTCCACACTACGACTAAGTTTACTGAAAAACGAATTTCGAAATTTCACTGGTCGACTCGACCCTGGGCTCCAATGGGACTGATCCTCCCTTGCCGTTTGGGTTACCTGGTGTCGGCCGGAGCTCCCGCCGGCCCAATTGTTCCAGTTGGCGAGCTGCTGTTGTTGGGCCTGATTTTGGGCCGTAATTGTTTTTAGTCCATTCAAAGCGTGGGCCCGTTATGAAATGATTACTAGTCTTTGTTAATGGGCCTCTGATGCCCGTTTGTTAGCGAGGACAGTGGTATTGGGCGAGATGTGATTTCATTTAGGTTCTGTAATCACTCAACTCAAACACTGGCATATACTTTCTACAATAAATCTACAACCCATGATAGGCGCGCATTGCATTGCATGTCATATATATATATATATATATATATATATTATATATAATACATATGTTATGTGTGTGTGGTTCATTACTTCATTTTTTATATTGGGCCGTACAAACTTAAATATTTTGCTGCCCCTTAACGATGTATAGTCGACATTCATAAAAAAATATTTAAATTTACGACTGTTGGTGTATGATAGAATTTGTATAAAATTTATAATAAATCACATTTTGAAACCCCAAAGTGTTTATTGATCCAAATATGTGTCCCTATACAAATTCAAAGGCTAAATGTGCATAAAACTCTAGCAACTACATAGCTTTTATTCTCCACATTATATCAACATATACCGATTCATTCGCAAATTGTTTGCATGTATTTAAAGAGAAGAAATCATAATAACAGTATATTGAACGAGAAAGTTAGGAAACTATGTATCGAAAAATTTACCAGAAGAGTGGCTGTGTGAATTGAGAGAGAGAGAGAGAGAGAGAGAGAGAGAGAGAGTTATTAGGCTTGGAAATCAAGGTAAGGTAAGGAAGAGACATTAGCCAACAAACCCTCCCAATCCAATTCTCCCATCTTGAAGCTTTCTTCTTGCCAACAATGATCATCATTAACTCCAACTAATTCCTCGACTTTATTAACACTGCTTTCACTATCATTACAGCGTTGATTGCCAACGACATCATTAGCCGTGTAAGTGGTCTTCTTGTCCATAACACAAGCATCATTATCACCACCACCAACACCCCTCACTTCCAATAATCCAGGGTTACAGAGGTCCTTCTCCAAGCCCATGAAACTGTACGGATTATCATAAGGACCCTCAAATCCCCCAGCATTATTATTATTATTCTCTACGCCACCAACTTGTAGTAATTTCTCTTCTTCTTGCAAGATGAACATCGGAGAACTGTTATTATTATTACCGTTAGACCCTCGGAGGTATCCCGTATCGAATACACCGCTACGATCGAGCTGAGGGTTATTAAAAGGGTTAGCAGCAAATTGTGGGTTGTGGTCAAAATTGGAAATTTGATTAGGGTTTTGCATGGAGAACGAGCAGCTTCCCGAGGAATTCGAAGAAGAGTCCATCATGCATGATTCGGAGACAACAACATTGTATTCTTGCATGAAGATCGTTGTTGCTCGTGAAGATCCCGTAATTCCAGAAATGCCCTTGATGAGCCCTTGATGTTGTTGATTCGACGAATCGCTGTTGTTGGGAGACGATGCCATCGAAGCGTTGTTTTTCAGCCTCTTCTTGATGGTCGAATTCCAGAAATTCTTTATTTCGTTGTCCGTACGCCCGGGAAGCCGAGTAGCAATTTGTGACCATCTGATTGTGGCATATAATAAAGTTGAAAATCTAAATGGCTTGAATATTTTTTCTCATTCTAGTTGAAGAGGGGCCACACTTTCAGGAAAACCAACTTATTGTGTTGCAAATTCAGGACATTAATTTCCAAATCGAAGCAATTTAAGGGCAACAGGCGCGAACTGCACGCCACATCACCTCTTTTGATGACGTGGCGATCCAAAATAGGACTCAAAGTTGGCAGCTGGCCTTACATTGTCTCGATTTTGAAAGTTAGTGTCCTAAAATTACGAACCCTTAAGTTTGTTATCCTAACCTATACCCCTTACGAAAAAATTAATCCAGCCAAAATTAAACTATATCATTTGATATAAGCTTTGTAATAAGAGGTTTCAATTAACAATATATTTACAGTCATAAAGACCCAGTAATGTGTGTTTATATACAGTTTTTTTTTTATTATTATTATTACTCACTCACAAGATGCAAAAGAGGATCAACAATGCTAATTATTTTGTTAAGACAATCAAAATAAGATAAATTTAGATTTATGTTACCTATTTCCAAGAATTGAATGCAAGTGAAGAATAAGCTCCTCCTCCTGCGGCGAAAACCCGCCTCTCTTGAGGTCGGGCCTGAGATAGTTAATCCACCGTAACCGACAGCTCTTACCACACCGTTGAAGCCCTGCATTCCTACCAATGTCGCTCCAACAACCTTGTCCATTGGTCGACATGTAGCTCATCAGCTTCTCGTCTTCTTCGGGTGACCACAATCCCTTCCTCAGCTTATTAGTTATAGGCTTATTATTATTATTATTGGAGTTTTCGTTATTCGATTTCTCCTTTGCGATTGTGGAGTCGGGCTTCCTCATTTTCTTCTTGATCAAAATTAATTAAAATTTTGATCAAGAAAAGAGATGAATGTATGAATGAATGAATGAGTGGTGTTGTGTTTGTAACTCAAACGATGGCTTTGATGGGGACTGTGAAAGTGAAGATAAATAGGAGGGCATGATTAGAGAGAGAGATCGTAAAGGTTATGTGAAGTGGAAGCAAAATAATATTTCTCATAGACATATGATGATTGCCTTGTGAGTGAAGATAGGGCCAAGGGGAAAAAGATTAAGGTAGAGTCAAAGACAAGGAGACATATATAGGTATTGTATCTTTTCCTGTCCGTCTTTCTACTCCACCTCATATATTCATCTCTCTCTCTCTCTCTCTATATATATATATATATATATATATATCTCCATGTATGACTGCTAAAAAGAAACAATATGAAACCCTAAACCAAGCCTAAGTTTATGTCTTTTAAAAGTAGATGTTCGAAATCTAAATCAATGAGTATTCTTAGAATGGAAATAGACTTTTTGCGAGACCACAAATGTCTTTACGTATTATTTTAGAATCGAAATATTTGGTTTCCGTATATTACAATGTGATTGTTGTTGTATGTTGGAAATAAAATATATAAATATAAAAATGATACAATGTTAGACATTTGAAAGAAAATTGGAGCAGTGAGGCCAATTTTGAAGATATATTATAGCGTTGTCTTTTGATTCCTTTGCATGAAAAATTACGATAACTAACCAGTAACCAGTAATACTAAGCCTGTCGACAAAAATTTAAATATCATTATATATAACTTAAAAATTTGTTTACTTAATATTGTCGAGAAGCCGAGTAACTAACCAGTAATACTAAGCCGTTAGCTTTGAAAACAATGTCCCAATATTACAAATCCTTCGTCCAGAAGCATTATATAAAAGCATTAACAAAGCCACCTAGTGATTAGCATGTAAGAAATAAAATTTATTATAAAAATAAAAATTCAAAATGGCTGATGTGAAGAAAATTCATAAAGCTTGAATCTTTATTCGTAAAACCCATAAAAGTCGATTCTTGAAACGGTTTATTCAAAACCACGTTTAAGACGACGCATTCTTGATTTTTAAAACCCTAATCACTCGAGCCAAAAAGAAAAGTCAAACTTTAATTTCACCTTGGCCATGCGACCCAGAGAGAGTTGAAGATTCTAATTCCATGCGACGCACGCATACTTTCTTCATCCGCATATAAGTTTGAGAGTTAAGTTCCCATTTTGCGCATCAGTTAAATAATATAATCTATTATAACCATTGCCAGGTATTTAAATATATGAATTACTATCACGACATGAGTCCAATATAATCAATGCAGTCTAAATACTCATAACATGAGACGTGTCACATCTAATATGTCTATTTATTTACGAATTGAATTATATATATACAGTAATATGTTTTTGCTGCGCAGCCTGTCTTCTTTCTTGCTGCGCTTAAAAAAAGAAAAGAAAAAAAAAAGAAATTCACAGTTTGCTGATTTGCGCCGACGTTTTAATTTCTTATCAGCAAATGGAAGACCAAATAAAGCGCAATAATTGTTGGGTACGTAGAGCTCACCTATACTTGTCTACGTCTTCTATAATTCTTTCTTACTGCGCTAAAAGAGAAAATTCCACACAATTTTCGTGTGTGATTATTTTTTCCATCCCAAATAATTTGGTGCTGCGTGGGGAAGGAAGATGCATCAGTGACGAAATAGAGAGAGAGAGAGAGAGAGAGATATCATTTTTCTGCTTATTCACACCGGTCAAAAGACCCGAGAAAGGGGAATGAATAAACAAAGCTTGGTCCTCCCATAATAATAGTGGTGCGCCTTCTTTTTTTTATAATTTATGTATTTTTTGAAATGGGTTTATAGTTCTCATCTTGGTCGCTAGCTACGTATTTTATTTATTGATTTTTTGTTTTATATTTCACGAGTTTAATTCTTTCCAGAGATTAATTATCAAAGGCAACGAGCGGTGGGCGTCCTCATACTCGCCTCTGTCCGTTGTGTACGTAACAGCCACCTCCGGGGCGATCGGATCATCCGGGTTCGGGTCGGTTAGAACCGAGCACAATGGACAACAAAACGTGTGCGAGTAAATAATATACCAAATGCGCATATACGAAATTAAATGAGAAAAAGACAATAAACGCGTACATATATATATATATATATGTATATATATATATGCGTTATTTATCGTTGTTCCTTGAGTTGCAATAACCCAACTATAACTCGAGTAGAAAAAAGATTGGCTAGTAGTAGACAACAATGAAGAAAGGTGGCTAAGCTTTGAAAATCATGGAGAAAATATAGCCAAAAAAGGAATAAAAAATTAATTTTGGATCACTATGTTTACAAAGTTAGTTACCAAATGAGTGATTCAAAATTGAAAAATTGACCCAAAATTGAAAAATATATACTTAGTGACTTAAAATTGAAAACATAACTCAAAATTGTTTTGAGATACAAAGTTAGTGACTTGCTTTTGCAATTATGAAACATAGAGACTCCAAAACGAAAACATATATACTTAGTCATCTAATCTTATAATTTTGCCTTGAATTAGCTATGGGACTACTGAGTATATAAAACGATTAAAACATATATCGCCATGGCTATAGATCTTAAAATGGACAAAAAAATTTGGCTTAATCGGAAAAAAGAATAAATAAGAAAAAAAGAATAAACATAAAAAATTAATATTAAGACGAATAAATAAGAAAAAAGAATAAAAAAATGGAGTGTAGAGCGATGGAAACACGAACCGCAGATATCACAAAAGGAAAGAATCAAGACGTCCACGGAGGGACCGCTTAAGCGGAGAAGGGCTATTAACTTGTAAAGAATTGTACTTAGGGTTGTGTAGGTTTTCTGTTTAGAAAATTAGGAGAAAAAAATGCGTGATTCGACTTAAATACAACTCATTGCCGAAGAATACGTATTTTTATTTCGTGAAAAATAATAAGGAAGACACATTTTGTATCTGGTAAATCTCATCGTCGACGTCAATATACGTCGGATAATTATCCTTAGCCCATCAAGCAATAAGCCCAATTTCCGTTTTAAAAACCTATTTTCGATGAGAGAGCCCACTAAAACTATGATCAATCTTCTCTTTGCAGCTTTCGAAGGTCATTGAAACAAACCAACAATTCTCGTACATACCAAGATTTCCACAGCCAAAGCAAAATATTCCCTCGTCGATTCAGCTTATTCTCATCCTAAATCCTTGATTTTATCTACTAAGTTGATTGATTTGAGCTATTTTCATTGCGATTTCAAGGTCATATAGATTTTTCTTCCAATTTGATTATTAAGTGCAGCTCACGTATGCTACTTCTGATATGAAATTAAGTTTTCAATCTAAATTGTTCTCAAATTTCTTCAATTTCAAAACTTATTTGACACAAAATTGTCAGCTTTTAATTTTAGTTTCCCTAAAATACTACTCCCCAACTAAAAATAGAATTACGCCTGTAAATAATTAACATTTTGAGTAGAAAAAGATGAAAACATAGCCATGAGCAACTTAAAAAAAAAAAGACAGAAATGTAAACACAGCACTGCATTAACCTCATTAAAAAAACAAACTGTTGGAAAAACAGAAGCATCAATATCTTTTCAAAAAGTTCAAACCAAGAAATCATCAATCAACTCATCCACCAAGCCACTCAAGATCCTCTCTTCAATCCCCAAACCCTCGTCAAAAGCCTCAGCCTCAAATTCAATCCACTTCCCATTCTTAAAGCTCATGTCCTTCTCCACAAGCTCATCCATATTGAGCTCCTCCTCGTTAGTCAAGCTCGAAATCTCCCTGTAGATCTCTTCAGACAACCACTGTTTTCGTTCGAACATCCTCGTTTGCTTAGCCCAGAACTTGCAGCTTCCACCAATAAGCTGCTGACACCTCATTTCCAAGCACTCGTTGACACAATCGAAAAGAACCCTACGCTCAAAAACGAACCTTTCTTCTGCAGTTTTGTTGGGTTCGAGCAGTTTCAGATTCTCCAACCGTTGGAAGAGATTTGGAGATATGATCTTGTGGGCTTTTCCTAGGGCAAAGTCCTCTAGCATTAGCTCTCCGCTGCAGAGTATTTCTCTGATGTAGTGTAGTTCCCAGAAGGAAGATGAGTCTTTTGAGTCGATTACGTATGATGTTGATGTAATGGTTTCTGATGCAGTGTGGATAGATGATGATGAGGCGGTGTCTGATATTTCCACTTCGTTCTCGGTTGGATGGGATTTTCCTGTTGGAGAATTTCGGTTGAAAAAATGAGGCTATAATTGAAATTTTAAGAAGGTAAACAATAAGAAATGAATTAAGAGAAAATGATTTGTTTACTGTACCTTGCTCACTGGAATTCATATCATCATCAAATGAGTCACAACTAGCCCCTGAGAAAGAGGGTTGACTTTGAAGATATTGTTGATAGTGAATTTTCCTTTCGTCGCCGTCATTTTCTTCGTGTACTCTCTGGAGGATCACAAATGTGAAGCACGTCATTGCAAGAATCCCAGGAAAGAAAGAAATCTCGAAAAGTATGGGAAAAGTTTTTTGGGTTTGAAAGCGTACAGATAATGCAAGGGAGTCCCTTTTTTTTATATCTATCTGTGTTCACTATGTCTTAGTGAAACTGAAAGCATAGGACACTTTGCATGAAGGACAATGTGCTCTTCACAAGTTGATCCAATCAAAAGAATCTTTTTTTTTTAATACAAAATCACAAGGATCAGGTGGAGCAACGCCTGATCGTGATTAACTATGTCTTGTATATCAATACTCCAAATTCAAAATACTAATACAATAGTGCAAAAATACCGAAAACCCCGATTAAAAAGTCAACTTCCTCCCAAAAAAATCCATCTAAAATCGACCTAAATAAAACTGTAATTTGTCACAGAAACAATGCATATTTGGTAGAGAACCGATAAACCAATGGTATGCAGCAGGGTTTTATAGAACAACAGTGATATGATTGCATAGAACAAGAAAATCTCATAACTGAGGAAGTACCTCGTCTAAACTTTCAGCTTCGAGCCAAAGTTTTTCATGAGAAGATATATCATGCTTTATCAGCATAGCCTCCACCACACCACCACTTGAGCTTCCACTTATTTCGACCGAACCAGACAACGAACCTAACTCCGAAGGTTCTTCCTTAGAAAACTCAACCATAGAACTTAATTCTCTAAGCTTTTTTTCAAGAAGCACGGTAAGAGCATCACCACCAATCATATTAGACCCAGAGGAGGACTCAGCAGAATTGTTGAAATCAGATTCATGCATCAAACGGTCACGATTGGTTACATATGGACTATCTAACTCCAAGTTTGTACCATTTAACTTCGATTTAATTGCTGATTTTTTAATAGGAGATGTAAATGTAAACGAAACAACATCAAGTGAACTCTTCTGATCAGCCACATCCCAGTTAGACTCACCTTCCTGCTTCACAAAAACCATGTCTTTCATCAACAAATCCTTAGGAAAAGTATCACCAGTGTTGGTTGATACTTTTTTCTTTGAATTAGTCGTTTCCCGAGATGAAGAAATCTCTGTTCCTGGCTCAGTTATAACAAAGTTGGTCTTTTTCGATGTAATCCCATTACTGACAACAATTTTATTTACAGTCCTATTGCTTCTCCCGTTTTGGTAACTAGCATTCACTGTAGGGTCCTTTCTGTCTTTCGTTTGGGAACACGAAGGACCATAGTTTTCCACATGCGAACCCAAGGCAGAGTTGCAATTCTGCCTTTGATTATTAAGCCTAAGTGGCTGTGACTGCTTTCTTGGTACACTCTGATTTTCCACTTTCTTTTGTACAGTTGGAAGATTCTTACCAACATGACCATGTTTCACTTCATTTCTCAATCTTGTCCTCTCACTTCTCTGGTTAGAACTTATATAATCTCTTTTCTGAACACTGTTGCCCTTGTTAGGAACTATGAGTGAACTATGTTTCTCCTTATTCTTCAGTCTCTGAGAACCCAATCTTTTTGATTCCTCAGAATACTTATACACATGGCCATCTTGTTTCTTCACACCCTTAGCGGGATTTCTCTCCTTACCTCTCTGGTACCCATCAGATGAACGAGAGAGCACCGAAGATCTATGAGCAGCCTCCATTTTCTCTTTCAAATCACAAATCTTCACCGGTGTTGATGAAGATCCAAGACTCGGCAACTTACCCCTAGCATTCGATCGTGGGCTCTGCTCGATTATCTTAGAAGCAGCTTCAATTATATAAGCTGCATTCTTCGGCGGTACGAACCCGGGGCTCTTGATGGGAGACAAAAGCCTGTGATGACCTATAGATATAGGCCTACTAGCAGGTTTTTGAGGCAACACTTTGGTTTGAAACCTCTCGATTGGACGATTTTGCAGCTTCTGAAGCCTTGAGTCCAACGGGTTTCGACTTAACCCGTCTAATTTATTACGCACACTCTCAAATATTACAATGTCATGTTCATTTTGGAACCCGTGAGAGGGACCCGTCAAGTAACTAGGGTTCCGAAAAGAGTGAAACTCGGTGAATTGGGTCAACAACGGTTGTTCGTTTGCATTCGATGTCGGGAGAGAATCTAAGCCCATAAGGCGTGCCACTACACCGGGTGCTTTCGTTCCATATTCTGAATCTCCACTAGATGAAGAAGCGTAGTAATAATCACCGTGGTTTCTGGTATTTTGAGGAATGTTTCTTGGGAAAACCTGTCAAGAATTATATAGGGAGAGATTGTTCGTAATAATTTGAACACAGATCATTCCGAAAAAAAGTTTTGAAGATGTTTATATACCTGTTGATGCCGTGAAACAAGTGAAGTATGAAGATTCTCTTTTCCATGGTTGGAATTGGAACTCTCTGCATCGAAGTAGAGAGACAATACTCAAACGCTGATAGCTTTATGATGAAAAAAAGGTGGAAAAGAGAAGTAAGCTGAGGGCATAGAAGAGACAAAAACATGGAATTACTTACCCGGTGCTTCGGATTTGCTTGAGAAGAGCTTCTTTCGGGATTTACCATTCCAATCGAACAACTGAAGAAATCCCCCTTTAGCTCCTCGTTTATCAACCTCCATTGCCAAATTCCTTAGTTACTCGAAGCCTTAATGGTCAATACAATATCTCCTCTGTCGAACTAATCAAGAAGTAGTCATCTGCAACAAAGCAAAGAAACCTCAATGTTTTCAACTTTCAGTCGTTAAAAATGATAGATAAAAGCACTGGGGTTCACCTGAAGAAAGGGGAAAAATATTACACACACGAAAACCAAATATGAAGCTCGGAGAAACCCTAGCACAACATTGCACAAGCAAAATGCATGACCTAGTGACAAGCATAACAGTGTACAAATCGAAAATCTTCAGCGCATATCACCACATAACCCTCTCAACACACCACACTCCCCACAGATTGCCAAAATGCAAGAACCCAAACATGGCACGAAAGAAAAAAAAAAAGGCAACAATTTCGAGAGCGATCACTTGTAGAACAAAACCCAGAGGAATAGATTTGGTCAAACCACAATGAGTGATCTTGCGACTCAGTCAACGCAACCTATCATCTAATATTAGCGAACTCGTCTGCGTAAATCTACTAAAAAATGAGCTAAAATTACAGCTACAGTGAAGCGGGCATTGCTTCAACCGATTCAATCCGTGAAAATGGTAAAATAAAAGATAACAATAACACCTTAAGATCTTTACACCTACCGAGTGAAGCGGTAGTAGGTAGACAAGAAACGGCACCTGCTAAACAAGAAAGGGAAAAAGAAATCGCAAAATGTATCTCAAGATCTACTTGGTTCAACGAAGAGAGAGTTGATTTTGAATTTTGATATTATAAAAACAACAAAGAAAACAAAAGGCAGTCGACACGAGAGAGAGAGAGAGTGAGTGAGGACAAAAAGTTACTAATCTCAGTTTTCAAGTGAGCCAAAAGAGTTTCTCAAAAAAAAATTTTAAAAAATGTGAGCCAAAAGAGGATTTTTGAATTAAATTTTTTAAAGAAATCATATTTAAAAAATAAAAAACAATACTAATAAATGTGGAAGTGTGTGTGTGTGTGACAAAAGTGATGTGAGATGTGATGGACTGATGACTCCCGTTTTTATGTCTTTGATGACACAGTATTTAAGCCAATGCGGTAAACATTCAATTGAAAATTGGAATTAATGTAGATTTAATAATTTAAAATAAAATATTCTCACGAAGAATATAATGGTTTTATCGGAATTATTGCAGATTTAATAATTAAAAAGATGATGTTTCTCAGGAAGGATGTAATTTATTACTTGGTTGCAGTGGTTGTGCATCTGTGTATCTATATGTATATGAATATATATCAAATCTATTTGTACCCCACCAAAGACTTTTGAAAAATAAACTATTAATTGCACCCCATGTTTAAAAACTGAATCTTGAAAAAAATGTCACATATTCAAATGAATGTTATTATCATATGGGCCAAGCCGGTCTTATTCAATCCACCTTATTGGCCTAAGAGAGTAAAATAAAAAAGAAAAGATAAAAAATAACATGAAACATTACATCAATTGTCAATTTGTCACGAGCTTAATCAAAGAGTTGAAATTATTACAACACACCATATGGCGAACGCAGCGTTTGCAGGTTTCAATAGGAAAAAAAAGAGTTTGCACTCTCCATTTAACAACTGATATAAGACTTTAAAAGAGGCTTGGTAAACGGGAATACACATCGGCGGAGGCAGGAATTCTCCGCCCTTTGGAAATTGGGGACCATGTGGGAGTTTTATGTGGCAATTTGATGCCCTAAATTATTATTAAATAATTGTTGCTCATCTTCTAAACTCTAATGTTTATACCATATACTTTTATACACTATTTATTTATCTATTATATTATATTAATGGTGAGAGGTAGTTAAAAACTGTCAAATTTGGTGTATCAAAAATATATTCTAATTTGACCCATCTTTTTATAATTTATTTGATATGTATTTAGACATCAATATTTTATTTATTACAATAACATCCTCACAAATAATTATTGTTTAGGTCATTATATCAGAAGCCAAAAATATTATACGCTAAAAAAACGTGAGGCAGGGATTCCCTCGATAACATGGAGTAGGGATGTTCAAACGGGAAAAACCGTATCGAATCGAAGATTTCAAAATTGAATTGCGAACTGAAATTTTGTATCCGATTTTCGATTTGCCAGACCTAATTTATAACATCATGTCACATCAGATATGCACTGAAATTCAATCACTAATTGAATGAATCCAAATGAATTACTATAAAAAGGCACGCAAAAGATGAATAAAAACCATATCAATGTATGTGTGTGATTAAGATTAAAAAAAGGGTCTAGATATCCGTCAGTTCCTGAGTTTTAATCAACACTATTACATTATTGTCTCTCATCAACGACAACATAATTTCCAAAAGTACAGACAAAAACTATCATGTCGAGTAAAGAAAGGGTGAAAAAAGATCAAACATGTGTAATAATAAGAGTAACAACCTCACTGATCCGAAACAAATGTCGATAAGATATTCTTCTTCAGAGTGAACTCATCGAGCTTCGCTGCACTTATCGTCTGCACCAAATAATAGTAGGCCTCAATTATTGATATCAAGTTGTGGTATAAATTTATCTACTTTTGCAATAAGATTTTGAAAATAAGATTATTTTTTGTTATTCTCTTCTCCAAGCAATGACATCCCAATCAAAGTAGTAATAACCCAATGACATCATCCTTACCTTGGCCAACATTCGTTCCAATCTCGAGATTTCGTTCTTGGCGTATTCCGACCCTTTGCCCATACAGCTCTTAGCGGACTTCACGTAGATCTTCCCGTATCTGATGAAAGAAATTATTCGAAATAATTTAAGGACCATCTTTCAAGGGGCAGGCCGTGCAATAAATTAGTGACTTAATTATTTATTTACTCATGTATGTTGGGGTGATGGCGTGACACATAAATTACAGGTTGCAATTTTAAGACAATAAGTTTCGAAATTAAAGCAATTTGAGGACCCATAAATTAAACGTTGCAATTTTAGGACACCAAGTTTCCAAATCGAAGCAACTCAAAGACAATTAGCGCCAGAATTTTGAAACTTATTTTCCTCAAATTGCTTCAATTTTGAAACTTGTCCTATAATAGCAACCTTTAATCTAGGTGTCCTCGAATTTGCTTATTTCGGAACTATTGTCCTAAAATTGCCAGCCCCTAAGTTAAGTGTCCTTAAAATGCCACTCCCCCAAATATACAGACTAAAAAACTAAGCCTATTATATGCCTATGTTTGATTCATTGACGCAAGTAGTGGATTGGTATGATGAGATTAGATGGGAACCTTGCAGCAGAGCCCTTGAGCTTAGCAGCTTCCTCTTCCAGCTTCTTAAACAGGGTTTCTTTCTCCTCTTTCGATGAGCTTAAAAATTCCTTCACAAGGCCATCGAGGCTCTCCACGACACCAGCCTTTACAAGGAGAGGTGGGAAACCTCAGAATCAGATCGTAGACAGAAAAAAAAAGGAAATTTTATAATTAATCTCTAATATATATACCTTGGAGGTCAATTGTCCCTTAGCATCTCGGCTAGTTCCACACTTGTCGTTGATGAAGGTAACAAAATCGTCTACGTCTCTACCACCGTCATAATCTTCACCAAGTTTGTTGCTCTTGGGAAAGAACTTTAATGTAGGGAATCCACTTACTCCATACCTATTAAAATCAATGCCAAAAATTATTTCAATTAGAGTTTGATGGAAGCAAAAGAGGAGCGAAACGATGCAAGTTTAGAAGTGTGTGTGTAGTAATTCTACACTCACTTCTCAGCCAAGTCTTTGTGCTTGTCAGCATCAATGTTTGCAATGACAACATCCTCCTCCAGTTTGAATGCTGTTGCAACTTTTTCATACACCTAAAACCATAGAAATATTAAATCAAATCATTAGAGTGATCGAAACATTAAATCAGATATTTTAATTGATAGATCATTGTTAATGAGAAATGGACTTACGGGAGCAAGGTTCTTGCAATGTCCACACCTGAAAAAAGTACGATGGAACAAATTATGATATCAGTTCCTCCACTTTAGAAAATGCACTTTTAAGTTTTGAAAATGTGTATTTACTAAACATCGCGCGGCTATGCATTAGGGTTACTTATGAAACATTGCTGGTGAACTTACCAAGGAGCATAAAACTCAACAAGGACGTCTTTTTTCTCGTCAAGTACGACTTCATCAAAGTTATCAGGCGACAGAACCACAACATTCGAAGGGACCGAAGCTATCTTAACATTTGTACCTGAGATTCAAACATGGGACGATCGTGATGGTAACAATCGGAAGTCTTCTTCGTCCAGTAAACAAGTTATATTATTACTAAATAATAGAAACCAGAAAATCTAGAAAATGTTCACCCATTTGTGGGCATAGAAGATAGAACAAGAATATTTTCCACAGAAAGATGACTAAAAAGTACATACTTTTTTTATAAAAGACAAAGACACTCACGGTTCAATTTTGAATACAATTTGAAATGTTGGATTACAAAAGCATTTTTAGTAGCAACATAGAAAACATACCTCCCTCAGAGTTCACAAATTCAGCAAGGGCTTCTGCAGATCGTGCACCTTCGTACCTGATAATTTAAAAAGAAAAAAGAAAAGAAAATCTCATAAACATAATGATACAGAATATTTGCTGAGGAAGCAGCTAAGGAAGACAACAAATGTAAATCTATCTACATATTTCTCTTTCACAAAAGGGAACATAATAATGAAAAAACTTACTTCTTTGGCTCCAAAGAACCCTTGGGAAACCACTGGATGGTGGGATAACCAGATACCCCGTGTTTGCTGCAAAGAGACTTATGTTCATCACAGTCAACCTGAAACAGGGAAAAGTTCCATATAGAGGTAAAACTTCTTATATTCTATCATCGAACCTAAAGGAAATCAAGTGAAGTAAATCAGTAAACCAATTGGCGACAATAAGCTCATACGATAAGTGAGAAGATTATTTTAAACCTATACTGCAAGTTCATATTAGTTAACCATCTGTAAATTAAATGAATCAAGAATACAACTTCCAACATGTAACATTTTAGTAACTCTCCAGAGCGTAAAAATGGACAACATGATTATGAGACATAGCAAGCACTCTAGCTGGCAATTTACTGACAACATATCGATAAAAAGCTTTGAAGGAAGATTGAAGATCAACGACTAGGTAGGAATAAGCGTAGCATCCAATACAAGAAGAATCTGTATTTAATCCAAATCGTCTAACCTTTCCAATCAAGACTGACTTTGCCTTCTTAAAACTCGTGCCAAGCTTCTCAAATTCAGGAGCCAATTTTTTACAATGACCACACCTGAGGATTAAACAGTATCTCATAAATCAAACAAAAATCAACTGCGTTTCTTTTTCCTTGCAATAAAGCATTCCACAGTAAACATCCGAAGCTAGTAAGCACGATCCTAAAAATGATCAAATTTCCCAAGCAAAGAAACACGTCAATTCATCCAAATCAGACCCAGATCAGCTCCCTAAACTAAAAAAACTATAGATCTTATCGCAATCAACGAATACATAATCGCAAATACTAAGACCATACACATACGAGAAAGAACACTTTATGATCAACGCACAATGAGGAAAAGAAAAGAAAAAATGGTACAACTCGAACATACCATGGGGCGTAGAATTCAACGAGAGCTCCACGATCCTGACCAACCTCCTTCTCGAAGTTTTCTTCCGTCAACACTACGACGTCGTCAGCGAACGCCGATGCAAACAACGACAGCGCCAGAGTGGCGATGATCAAGCGGATCATTTGCGAGCTTACCATATTTCCTATCTTGGGATTTTCTTGTGAAGAAAAATGAATTGAAAACTAATGGGGTTTTGGGAGTCATATATATAAGCGTAGCTATGTAATAATATCATTAATAAACATTTCCTTTGTACTTTTATATTTTAAATCTATAAATTTATTAAATAATCGGAACGCATTGCTTTACTTTCTCTAATTTCCATTACCGGATGCAATTCTAGAAAATAGGGGTCGAAGTGACATGGCCCAACCAATCAGAAGAGGCCACGGCTACTGAATAAAGACCAAGACATTTTCTTAAGGGGTATTCTCGTAATATTCTTCCGTCACTTTTTTTATTTTTTGGCAGGTAATTAAGGAAGAAATAATTCGAGATGAATTTAAGAGTAAGTTGAAACTTTAAAGGGTAATAAATAGGAATTTATCCTATATTGTTGTTGTCAACATGAATGAAATGACTACACACATGTTGGGAGTTATTAAAGATCAACGACCACTCTTGTTGGTTATTCACTATCGTGACTTAAATTCTTTCAGTACCATTTGATGTTTCAACTTCCTGATTAGTACTCTTCCAAGTATTTCTTCATGTTCAGTACTCATCTGCGAAAAATTGTGTGTTTAATATCACCAAACATTGAAATGGTCTCATTATTATATCAAATGGTCTCATTATTATACCAATATATTCAATTATTATACCAACTGTTATCACTGCTATATAAAGTCAAATTTAAGAGTATTTTATCACTATTATACCAATTATTCACATTATTATACCAATATATTCAATTATTATACCAAGTCAAATTTAAGAGTATTATATTATACCAAGTGTTTCCATTATTATACCAGTATATTCAATTATTATACCAACTGTTACCACTGTTATACCAAGTCAAATTTAAGAGTATTATATCATCATTATACCAAGTGTTCTCATTATTATACCAATATATTCAATTATTATACCAAATGTTATCACTGTAATACCAAAAGTAATGTTATTATAATATCCGAATTGTTTGGTATATATTCGAATTTATTGGTAGAATAATCAATTTTATTGGTATAATAAGCGGTTTTGTTGGTATAATAATCGTGTTTTGTGGTATAATACGCAAAAATCACTTTCGTATAATACACAAAAAATATTATTTTTGGTATAACAGTTAGTATAATAATTGAAAATATTAGTATAAATGTGATAACAGTTGGTATAATATTCTTAAATTTGACTTGATATAAAACTGAAGATAATCGAAATAATAATTATGTATGAAGAAGGGTTATTATTGTCTTTTTAACGTTTTTTAGGTACCTAACTCACAATTTTTTTCAGATAGGTACCTAACATGAAGAAATAATTCAAGGGGTATTTAAGAGGAAGTTGAAACGTTAAAGGGTACTGAATATGAATTTACCCCTTTTTTTGTTCTTCCCAAAATTTCCACAGAATGACGCGAAATACAAAACTCAGTCGGCAGAGAGAGAGAGAGAGAGCGGCGAACCATGGAGAAGCTTCCTTCCAAGCACACTACCGGCAGACCTCAGGTCAGAGCACCGATTCCCGTTAATCTTTCTGTTTCCGTCTCTTTTTTTGGCTTCCTAAATTTCGTTGCTGTTAGTGCTTTGTATTACGTCTCTGTGCCTGAATTAGTATGGCCTTCTTATTTCATGTGTTTGATGTTGATGAACGGTTAATGACTTCAACCTGTTTCGTGTCTTTTGAAAGAGTGGCTCACTGCCCTTGATAAACTAGTAATTTAGTAGCTAAAGAATGTGTGGGGGTCATTTTGGTGTATTTGCAATGGAATGGAGCTGTTTTGTTGGATATATTTTTGCGTTTAGAGAACTCTAGAAAGGAGAAAACCCAGGAATGTGAGGGGATTTTGAGTCATTGCACGGATTTATGAGTGGAATCTATGTCGAATAGCAGGACTATGATGGACTTTTGAGTAATTTACAAGAGTGGGAGATGTCATTCGAGAAAGAAAATAAGAAAATCAAGCCAGATTCCGCTGCCACGGGCAAGATGGTAAGAAGACTGAGCGAAGCACTAAGCAGTATATCTTCCGATATATCTTTATGCGGGTTTAAGACTTTTGTTATGCAATTGCAAGTATGGTTACATTTTTTGTTCATGTAATATAATTGGCTGCTTAAAAATCAATTGAATCTTTGCGTTGATATGATGTGCTTTTGATATTTCCCCATTGGACATGACTGTATTGGTGACTGCCTAGTTTTATTGCTCAATCTGATGCATGAGTCCTTCAAACCAAGTCACTTTATGGTAGCCTTTATTGGGATTTCTTTTTAAGTCAACCGAAACCATGTAAGGAGACTTGAGGTTGTTTTCATGAACTTAAAATTTATGAACTTAAAACTTGTAAATATCTAATGATTTCTTTTGTATGATTTCTGTAACATATACTATAAGGAGCTTACATTTCAGGCCCATAGAAACAAGGCTCGATCCTCTGAAAGCCTCGGAGCTAACGAGAAAAATGCCTCTCCCTTTACTAGCACCACAGGTTCTATCAGAAACTATGATAACTTAAACGATTATGAGGCGTTAAGTCGTTTGACAACAGGCGGCAAATCCCAGGAGACCTTTCTCGATGCGAACGCCGAGAAAGAGTTGGTACGGCCCCATTAAGGTCTATGCTGTGGTTGTTTAGGTAAAAATCGGATGCTGCAGTATGCTGATGTGTTGCTAGTTATTTTACAGGGCAATGATTTTTTCAAGCAGAAAAAGTTCAATGAAGCAGTGGATTGCTATTCAAGAAGCATTGCCTTATCACCCACTGCTGTGGCTTATGCAAACAGGGCAATGGCATACATTAAAATAAGAAGGTATTTAAATTATATGTGGGGAGGAAACTCGCTGATTCTTGTATGAACATCTTATTGTTTTAAAATTTCATTACTTTCTTTTTTCAATTCAATTAGGTTTCAGGAGGCTGAAAATGATTGTACAGAAGCCCTGAATCTAGACGACCGGTACATAAAGGCATATTCTCGTAGGTCCACTGCAAGAAAAGAACTTGGCAAACTCAAAGAAGCCATGGAAGGTATGGTGATAAATTCAGCATACATTTACATATACATATATATTATATTCGTGTTCCTAATGTAATTTGACTAAGCTGGTTGTATCCATGTGTAGATGCGGAATTTGCTCTGAGGTTGGAGCCACACAACCAAGAGATCAAGAAGCAGTATGGTGATTGCAAGTCTTTGTTTGAGAAGGTATGCTGTAAACTTTGCATGTCATGTGTACAACATAGCTCTGATACTGGTGCATCTATAATTGATGCCGGTTCTATTAGAAATTTGCTCCCTTTTGAGTCTAGCACTTTTCTATAAGTTCGTATGTCACAACCAATTCGAAAATTTGTTCCCTGCTCTCTCTCTTGGATGTTTTTCTTTAAGATTTAGGCCTAGCTGTTCTTTATTTGATGTTGAAAATTTGAAATGAATTGAATCTTGTGAAAAGAAACATCCCATGTCTATTTTTATTGATAGGCACACATCATCTAATAACCCATGATATTGGGACAATTAGGCACCATTTCATTTGACAAATGAAAAAAAAAATACTGTGCCTTGAATATTTTTTGCATTGACGGGGGTGTAAACATTGTTATATTGAGTAGAACACGGAGCTATTAACAATATAACTTCTTAAGATAAGAAACAGCATGATGTCATCTCTTTTCTGATGAAATCATCCACGTCTATTGTTTTTTCTGCTACAGGAGATTCTAAAGAAGGCATCGACTGATAAATCAAAGCCAGACAAAGCAAAAGCCAAGGAGGGTTCAGCCGGGAGAGTGGCAGAAATCCCAGAAAATAATCTCTTGGTTTTGCATCATTCTTAATTATCCATATCTATTAGTATAATATGTTCTAGAGGAGTAAATGCTTGTCTATGATATGTATTGTTCTCCCTTAGCTGATTCATCAACTTCCTTCCATCACCCTTACAGCTTGCATGTGTAATAAATACCTTCTTATTTTTCGATCATGCAATTGTCTTAATGAAAAAATACTTATTCAATCAACCATTGTTGTTTGGCAGGGTAATAGAGAAGTTGCTTCATCTCCGGTCGTGGAAGTTCAAGCAAACAATGCAAGAGTCAATGCGTCACACAATGGTGATTTAGGAACTTCAAATGCAAAACCATATATTGATAAGCAGCATAAACAGGAACTAAGGGCATCCGTGCAAGAACTTGCTGCAAATGCTGCAAATCTTGCAAAAGCCAAAGCCACAGAAAATATTGTCATGCCAACTTCTGCTTATCAATTTGAGGTGTCTTGGCGAGGACTTTCGGGGGATCAAAGTTTACAGGCTCGCCTGTTAAAGGTTAGGAATAAAATGCCTTCTCTTGGTGCACCTTTATTGTTCACTCTTGCTATGATGCTCTCTAATTCAATTCCGTTATATTACCATCATTTGAATGCTTTTAGAGAAATGTATAATATTTGTTTACTGAAATTGAATTTGAGAAATTAAACCGTGTTAGTGTTTGATATTTATCAGGCAACTCCACCAACTGCACTACCGGGGCTATTTAAGAATGCCTTGTCAGCACCAATCCTCGTCGATATGATTCGGTATATCGCCACCTTTTTCATGTAATAAATTTATCTTCATTTTAATAAGAACAACAAAATTCTGTGTATGAGATGAGTATATATTGGTTACTGGTTTTGTCCTTTTTGCAGGGAAGACACGGCATTATGCGTTGAGTACTTGCAGAACCTGACCAAAATCCCGAGATTTGATATGATAATCATGTGCCTTTCATCGGCTGATAAATCCGGTATGTTAATCCAATATTATAACTTTCTTTGCCTATTTTATTACACACAATGTATGTGGATTAATTAAGCGTGACTTCTGTGTGCTGATGTTAAAATTTGTTTGTGGGCATCTGTTAACATCAAATTATGATTTTCGAGCAGATATTCTCAAAATTTGGAATGAAGTTTTCAGCAAGGGAGGCCCAGATTTTGCTCAGATCATCGGTGACTTGAAGCCGAAATATTGCTCATGAATGTATGTTTTAGCTTCAAATTTTGCATTGTATTGACTGTGTTTTTTGTTGCATAGACGAAAAAATGCATGAAGTTTTGCTCTGAGATGCATTGTGACCAAATTCTCGACCATTTTTATGTCGAAAATTAATTTGTTTTTTTCCGGAGCTTTGTTGAGATTTACGGCGACGATTTTTTTATTTTTATTTTTTATTTTTTTTGGCGTTGAGATGTGTAATGAAGACGGTAATTACATGCATCAGAATTCAACAATTGTGTAACATCACTCGATATGAATTTAGTGACGTCGTAAAAAATGTAATCATGCAAGGACAAAATACTGAGTGGTCACATACATTTTGCTCATCCAATAATCGAAGTCTAGCGTACATAAATTTGAGCGATAATTCATTCGTTGTTATTATTCTTCTACAATCTTCTCAAATATTTGAGCAGTAATTATCAACCTGAATAATAATTACTTTACCGAAAAAACGACTAATTGAGTGGTAGGAAAATAAATGCGCTTGGTCCAACAGTTTGGGTTTGGGTGTTCTATATAGGGGCATTAGAGTGATTTACAAAATAGACATTGTGTGCAATATATTACAAAAATACCCATAATATTTTATCTATTTCCATTTCATATTTTTCTAGTAGCCATATATTTATGATTATTCTTTATTGGATTTTTTGTATAAATGATGTTGAATTAGACACGCAAACATGTCATATCAATATGTTATATCGGTTTCAGGCCAAAAATTCTGGTTCGGTTCCATAATTATCGCGCTGATTTCGATTTCGATTACGAAGAAAAAACCAATAATCCATAATGAAGCCACATACTTGCAAGGGAAAGAATCACCAAGAAGTTGTCTACTTTTACAAAATGAATTATAAAAAAAAAAGGCCTCCAATCTCGTTATAATATTATTATCTTGTTAATTCAAATTTCATATCTGTTACGTGGAATCTTCTTAAATTTAAACGAGATCTAAACTTGATAAGTGTCAGGACCCGCCGTCAACCTCGTGACAATAAGAAATGTAAGAGGCTTCACGTAACAACAAAATTTGTAATGAAAGTCAATAAATGCTAATGAATGAAACCGTTAACAGCTTTCTTCAGCTTCCTCATTAATCAAAGGTAAAACATCACCTCGATCGTGTTAATGCTCTAACCTCCAACTACTTAAAATTCATACGAGTAAAAAAAATCTATTACTTCGATCGGTTGGTACTTAGGTGTCACTCCATCTACTTTCTGTCCCTTCTTTTAATGTCGGGCTCTAAACGGTATTCAATTTGGTGGTTTCGTGTCATAAATTTTATATTATAATCATACCGTAGCTTCTTTTTTAGTTATATATTAAGGGTATGAGATCCTTTGTTCTCATTTGTTGTTTTAATCCGGTGTTCCATACACCAGATTGTGACAAGTGTTAATCTAAGTTAATTTTTTTACACGTGTCACGATCTGGCGGGTGGAACACCAGGTTGAAACATCAAATGGGCACAGAGAATCCGAACTAGATATTAAGAGTATTTGTCCCACATATTCATAGTCATTATATAAATAAAAAAGAGATATTTTTCTATGTAATCAATCAATTTTGAAACAAAATCCTCCATTTAACATGACATCACTGTAGGTTGAACCTGCGTGTTATCATGCTTTTTGACTCGCTGTCACTCGATTTGATATGTACACATAGTTTACTTTCAAATCATGACATATGTGAAGGACGTGTTGAGATTATATGTCTCATATTCGAAAACCTAACTTTACCCTAATCAATATGTAAATTAAAGAGGACTCCCCTCTCATTTTCAATTGTTTTTAGGATAGAAACCTTAATCTAATATTACACCGTGCTCCACCTATAATTTCAGTTATGAGACGATTATGACTTTTTACAGCGCGGTCCACCATAAATGTTAATTATAGGACGATTAGTGCTTGAGAGAGACTAATTTTCCTTGCATATGTTCTCCATCTCAGTCCACACAGAATTCAAATTAAGGAATTCAAGCGAATTCGAACATGGATAAAAATCTAACTTACCGATAGCTTCATCTGCATGATAATATTAAAATACGAAGGTATGCATATATATATATATATACATACATATACATTTCAAGTATCATTGATGGATACGTTCCAACAAGAAATGAAGTCATGTCTCACTTAGTTCGTCACAATCAATTTTTGGAGACGAGACATTAGTTAAAAGACTACACGATAATTTTCTTTTTTTTTTTTTCTTTTTAACTTTACTTTAAATCCAACAACGACATTCATTATAATATAACATTAAACGCACACAACCTTCCTCAACTACTATATATTAACACACACAAAACCCTCTCCCTACTCACACACAAATCCCTCAAATAAACAAACATAAAAAAAATAAAAAATAAAAAATAAAAATGTCGTCGTCACTCATCACCGACGAAATCCGAGCCAAGGCGTCGCAGCTCTACCGAGGCGACGAAATCTGCCAGGTGAAGTCCAAGTTCCTCCTCACGGAGATGGGCCTCCCCAACGGCCTCCTCCCGTTGACCGACATCATCGAGTGCGGCTACATCGAGGAGACCGGCTTCGTCTGGCTCATACAGAAGAACAAGCGCGAGCACCGGTTCGAGAAGATCGACCGGCCGGTCAAGTACGCCGCCGAGGTGACCGCCTACGTGGAGCCCAACAGGATCAAGAAGCTCACCGGCGTCAAGACCAAGGAGCTCCTCTTGTGGGTCACGCTCAGCGACATCTACGTCGACGACCCACCGACGGGGAAGATCACGTTCAAGACCCCAACGGGGCTTTCGAGGTCTTTTCCGGTGGAGGCCTTCGAGGTCGAGGTGGACGAAGAGAAGAGAAAGGAGACCTTGCGTAAGTACGAGGAGGGTCTTAATAAGGCGGCTGCTGCTGCTGAAGATGGTGACGTGGAGGCCGTGAAGAAGGAGGAAGAGGAGGTTAAGGCCGTTGATGGAGGTAATAATAATGTTGTGGAGGTTAAGGAGGTCTGATTTTTTATTTTATTTTTAAAGTGTGTTATTATCGGTGTTGTGTGGCCTTTTCCCTACTAAGCGTAATCATATATGCTGTAATAAATATCTATCAAAGGGTATCATTGAATAATTGTAACTTTTTTTTATATAATTGTGAGTTTGATGCTTTTTGTGTGTTGAATCATGTAAGAACTTGATAAGATCATCAATTATTTTTTAATATATCAGCAAAAATGAGAGAATAAAAGAACATATTTTTGAAGAGATATATCAAATTCATCAAAGGCGCATTGCAGAGATTCTTGAATTTCTTCTTTGTTCTTATTTTGAAGAGATATATCAAATTCTCTCTTCTTTAATAATGTCTGATTTTTTTTTTAAGTATGTTATTATCGGTGTGTGGCCTTCCTTTAAGCGTAATCATATGCTTTAATAATAATCTATCAAAGGGTATCATTGAATAATCATTACTTTTCATAGTTGCGAGTTTGATGCTTTTTGTGTGTTAAATCATGTAAGAACTTGAAGAGATCATCAATTATTTTTACATCAGAGAATTGTAAGAACATTATACATCAGCAGAAATTAAGAGAATAAAAGAACATATTTTGAAGAGATTATCTGAAATTCATCAGAGGTTAGTGAGCTTGTAGTAACAGTTGTCGCCGGAGAGAAGAATCTGATAAACACTTCCACAAGGGCACTTGAAGTGAAGCACCAAAGAGTCTCCGTTTTGTTTCTCTACCCACACAGCTTCTTCTTCTTCTTCTTCGGTCCCGGCTTCGACAGCACTGCAGTTATTGCCCTGCTAATTTTATAATATGATTTAGTGGAAGATATGAGAATTAAAAATAGTATGGAAATAAAAAATGTGACCTTGTATTTGTTAGCATTTTCATCATCGGCACCATATTTTTCTGTAGTCGTGTTGTCGACGATATCGTTTTCTTCTTCTTCATCTTCTTCATTTTCGGGAACCACTTCGTCCCACCATTTTTTCATCTCTTTCATGCGTTCTCTTATCCTCTTCAGCATCTGCACGATTTTTTTTTTTCGAAAATAATAAAAAAAAAGAAGCAATCAAGAAACTGGGAAATAATAATAATAATAAAAAAAGAACGTATGATGAAACGACGCCGCATAATACCTGGGTATCCGGGCTCTCGGAAGGCGACTGAGCAGTTCTCTTTGGGACGCGTGGAGGGATCCCATTGGACACGGGGCTGGGATCGGAAGCGGTGCGCTGTAGAGGATTCTGATTCTGAGTAGAGGGCAACGATTCTTGAACCGGCGGCGATCGTATTGGTTCGGAGATGGTCCGACGGAGGAGAGGCGGCGGCGGCGGCGACGAGTCGGTCTTGTTGGGGAAAGGGCAGGGAAGGGTCAGCTTTCTGAACGCGCCGCCGCCGCTGGCAGGAGCGGCTCTCTTTGAAGATGGCAGAGACGACGACGGCGATTGCCTCTTGTTCTTGGGGGAATTTCGGTTCTTGCAGGGATTTTCGAAGCTCGCGTCGTCGCATTCTTTGAGGAATCTGAGATCTTGAAGATGATTGGTGTTCGCAGTCTCCATTTTTTTTTTCTCGGATTTTCTTTGTTGCGCGTGTGTGGAAGTTGTAAGCTGAAAGTGCGATGAATGAGATATAATATCAACGCGCCACCATCAGGCGGAGTTATATATATATATATATTTTTTTGTATGTATATATACTTTGTGTGTGTGTGATTTGGCGGTTAACATAAAGATTAAAGTGGGCTTGAGTTAGGGAGGTCATGAAATCGTGGCAGTCATCAGCACGTTATAGTTATACAATCATAATTTTTTAGTTAAATTCGTCGACAATTGGTGTTCCACTATACGTCTCATTCATACTGACCATTCAATTTTAAATCATAAAATCGTTGTTATTTTCTGTAATTTATATGATAAAAACAAATTAACACATCAAATTTATTCTTTATTTCATGATGATCAATTGATATCCATATCTTATATTTTTTCGATGTTCATAAAAATTGTTTTTTCGTAAATTATAAAATATGGGACGTGGGACATCATTTATGAGACATACGATTCAACCGTTCATACGCATGTGTGCATTTATATATTATTTTATATTTAGATTTATTACTTAAATTGGAATTAACTTTCACTTTTTTAATAAATTATTAATTATAAAAAAATTTGATTGGCTAATATTGGATACACCAAATTGACAGTTTTTAACTTGTTTGACCAAGAGTATAAATTTTTTTTTTTTAATTAAAACCCCCATTTTAGTTCTGAATATCTAAAAAACAATATATCCGCCATAACATTGAACGGGAACTGGCTACATAATTAGCTACATAGTCACATTGTCTTGTAACAAAATAAAAGCAAATCGAATTAAAACAAGATTTTTTAATTTTTTTTTCCGGAGGAAATCAGAGAGGATTAGTCCAACTCAAAGCGGGGAAAGGGAATCATAACAACTTATTGAGTTATGCTTTCAGCACAATTCAAGGCCTAAGCCAACATATTTACAAGTCTTTCTTTCACATCTTACCTATAAGAAAAAATAAAAATAAAAAGAAAATACCGAACCCACCTACAACAACTACAGATTTTACAGAGAGTAAAATCAATATATATTCAATTTTAATAGATTTAAAAATAGAAAAATATGGTCAAATATCTCCCATCCCCATCAGACAAGAATCTGAGACTTAGCCAGCCTCCGCGAGCACTTGTTGCGGTTCGAATTGCTCATGGCGCAAGCACATATATCCAAAAGCTCGTAATCTTCGTCCCAGTAAAGCTTCGAAGCCATCTCGGGATTTTCGAGCAGCATCTTCGACGTCAGAAATCCCGCGACCGACCACGTCTGGTAGAGCCGGGCCTGCTTCCCTATGAACTTCCCGTTCCTCGTGTCGTAGTACTCGGGCCACCCGTCCCCCGGGAGCCTCTCCTCGGCTACTTCGATCGCCTTACGGGCCAAGTCGGCCCGGCCCATCTTCATGCATGCAAGGGTGAACTACACCACAGAGAGAGAGAGAGAGACAAAAAAAGGAAAAATAATTTGTAATAGAACGAATTAGAGGGATTTAGCCCACGAGTTTATATGTAGGTCACAACTATTTCATCTAACTGACCGACGGAGCCAGCATCGAGCCAGTGGGTGTCATTGGACCCCACTGGAGTTTTTTTTTTCTTTATAATTGTTAATATTACAAAATAACCCATAATTTAGTTAAAATTAATACAAATGACCCCACTGAAATTTTATATTTTGATTTGGACCCATTGATAAAATTTTATTACTTAAACTTGGACCCCACTAGAGTCAATCTCTGGCTCCGCCACTGATCCCAGCCCCAAAACATTGTAATTTCGCCATCCAAAAGACGCTTCATTTTCAATCAAGAAAAGATCCCGAAACCAATACTCGAAAAAAAAGCTCTCACTTGCCACAGGAGCGTCGGCCAAGATCCGCCGTTATGATACGACCAAGGCCTGAGCAAAGATAAAGCCACGTCATTTATCGATAAGTGAAGCCTGAACTTCAGGCTCCGTTTGGTACGCGGAATTCGTGCGTGTAAAAAGACAGAAGGAAAACGACGTCAGCGTATCAAACAATGATACGCTACGCTCCGAGCGTCGTACCATTGCACCTCTTCTTTTCTTTTCCAAATCAAAATCTTTACACCAAACAGGGCCTCAATTCCAACAAAAACTTACGTGTTCTTCGGGTCGGACCCGGTTATAATCCGCCACTCCTCGGCCTCCAACGCGGGAAAGCAAATCTTGAGAGGCATCTGACCGATAAGATCCTCCCACTTAGCCTCGATCAGATTAAGAATCGCCTCGTTCTGCTTAGGAGTCCCCACCGACGACACCACGGCCCACAAATTCCCGAGGGTGAAGAACCTAAAGTCCATGTGTGCCGGCTGGAGATTGCCAATAAAATATCCGCCTCTCTCGGGAATCCAATGCATCAACCAATGCGGGATCTGCTCGGGATATATGTTGAACTTGTTGGTGGCCTCGATCGAATACTCCTCGGTTTTGTACCGATAGATCTCGTTGATCTTCTTCATGTCCACCCAATAATACTCTCTGATGTGGAACGAAAGAGCACTGAGCCTATTGTTTATGGAGCTCACCAAGTTCTTTGAGCCTTCGTCCACCGAAAGCATCTCTCTCGAGCAACGAAGGGCAGAGTAAAACAGAGCCTGTGAGCGTAAACAAGTGGAATCCCGTCATCGTTTTAGTGGGCTAAAGATTGAATTTTTAACCGATTTATAGCACGAAAAATGAACCCACTTGAATTTCTAGGGGGTGCCCGTGGATTCCCATTCGTCGATCTATCATGCAAGAGCCGTCGGTGACGAGCAGAGAAGGAAACATGTCGAAGCCGTCGGATAAGCAGAGGTTCATGATGAGCTTTATTCCCATTTGCACATCGACCCTCTCTTGCAACGCGTAGTCCCCCGTGAGCTTACCGTATGCTCTCAACAAGATTATCCACCAGAGTCCTAACGTGTAATTAGATAAGGATTTAATTGTATGAAGCTTCTAATGCGATCATATAAGATTATACTGAGAACTACTATTAAAAAGGATGAGTGAAATTCGAAGAAAAGGCACATATGTACCGGAGTCCACGGGAGCCACACGACCGATAGCGGATTCGCCGAAATCGGGATCGAGAACTTCTTCGAATTTATTCTCGTCGAGAGCCACCGTTCTAACTTTGAAGCTCGCGGGCATCAGGCCCTGCCCGGGGCTGTAACAGTCCACCGTTTTCTCCCAACTCTGGAGAAAATGAAGGATATGATAAGAAAAAGGGAGAATACGTAAATTGGTCCCCGATGTTTGCCCTATGGACCAGCTTTGTCCCTGATGTTTCACGTGAACTAATTTGGTCCCCGGTGTTGCCAAAAACGAACCAAATTGGTCCCTCCACAATGTGGCAGTCAATTTAGACGAAAAATCGGCACGCGATGAGCCTATGACTGTCGTCCCAAAATGACGCATGCTGATAAGTGTCATTTTCCGCCTAAATTGACGTCCTCATTGACAGAGGGACCTATTCGGTTCATTTTCGATAACGTCGGGGACTAAATTGGTCCATAACGTACTCATCGGGGACCATTTTAGGTTATATCTCGTAAGACAAATATAAATTTATGGATCAAATCTAACTTACTCAACAAAACACGGAGCTTCAAGATCCAATCTCAGAAATATTACCTCTCCGCAAGAAGAATTAAACCCAAATCCTAAGTTCATATAGAAACAATACAACCCCGGAAAAAATTGAACACCTAAATAAAAAAACGAACCTGCAGCTGCAAAGTGTGGAGCAAGAAGTTCCTCACTATCTCTCCTTCTCCCTTCAACAAAAACGCAAACGCAGAAGGAACAAAATCCCGAATAAACACTTGATCGTAATTAAGGGGAAGCTTATCGTTGGGATCGTTTGCAGCCACGGTGCCCACCGGGCTCCCGCAGTAGCTGACGACGGCGTTTCTCAGCAATCTCCACGCTTCTTTCTCGTTCTCGGGCTCATCTTTCTCCTTCAAAGCCTCTTCTTTCACGTGATCGTTGGCAGCAACGGGAACCTCCTCAACGTTATTACAAGGTTCATTGAATCCCCTATCCACCACCGCGCTCTCATCCAAATCGATCTTCTCCACTACCAATGGCTTCGCGTCGTGAACTCCGCCCTGCACGTAAACCCTCTCGAAGCTCTTATCGTTCACGCGGGTCTCGATTGACGTCGACAGGTTCTTGATGTTCGAAGGAACGTTATTAGTGATCGAAAAATGGGTTCTTTCGTTCAAGAGAAGAATCCTTGATTGGTCCCACGGGATGAATTTGCCTCTCACGGCGTGAAAGCCTCGGGATTGAGGACCAAAATCATACAATTTTCTACGATCAAAATCGACAAGCGCACTGCCAACAAATGGCGTGTTCTTGCAAGGCAGCAAAAAGATTCTACAAGGAGGCTTCATTTTGAGGATTTTGGTGATGTGCTTCATTTCATTCGAGGGAAAAAAGAAGAAGAAAAGAAGAGATTTTTTATCGAGAATACAGAGAGAAAAGACGGAAAAGAATGATAATCTACTGAGATCGCGTGGATACTCCGCAGCAACACACAATCTATCTAGCTATTGGAGGATCTTTGATAAAAAAATTGTGGAGCGGGGAATAATTCTCGGAGAATAACGATCGGATATTGGGCGAGAAAAGATGTGATGTCCAATTAAGATTCTTGGTCAAGTGGTGATGTAATGGACCAAAAATGGGTTTCTTACGCTTTGCCCTTTCTTCTTATGTAGACGGTTGACAGCGAAAAGGGAAGCTTCGTAAGCGCGTTTACACTCTTAATGGGTTGCCTAACATTACAACGACATAACAAACAATGCTTGGTAAATAAATCACTGTGTTATAATCGACGATTAACAGTGCAGCCAAGAGCTACAATACCTTCTTATTCAAGTCCTCAGAGCAGAGAGCACGTCGATTCCTGGGAACGAATCGTGCGAATGGATTTGAACCCAGTTAAAGTTTATTCCACCCCGTCAATTTTCTCTAACAGTGGCTATTATTGGAATAAATTAAAAAAAATCAAGGGATAAATTGTAAATTTGTATTGTAATTGGCATACCAATTAATTTGGATGATTGACGGCAACGAGCTTTAATAAAATCCAATAGATATTGGATCTAATCTTGTATATGGAGCTTAATCTAAACATAATTTTCACTTTTCTGCATGTAATTAACTTCCTAATTAGATGGCAAATTATCTCATATAATACATCCCCGAGGACACGACCCACTGGTTGGGTCCTGACTTTTCGGAAGGTATTCCTACTCATATCTGATTATGGACTAATACCTAAATATCCGCGTGGGCTTGCGCCACACAGACATGACGGATGCTTTAATTAGGCCACACAACTCTAATTGCCGTTGCTGGGTGAAGATTGAGACATTAACACCTGTCCCCATAGTCGATTGAGTTGAAATACCTCATGTTCAATAAAATTATCTTACAATCCCTCATATATTAGACATCTTCGAAGGAAACAAAAAAAAAAAATAAAAAAAATCAAGGGGGCAAAACGGGACGACTATCGGGATTATACAACCCCTCGAGCAAAGCAACCATAATCCATACCACGAGGGCGCCGACGACGGCGGTACGAAGCGTATGACTGCACGAGTTATCAACCATTACCTCGTAATGATCGTGCGTGGTGCAGGTGCAGATGGTGAGGAAAATGAAAGAAAAAACTTACGAAAGTTATTTTTTCTCCGATTTTCTTTTTCCACACTATTTTTCTCGTTCCAAACACAGCCTAAAATGTGGCCTGCTTGTAGGCGGTTGTGTGGATCGTTTTTGCGGTCTTCTCTCTCGTCAGGTTCCAAGCGGATTATCTCCTTGTGGTCGTGTTTGCTTGACTCTGAGTGTTGCCAACATCATTGGCTTCACGAGGTGTAGTAAAAGGTATTGTTTCAGATTTTTCTGCTAAATTTCTCTGCGTAGCTGCTTTGATTTTTTAGCAAAAAAGATTGAATTTTTCTTGCAGATGCTAAGAAGCAGCTTCAGGCATTTGCGACGCAGACCATTGCTTCTCGGGTTTCGTCTACTATTCAATCGGCCTTCACGTGAAAGGGAGAGACGACGCCGTCACAAGTCTGCCTATTTTTCTCTCTTTTTCGGCTTCGGTGTCAGCTGTTACCATATCTGGTTCTGTCTATACGCTTGTGCCAATCTTTGTATGCAATGTATATTTACAACCTCTGCGTGAGGAATTATATGTATAAAACAATTGGATTTCATCTAGGGTGCGTTTGGATTCGTGTATTTGAATTGAATTCCGTGATTTCAAATTATAAATTTCAAAATCCTAATTTTAAATCCAAATTCATCGTTTGGCAAACGTTAGGATTTCGGAATCCGGATTCCAAAATGCTCGAGCTCCAACTCATGAAACTCGTCGAGTCCGACCTCGAAGTTTTTATTAAATTTAAAATGTACAAAATAAAATAAAAAACTAACAAAATAAAATAAGCTCGTGAGTCGGCTCGCGGCTTTCGATCATCGTTCGTCGAGCTTAAGCCAAGCTATTTTCGAACCAACTCGACGTCGTACGTCGAGCTCGAACCACCTCATCGAGCACGGAGTTGGCTCAACTCATTGTTCACTCATAATTGTTATTATTATTATTATTTATGAAAATTATTACGTCGAGACTTTGGATTTCGAAAACGGACAACTTGAGGTCGTATTTCAAAATCATCAAACAACAAAAGACATGAATTCTCCTCGGATTTGGATGAAATCGAAATCCAAATCCGAGCGGTTGTCAAACGGATGATTTGAAAGAAATCTGGATTTCAAATCAAAATTCGAGAATCCAAACGGACCATTAATGAATTTCTTAGTTTTTTTATTAATAAAAATTAATTTACGATTGGCTAATTAATCCAATTTATCCCTCTGCAAAGGAAGGGAGAAAATTATCATAGAGAGGGGGAGAAAAACACTAACCGAAAAGAAAAAACTAAGAATCTACCACAATACAAATCAGATTAGAACTACAGATATTACAACAAATCAGATTAAACACCGTGTCTCTCAAGTTTAAATTTTGCGTACTTTTTCATTTTTTTTATGTCTTCAATTTAAAGAACTCGTATTTTTTGAAACGAACAAAAGTTTTCGAAATTGGAACAGTGATGAGCTAAGAAATAAAAACAAATTAAAAATATATGGTGTGTTTTATAATAATATAGTTATGGAAATTACTACAGAAAATTGTAGTTTTGTGTGTGTGTTTTTTAAAGATAATTTTGTGTTGATATTATGTAACATTCTAAACTAGGGAAGGGAAGCAGACAAACAAAGCGCAGCCCCCACTCCTCAGTCGCTCTCGTCCATCACACACACACTGTGAAATTGCTAAAACCCTAAGGACAAAATTACGCGCGCATTCCCATGTCCTCATCGGAATCTTCTCTGCCGTCGATGGAGTCGCTAATCCTCCAGCTCCACGACATATCGGCCGTCAAATTCGGGAGCTTCAAGCTCAAGTCCGGCATAACCTCTCCGATCTACATCGACCTCCGTCTGATCGTTTCCTACCCGACCCTCCTCGCCCAGATCTCCAAGACCCTGATTTCGCGGACCCTGTCACCATCCGTCAAGTACGACGTCGTCTGCGGGGTGCCGTACACAGCGCTCCCCATCGCCACCTGCGTTTCGGTTTCGGACGGCGTGCCCATGCTGATGCGCAGGAAGGAGGTGAAGGATTACGGCACGGCGAAGGCTATCGAGGGGAAGTTCTCGGAAAATGACGTGTGTTTGATTATTGAGGATTTGGTGACGAGTGGGGCCTCGGTGCTTGAGACTGCGGCTCCGTTGAGGGCTGCGGGTCTGAATGTTAAGGATGCTGTTGTTATGATTGATAGGTTGGTATTTGGATGTTTTTTTCTTTTTATAGTTTCTTTGATGTTATTTTGTTAAATTTTGTTGTCTTATTTTGGCATATACGTTAGGATGCCATATAGGAAAATGAGAGAAGTTTTGATGAAATAATCTTCGTCCTTTTTGTATTTTATCTCTAAGCTTCAATCAGAATTTTTGACTTCATGAATCTGCCGCTATCAATTGTCCCAGGGAACAAGGAGGGAGGGAAAATTTGGCAGAAAATGGGATCACGCTTCATGCAATGGTAAAGCTGACGGAGATGGTGAAAATCCTAAAAGAGAACGGACGGGTGCCCGAGGAGACTGAAAAGATGGTTATGAAGTTCTTAGAGGAGAACCGAAAGGTGGTGGTACCTTCAGCCCCAAATGTTAGTTCTGCCAGGGTTAGAGTTCCATATGAAGAGAGGGCAAAGATGTCAAAGAACCCAACAGGAAAGAGGTTATTTGAGATTATGGTGAAGAAAGAGACCAACTTGTGCTTGGCTGCTGATGTTGCTACAGCTTCTGAGTTGCTTGAAATAGCAGACAAGGTTTGTTCTCTTGCTACTTGTCTGTTTCTTTTACTGTTTATCTGTTGCTTACTCTTATTTTAGTCTTGCGTGTATAGTTTTGTGTCCTTGCTGTCGTTCATCTAATCGCTCAAAGTGTTCTCTGCATGATTCTGGCTATTAGAGCAGGCTAGATTGGAAATTTAGAGGGTTTCCAGTCATGAAAGTCCAAGAAATCTGAGGGATGGTTCTGATTGTCTTATTGTTTATAATTAAAGAATTAATATTTGGTACGAGAACACAATCTGGCTGTTGTATTACTAGGTGGATTTCAATTCTGTATTTTCTATCTTTTAAAGTACTAATGGCAGGCATTTTTGGCATCTAGAATATTTCGAAAAAATTGTGGGAGGCTTTCCGGCCTATAGGCTATTCACTTCATATTTGAACAAATTATTGGGATATTGATATCTTTAGTTTCATTATTTTGTATTTCTTTCACTCCATTTGTAAATGCATATTCTTTTACTCCACATAGACTTGTTCTTACAGGTATTTGTAAAGGTGTTGTTTCTGATTCTGGTTTAATTTCTTCCGTTGCTTTGCTTAGAAATGAACTATGTGATCTGCATGGTTCATCCCGTTTTTATTCATGCTTTTACTGTTTGGTTTGATGCTGTGCAGGTTGGACCTGAGATCTGCATGTTAAAAACGCATGTGGACATATTACCTGATTTCACTCCTGATTTTGGTTCTAAACTCCGTGCGGTATGTACGTTCGCTCTTTTGTCATTTCTGCAAAGTTTGTCATTTTTTATTCTAATTTTGCTCGCGTGTTTTATAGATTGGAGAAAAACATAATTTCTTGATCTTTGAAGATCGCAAGTTTGCCGATATTGGTAACACAGTGACCATGCAATATGCCGGGTAAACTACTTTCTCTCTTACTCCTACGGAATCCTTTATTCTGGTTCTGATCTTATCCTTTGCGAGTTAAATCTCTCTCTCTCTCTCTCTCTCTCTCTCTCTCCATATGTTCCACAGAGGCATCTTCAAAATATTGGACTGGGCAGACATAGTAAATGCTCACATAATTTCAGGCCCCGGAATAGTAGATGGCCTAAAGTTAAAGGTGTCATACTATTAAAGTTTCTTGATTTGAGGAAAAGGAAACCAATTTTTAGAAAAACTCAGTTCCACATCTTATATAACATCATTTCAGGGTTTGCCACAAGGGAGGGGCCTTTTACTGCTGGCTGAGATGAGTTCATCTGGTAATCTAGCAAAGGGCGATTACACCGCTGCAGCTCTGAAAATTGCTGAAGATCATCCGGATTTTGTTATCGGGTTCATATCAGTGAACCCTGCCTCGTGGCCCGGTGGACCAGGGAAACCGTACCTTATTCATGCAACCCCTGGTGTTCAGATGGTGAAGGGCGGAGATGACTTGGGCCAACAGTACAATACACCTTATTCGGTAAATAGGATTTTGTGAAGTCATTTTACTTGTCAGTTTGTTGATGATTACATCATGGAATATGCATTTTCTTAGTTGAGAATTGAGATCATTAGTCTAGTTTCTGCATTACCTTACGAATTTATGAGATCATCTGCTGGCATATTTGAGACATTTTCTCCCTGAAAACCATATTCAGGTAATTTCTGAAAGAGGGAGTGATGTAATTATCGTTGGACGTGGAATCATAAAGGCGAAAAATCCAGCGGAAGCTGCTAGGGAATATCGTCTTCAAGGATGGGATGCTTATTTGGCTAATTGCAAGTAGAAGAAGAAGAAGAAGAAGAAGAAGAATATGGTCAGCTTTCTTTTTGTTTTTAAATAATCTTCGAAATGAATTTTGGTTCCATCTATCTCCTATATTTGGAACTTTGCTGTCCTTGACTGAGTCCACTGTGCAATTTTCCGGGTTCTGTTTTTGAAGTATTATCCGTAATTTTCCGACACTTAATAATGATATATATGAAGCCATATTTCTCTATGTATTTTGTTGCTCGGCTACCTATATCCCTTTTCTCAAATCAGGCTCAATTGGTCATTTTCTTCATATTGTAGTATTTTATATTAGAGATTATTGCACCTCTACTAATCTTTATTAAAATAGCCACACGCTCATTTTCGTGGTTGGTTGCCCAAAAAAAAAGGTTTACACGGAAAGATATGGATGTCACGATAAGTCAAACACCGCGTAGGAAGTACGCGCCAAATTGCGCGTGTTGCTAAAGCTTTTAGGCATAATGGCCAACCAACCACCAATAACTGTTTCATTTCCACTTGTTTAAAGATTCAATCCATTTTTTCTCCACCATCTTCGATGTTTATATTTCTTCTTCCAACACGATAAATAAATAAAGAAATAAATAACACCCCTAACCCTCATTCTTCCCCTAATTGTAGTTTTACACACTGAAACACACACAAACAAACACTATGTAGTATATGCATGTCGGAACAGAGCATTCCTGCAGAATTTGAGAACCCCAATTCAAAAGGCCAATTTATCAAAATTCGATTTTCGTTTGTCAGAAAAAGTCAACCCATATATATTATAAATATAATCATTGTTTCATCTTATTGCAACTTGTGGAAGACGTGAGCGCATTTCGAACGTTGGCAATTCATCAACAGCCCCCCCATCTCCTGATCACTGAAAATTTTGATTTTGTATGCCATTTACGCTCAAGAGATGGTCATTTTTTGTATGTGATTCGTGATTTTTCTGTGACTTTTTTTCTCCATTGAACGCGGATATATATATATATATATATATATATAAGAGAGAGAGAGAGAGATTGAGGGAGAAGTGTGATATATGTGCATGATGATGATGATACGATTGTTGCTTCACTTGCGTCCGAATGTATGATGCTTGCAAAAATGTCTGATCAAGAGGAAAACGAGGAAAAGGATGACAATATCAGAGGTACTTTACTTGTTTTTTTTTTTCCTGAACTTTATTTTCGTTACTTTGGGGGGGTTTTGCATTATGATAAGCTATGATAGTTGAAATGCTCATTCTGTTCATGTAAGAATTAACAATGTTCTTCTTGCATATCTACACTGAAAAAAAAATAAAAAAAAATCTGCTCAATTACTCAATTAACTATCTGCGACTTGATTTATCTTTTTTCCACGTGTTCGAATTTCAAATCGTGCTAAACGTGAGGATAAAAAATCTGCTCGTTTCATTGCCATTTAGTTTTTGGATAAAATCCGTATAAACGAAAGGCTGCTATAAATGAATTAGATGGATTTCTAACATCCCATGTAATGTAACTTTGCTGAGCTTACATCAGGTTCTTGTCTTTATGACCTCCTCAAACTGGAAACATCTACAGATTGGCAAAACTCCATGCCCAGTAAGTGTGATGCTTTTCATTGCTTTCTGCAAACTCTTTTTCATTGTTGTTAGGCTATTTTTTTCATGGAAGAGTGTACAAAAGATTGTTGTAAGCTTTTCAAAATACAACTTTTCCTGTTAATTGGTGGGGATTTAAGTATCAGGTAGCTTATAGCTACTTAGTGTTTCATCATCCAACCGAAAACAGGGCATCGTTTTCGATTACACGCGTTCGTTATCAACCTTCATTACTATGGGCAATGTAATAGATCAACAAAACTACCAGAGATTTGTTTTTATAGGAAATTTATGAAATGGGCCACCCTTTTTGTGAATTAGGCCCACGATCGAGGCTCGAGAGTTTACTGTCTGAAGCGGGAAACGGATTTTGTGCAGACTGTGGATCCCCAGACCCGAAATGGATGTAATAATCTCAATCCTTCCCTCAAATGCAAAATGTTGCAATTTCAAGGCCATTCTTCCTGCTAATTGGGATGTTTTGCTAATTTCATTGCCTTTCTTGCCATATAATCTATATTCTGAGAAAAAAAATCAAATCTTGCATGTAACAGATCAGTAAATATCGGAGCATTCATCTGCATAAAATGCTCCGGAGTACATAGAAGCCTCGGAGCCCACATATCGAAGGTAAAAAAAAAATTTATTACGGGGTTTTCGACGTAATAGTATCTATATTCAATCAACAATCATCATGATATATCTGTTCATATTTGATATTGTAACGGCATTAATAATGTTTACATCAAATCCATTCTTTGCAGGTATTATCCCAAAAGCTCGACGAATGGACCAACGAGCAAGTAGACGCGTTGATCGAGCTCGGAGGCAACAACGCAGTAAACATGAAGTACGAAGCCAACGTTCCCGAAGATTATGCTAAACCGAAATCAGATTCTTCTGCTGAGCAAAGATCTGATTTCATAAGGTAAAACAAGGGATAAACCTAAAATGGTACCCCAAATGTTTACCCTATGAACCAATTTAGTTCTCGATACTTCGAGTAGAGCAAATTAGTCCCCGAACTTGTCGGAAATGAACCAAATTGGTCCTTCCGTCAAGGTGTACGTCAATTTAGATGGAAAATGACACGTGTCAGATAAAAATTATATAAATTGTCGCTTTCATCGCGTCTTGACGGACACCTTGAGACGGAAGAGACAAATTTGGTTCCTTTTCGACAACACCGGGGACTGAATTGCTCCACGCGAAACATCAAAGACTAAATTGGTGCATAAGATAAACAGCGGGGACCAATTCATGTATTCCCCCGGTAAAACAACTGCTAACTTAGCAGCCCCTATTATTTTCTAATAAAGATCATCTTTTCTTTTTCAATCAAGTCCCTATAATATATTAATTTTGATTCAGGAGAAAATATGACCTAAAGCAGTTTTCGAGCCAAGACGAACAATTATACTGCCCGTTCCCGCCCCCAGCGTCCTCGCACAACCGTTCTTCGAGCTGGGGCTCTCACCCGCCGTTGCACGAAAAGAAACGCTACGAGAAACAAGCAACAGTTACCCGATTTTATGGCTTCGGCCACGCCTTTCGCCACAGCTGTCATAGCTGGAAAAAATCCGATCACAAATTGGGCAGCAAATCTATGTCCATGGTAATTAAATGATTCATTCTTCTGCATGAAAAAAAAAAAAAGAGCACACACACACACACACGTACTATTATCATAGCATTCATCATCTCCTTTGCTGCACATATATGTGTGTGTATATATATAGGCAGGCATGGTTGAATTTGTTGGACTCATTAAGGTGAACGTAGTGAAAGGCACGAACCTGGCGATCAGAGACATGGTGTCGAGTGATCCTTACGTCATCATCTCTCTGGGAAGTCAGGTAAAAAAACAATCTTTTGTGACGCACATCTTGTAAATGTAATAGCTACGTATAATGCCGATAGAAAACGGGGATTTTTTCCTTTTTTTTTTTTTTTCCCAAGTCTGTGAAGACGCGGGTGATAAAGAATAATCTCAACCCGGTTTGGAACGAAAGGCTGATGCTGTCGATCCCCGAAAGCGTTCCTCCGTTAAAGCTGGTGAGTTTCTCCTCTAAACAATCAATGCATCCACAAGATTTTTATCAGCTCTTTAGTTTCTTGGAGGAAACCAAAAATGTTCCTAGGACCAATTTAGTCTCTGGTGTTGTCGAATTTAGACCAAATTGCTCCTTCCGCTGCGGTTAGCATCAATTTGAAGGAGAATATCGCGCGTGGCCTCCTTCTCCGTTAAAAACTCACTAAATAATGAAAAAGAGTTACTGAAATCAGGGCACATAAATCGAAAATTTCTCCTCCAGAATTCGAACACGATCTCCATTAGCAACAATAGATGAATACGATACGAACCCCAAATCATGTGAATGTTCCGACAGACCCTTGCAAATGCGTGGGACACCTGTGTCGAGATTCACATCAAAATTGACGTTAACAATTACTGAATGACCAAATTTGGTCCAAAATCGACGACATCGGAGACTGAATTGATCCACACTGGATAACATCAAGAAGGACCATTTTGGGTTTCCTCCCTCAGTTTTTCAAAGTAGGTCAAATAGTAAATAACCGGCAATTTCTTCTTCTTTTTATCAAAGCTCGTGTTCGACAAGGACACCTTCTCCACGGACGATTTCATGGGAGATGCAGAGATCGATATTCAACCCCTCCTCTCCGCAGCAAAGGCTTGGGAGAGCTCGGAGATTAGGGAACCGATGCAGCTCGGGAAATGGAAGGCGTGCAGCAAAGAGAACAACCTCGTGAGGGACAGCGAAATCGTACTGGAAAACGGCACCGTGAGGCAAGAGATCGCAATTAAGCTTCTCAACGTCGAGTGCGGGGTTTTAGAGGTCGAGCTCGAGTGCGTTCCCCTCACGCAGTGAGTAAATTAATCGTGTGTATTTATTTAATGACATGTAAAATTGAATTTCCAGCAAGAGTTTGCGTACGTCAACATTTTGAGCAATTGTCTCAAAATGTACAATGAGTGAACGTAAGCAATCTTAAAGCGTTCTCCACGGCAATAGATAGCAATAAGCTAATAGCATTTAGGAACAAAAGTCTTCATCATCAATGACTCTGTAGAGAGTTCTGAGATCCATTTTCAGCAGCCGTATCCTGAGATAAAAGATGCGAATGAATACGTAACAACCAAATTAAACGATGCAACACCAACAGAAAGAAATTATTAAAATAAATCATCACATGTGACATGACAATAGAATGATTTTTGAAGGATTTTAGTTCGTATAAGTAGATCATCTTTTAAGTGGCGTGAATAAGGGTATCTTTCCTCAGCTCAGCATTCAGAAGAAATTATAAAGCTACTGATAATTCAATCGACTAATGGAAATTAGATCTTAAAATTTTTTAGCTATTTTTCTCATTTGCAACTTACACGAAGCGAAAAAGAAATTACCAGAAACCAATCGGTATCAGCTATATTTGTCCGTGTGAAAAATTGATATATTCAAAGCCTCATGGAGAAATGAGTTGTGAAAATGAAGTAAAAGAGACGGTTAAAATCGCTCACCTTTTGGTTTTCCTGAAGAATCGGTTCGGACGAACGAAAGGTGAACCAAGTAATTGTTCTGAGCAAAGTCATGTAAAGTGCGGAACGTTTGTGGCTGAGGATCGTTAGTTCCAAGCTCTTCCTTTAACAGCCTTCGACATTCTTCACCATCCTGATGGGTAATAATAAGGATGAAACAAAATGGGTAAATATCAAGACCTTTAGCAACATAAGAAAAGTAGATGACAGAAAATATCTCAATATATGACGGTGTCGAAATATATCGATGCTAATATATTGATGACAGGAAATATCCCAATTGTGAAACTTAGTACGATTTTTATCTGTTACCAAATAATGCAAACTAATATCATGACATCATTGTTTAACACGTACGGTCCATTGTGCTACGAAAGTCCAAAGAGAAACATCATCAACGAATAATCAGAGACATAGATGCATGAAACCCTACCTGCAAAAACTTCAGCATTTGCTCTTCTATTGTGCCTCTCATTGCCAATGTTTCAACATGAATTGGACGAGTAGCACCCAATCTATGCGCGCGACTGATGACTTGCTCCTCCACACTAGTTACGTTTTTCATCAAGAAAAATACAGGTCACATAAAAAAGTGATGAACAATCATTCAACATTAAATAAGCAAAATAAGATGACACTATACGTCGAGTAGTCAGCTATTCACAAATCTAATTGACTATGATCTTATGATGTGTGTTCACCATATGAAGAGTAGCATCCACAAATCTAATTTCTATCCAAGAAGCTAGAAGATATATCTATATATAATATTATACAGTGTTGTTGGTATTAAAGATATAATTCGAAAATTTGGTCACGTACGAGTCCTAAACAATGTTGAAGCATTTCATTGAATATAAATGACACTTCTGAATATATCAAAGTCCATGTCTTACCTTCTGTCCCATATAGGTTCCATTAGATAGACATAAGTCACAGAGCTTAAATCAAGGCCTAATGCTGCACTACCATCCATCAAAAGAACCATACAGTTTGCTTCATGCTGGAAAGTTGCCAAGGATTTCATCTAAATCAACAAGAATATTATAACAGTTTAGCATCATCAGATGTTCGACTCAGTAAAAAAGATAAAAAAATGTATAAAAATAAATTGACCAGAACGTACCTTATTGGCAGAGGGCATTGGACTATACATTCCAGCAAACCGTATGCCCACAACAGTTAACTGTAAATTGTATTTGTAAGATTCAAGAATAATAACACATCACTTTAGGACAACACATCTATGATAAGAGATCTACCTGTTGCTCAATGACATGGATATGTTCAAGAAACTGTGAAAATATGATAACTTTATCCATGGGCTGCTTCATAGACTTATTATTACAAGCTTCCCAATCTAGTGATGTGACATTGACATCGTCATTAAAGCACCTAATCTGATTTTCTTGTTGTATTTCCTTCAATCGGTGAATGAGATATGTAACTTTACTGCTAGATGTGGACTGCCAATCAGGATTCCAGGCATCCTGCATTAAACATATGGATGAATGAATTTTTTCCCAGCAGACCAAAATGAGGTTTGATGCAAAAGATAAAAAATCAGCCTGAAGAGAATATTGCTGATACTCCGATCGACTTTGCTATTGCGGAAACCAAATCCGGAATAATGTGAATTGCCTACCTGTTTATAAGAAGGTTGCAACTCAATAAGATCCTTAGGCACAGGCCACTTGGGATTAGGATTTTCTGGACGCGCCAAATCTTCCGGGCTCTGCATTTCATACAGTTTACCACAACCGGGAAATGTACACCTCTCGCTGTCTAAAGCAACACAGTCGAGACATAAAAAGTGCCTGCAGGGTGTAATGACCGGCAAACGACACCATTCTTTGCACCTGCAGATATAAAAAGAAAGATCAATATGCTTTCTAGGATTCTACACCATGGTAAACATGATTTAAATGTAATATTACCTCATGCAATTACCACCATGCACGAGCTTGTATTTTATCAAAGCATATTCTTCAGATATAGGATCTAGACCATTCTTCTCTACAAAGACATCCATAGTTTCTTGAATATCTTGCCCAGCATCTGTCATCCTAACATGTCCAGCTACACAGCAAGATAGTCTGATATTTTTTATTGTAGCAGCCCGCAACTTCCACTGTTTTGGGTTCAATAGACTCTCAACATGAGACGGGTCGTTCCAATCTGCCATAAGAATATTACGCCGGACTGTTTCAACGAACTCATTGTAACTCTTTGCATGTTCTTCAGAAAAATCCACATACGTTACTTTCTTAATGCAGGGTGGTATTGCACTTAGATCTGCTTTCCTTGCACTGATCATGCATCTGTTAAGTAACTGCAGTAAACGAAACCTGCCTTCTTCCATTTCTGCCTCAAATGGCAGGACAATACCCGTTTCCCACGACTTCTGATGCAGACCGTAAGCCTCTTCTTTGAGAAACTTGAGCACTGTTTGAAGGTAAGATAACTGACTGTTGGGAGTGGTTGGAGTTGGAGTACCGGTCAGTAACCAGCGGTTAGTAGCAGTAAGCGACACAACCATTTGGAATTTGTTTGTCAAGGTAAGGCTTGAGCCAAGAGTATGCCCCTCATCCAACATCACTCTAAGCCAATGAACCTGGGTTAAGACACTCCTCTTACGGGGATCCCACTCAGCACTCAGACGGCTAAAGGTAGTTATTACAACATCGTAATCCCAAGCCAAATCATTTGCAGATGGCTTTATCTTTTGATCGCCCCAAACATAGACTCTCAACTGACCTGGTTGGATGTGCTGGCTAATCTGATTTATCCAGTGATCGACAAGATTTGAAGGAACAACAATCAAAGTTGCACTTGAAAGATATAATCTGACGGTGTCTAGTGGCTCACAAAGAGCAATCCTAAGGGCATCCAAATCAAATGACAGGTTGGAGAGGTTACTCGGATAATACCACTTCATAGTACCTTTCACTATACGTTTAATGAGACCAAAGGCTAGAAATACTTTGTGATAGTCACGGGCCACTCTAGTATCAAACATTGCGGTTCCAACAGTCGGGCTAACCAAGCCAACCGTTTCCATCTCAGCAACCTTTTCGGGAGAAAGTTTAACTAACCATATTAAGGCTTTTTTTGTCTCTGAGGTTATAAGTGTATGGTGTTCTTTCAACACCCCAACGAAAAATGTAGTATTCTCCACCTGGCCTCCAGGGGTTCCCTTGGTATGAAAACCACGGAGGCATGTAATAGATTCCTTCTTATCCCAGGATTCTTCAGGAATATTACAACTCTGATACAAAGGATCGCTGTTCATACTACAAAACCATGCTGTAGAAATGTTTGTGGCACTATCTAAAAGCTTTCTCCACTTACCGCAAGCATCACACTGGACCCATGTCTCATTGGGTTCAAGATCATAATTCACTGCCTCCTTATTTCTTTTCCTAGACAATGACATCCCATGGGTGCTAGCTACTTGGTTGTCCATCGGTCTTCTGTTCTGCAGGGAACTGCGCTTCCTTCGTTTTGATATTCTCTCATATGCAAGAGATGGCTCATCAAACTCATCCAGAAGATTTTTCTTTACATTACTCAAGCTTCTGCTGCGTCTCTCGTAAGGAGTTTCAGGTGTTGAGCATACAGATGCATGAGATGTGACTCGTTTATCAGAAGACAAATCAGCAGGTTCAAATGTTTGTTCAGAGGAATAAAAACATCTGGAAATATTAGACGTGCAGACACTACGAGTACCCTTTGGGGTGAGCTCATCAAGGGATAGTTGCCCTCTGCGAGTTTTGTAACCCGAGAAATTGTTATTTTTTGGCCCACCACCAATGATTTTATCATGTGCGGGAACTTCATAGTACCCACACTTCTTATTAGCATCATGCATACACCAGATCATATGTGCTTTATCTGGGGGCTCTGCTACTGTTCCTTGAGCCTTCAGAATCAGCGAAAGGGCAGTAATGGTCTTACCCAATCCCGGTTCATCGCAGAACATTCCCCCACGAAAATCCGTAATGGTTGGAAATGAACAAGTGACAATCCCACCAGAAATCGTATTAATACTTAACTCAAAACCATCTTCAGTAATGAAATTCATGTATAAAGGATGTGGTACGATTTCGCATCCCTTCTCACGTTGCAGCATCCACTCAATTGCAGCCTGCTGATGAGGATAAAGCTTAAGTTTCATGCATGGCATAACTGAAGCTGCCAAATACCTGAAATGATGGCATGTAGATGAAATTCTGACCAGCTCTATTGGGCTCAGAAAAGCTAAAATATTAATCATAATATCATCTGACAGCGACCAAATACCAGCAGCACGTGATGAGTCAGCTGGTTTGACTCTTGACCCATCACAATCTACCTTCTTTATCACAGATGGTAAGCTCTTAAAAATTTCCTGAATCTCAAACAACTTTTTTCTCTTATCATTGTCAGGTACCATACAATGCCATTTGCAGCCAAGAACATGGCAGTCTGTCAAATTCCAAATGTCTTGATCAATGTAATCCAATGTGTTAGACTTGAACATCAAGCTTCTGGCTTCCCAGTCACAGCTGCCAGCAAATACATCAGAATCAGCACCCATCTACTGCAAGACAATTATGTAAATTTCACTTAAATAAGAAAAATTTACATGACCCCCGCCATTTATAAACAGTAGCCAGCGTTAGACTATGTTGTGAAAAAGCATCGCACAGGACAACACCTGCCTTAAGTCTTAAAATATGATGTAATATAAAATCAGTACTTATGTTCCACGTTCAAACCTATGAAAAATCTAAGAAAATATAAAACATTCTTCCAAGCAAACCCAGAACACAACAATAGTAAGTGAGATTAATTGTGATGGACTATTTCCTCTCGGGAAAAGGAAAGGAGAGGATGTGTAAACAATTCGAACAGCCATTCCAATTCACGCGTCCTTTAAGATTTAATATCAGATTTATGTTGTCAGCCAAGGCAAGCTAAAAAGGAGACAAATAGCTCAAGGTCGAGGAAGAGGTTGATTTCAAGCACCTCTGAAGATCTAGCTTATTAATACATTCTATAAAACTCCACTCGAATCAATTTTTACCGACAAAACCCGTAAACGACAATGTGAAAAAGGTTCGGGCGTTGGCTATACTCGGATATAACCACTTGCATAACTAGCGAACGCCTAACAACATACACGCAAAGAATAAAGAAGAAAACCACAGTTCACAAACCTCAAGTGCTTGAACAATGCCGCAGCAACGTGACCGGACTTTGGAAACTGCCAGCCGGACCACAACGCCGTAGGAAGGTACACATCTACCAGCACCAAAACCCTAATCTCCCCAATCTCGCGCTTGGAGACCCCCAAAACTCGCGCCACAACTTTGATACACTTGTGCGCAACGAGCGCGTGGATTTGGCGCACAACGCTGATCGATCCGTCCACGATTCCGAGCCTCGAGTGGCGCTTCTTTGTGCCCGGCGTCGTCCTGGGCGAAACAATCGGCGATAATACGACGTCGTCCTGGACTGTAAAATTGGGGGTTTGAGGGTCGGAGCTGACGCGGCATTGCGAATGGATGGAAATCGGTGGTGAAGGGCTGGGAGTTGTGAGAACCGCACGGACGTAGCCGCAGAGCTTGTGGTCGCGTGGTGGTTCGACAACGTCGTCGTTTTGCATGTTTCAAAGATTCCTCGGTTCCTCCGTTTTCCGTTAGACTCGAGATAACGTCGGTGTTGAGCCGTGATTGAGATCGCGGAGCAACTTTTGTTACCTGCTGAAATGTCGAAATTGCCCACGCGCCGACCGGATAAGGTTATTATGTCTTTTCCTATTTTCTTTTCGGTAATTATAATTGGACCGGCCTATTTTGACATAATGCTAGATGTGGCCCTCCTGCAACCCTGAGCCATACTTTGATAAACACCCCAAAAGAATTCTTTAATTCTAAATTAACCCCTTTCTTTCAACATCCTTCGGCTTTCCTACATCCTTGTAATCTATTGATTAAAATTTCTTTTCAGAAGGTCAAACTGAAAATTCAAGTTCCACAAAAACTTTGTGTTTATAAGAATATGATTATTTAGCAGCGCACATGAAAAACAAAAAAAGTTGCGCACAAATTTAGGGGCTACGTTGCAATTTCTTATGAAACAGGGGGCATCTCTGTAATAAAGAAGTATTGTTGGTTTCGAGAAGCAGTATTTTAACCGATAGTGGAGGTGATCTAAAGATACATTCACTGCTCGTTCCACGTTCTCAGGTATCTCTCTCGGTGTTGTATTGACAAAAAGCGGATACTGTATCTCTTGATTTGATTTTTAGAGGTGTCCCTGCGGAAATCTTGTTTAATTATGGCTTGAGCAATACTATTTCGTGAATGATACGATACGTAACTCTAAATCATTGTAAAATGGTTCGAGAAGTGTTCATATTCTGAAGAAATGGCGCTTTCTATGATTCGTTTTCTGGTTTATGTGTGCATATTATGTACACGTGCAAGCACATGAACATAATGTTTGCTTGATGCACGGAATGTTGGGATATTTTTTGAAGTTTTGGTGTTGTATCTTTGAGAGAGCAACTAGGCTTATTACTATCCAACTTGGACCAGAAAAAAAAAATCTTACTTTCAGTTATGTTGTTGTATTGTGCTTTGAGATTGCCCTTTTATGGGAAATTGAAATTTGGGTAAGGGAAAGGGATTCAGTGTCAAGAGATTGATGATGAAGTCGAGGATTATGTTACTAGGATTTTCATGTGAGGTTCTTAAACCGAGGATTTAATGACGGTAGGATTGTTATTGTTAGGCATTAATTTTAGCGGAAGAACTCTATCCAAAAACTTTCTATATTCCCAGAAAAGAAAAGATTCAGTTGTATTCTTATTTAGGACAGTAAGTGCGACTAATAGCCTGTGTAATGATTTAAATGGGAATCTTGAACGGTTCATTTATGACATGATAAATCTAATCCATAAAGATTCCTCGTTTCAGGTGATTCAGTGAAATTTGATCCAACCCCTTTTCTCCTTTGACTGTTCACATGCAGATGATGCAGCTGTAGATTTTGATAGGCAAAGATGGGTTCATTGATTGGTCAATTTGTTATACCTGCAAATAATGGTTACAAGATTTGGGAAGATCCAGCTTTCATAAAGTGGAGAAAACGAGATGCTCATGTTCCCTTCCATTGCCATGAATCTGTTGAAGGTAGTGAACTTGCTTCTTTAGCAAAATACCATGATTTTTTTTTAGATTTATATAATGTTTATTCATATATTAGACACTAATTATGTTTGTAGCATACAATATATCCTGATCTAACTCTTCTCCAGTCGCAGTTTTTGAAAGTTATGTTATTCATATTTTTTCTTTTTGCAGAATTCTTCTATATGTAATTTCAGTTTCAATTAACTTATATGTTTTGCTTTTTCATCTTTTAGCTCAGAGTTTATAAATTTTGATGCATGTTCTTGCTTAGGATCTCTGAGGTATTGGTATGAACGCAACAAAGTGAGTCTCTTGACATCAAAGGAAGCTGTTTGGGACGATGATGCTGTTGATAAGGCAATCGATTCTGCCTCACATTGGGTCAAAAACCTGCCTTTTGTAAAGTCTATGTCTGGAAATTGGAGATTTTTTCTTGCTTCAAGTCCTAAAAATGTCCCGTCAGAATTCTATTCGAACTCATTTGAAGATTCTTCATGGGCTACCATACCAGGTACTTAGAGCTATGATCCATCACACATTTACTTTCAAATGCCAAATATAAAAATAAAAAACTGAATTATATAGTTGTTAGATTGGTTTTGGAGATCTTCTTTTGCATTACAATGATGGAAAAACTCGGTAGCTTCTCCTATGTTCTGATATGTTTGTTGTTTTTGTTCTTCTCGAATCAGTTCCATCAAATTGGCAGATGCATGGATTTGATAAGCCAATATATACAAACGTTGTGTACCCTTTCCCACTTAATCCACCTAAAGTTCCAGAGGATAATCCAACTGGCTGTTACAGGACCTATTTTTGCCTTCCTAAAGAATGGGAAGGTAAGTTTCTGCATATTGTTTGAACTTATATTTAACAATTTGATTACATAGACAGTTTATCTTTGCAGGCCGGAGAATATTTTTACATTTTGAAGCAGTTGATTCTGCCTTCTTTGCTTGGGTGAACGGGCATCCCACTGGATACAGGTTTTCCATGTTCTCAGTTGATTTTTTTTTTGATAATTTTTATTATTGGGATGATTATACTTAGATCCTTCTATCACTTGCACACGCTGTTTCTAACTCACATTTTTCAAGTTAAAACTGATAAAGAAACGTATTATGACATGCAATTACACATTTCTACATTTCATGGAAGAACTCACGGGTATAAATGCAGAGATGGGGTGTTCATATAATGTGTATTCGTGGAACAGTAGTACAAGGGATTTAGGTAGATCCTTTTACGATAAGTTATATGAACTTATTAATGATTGATCATGTGAACATTTATCAGCCAAGACAGCAGATTACCAGCTGAATTTGAGATTACAGAGTTTTGCCATCCTTGTGGATCTGAAAAGAAAAATTGCCTCGCTGTTCAAGTCATGCGGTGGTCGGACGGTTCTTACCTAGAAGATCAAGACCACTGGTGGCTGTCAGGGATTCACCGTGATGTTCTTCTTCTAGCTAAGCCCAAGGTTTGTTTGTGCTCTGTTGTGCGGTACATGAAAAAGACCCGAAGTGGTGTTAAAAATATCACACTTGGATTTTACTTTCAGCCATGAATACTAGAATCCAATTATATGTGAATGCGATTTGATGCTTTATATGTCTTGAGAATCATAAGTGCATTAAGGTGATGATAGTTATCTAGAGGAACAGAAGTAATGAGCTAAAATGTTTTGTAAATGTTATTGCCATCTTGCATCGGCTCAACGTGGACCCACACATTGTAATTGTTACTTCTCAATTGAAAATGGAGGTTACTTCTCTGCTAGTGGAAATCATGTATAAAATTTGCCAGTCTATTAATGTGCAGGTGTTCATCGCAGATTATTTCTTCGTGTCGAACTTATCGGAAGATTTCTCTTTTGCCGATGTACAGGTACTACAGACATTTTACAGTGTCTTTTCCGATTCTTGAAACTATCCCCTAATCTTCTCAATGTTTCTAGTAAAAAAAAAAATCATGGGCCCTCAGTTAAGCTACTGTGATTTTCTTAAACAATTCATTTTGTTTAAAGAAAAGAAAATGTAACATTGCAGGTAGATGTAAAAGTTGATACCTCATCAATGACCTTCGAGAGCCCTGTAGAAACTGGAAATTGGTTCAAAACAGCTGAAGACAAGTTTCTCGCCGATTTCACTATTGAAGCTGAAATCTTCGACACTGAGAGTTGGTACAAAGGCATTGCACATGATAGTCTGATGTCTACGAACGTCACTCGACTGGAACTGACTAGCAAAGCTGATTACGTTCTTGGATTCATAGGATATTGTCTTAACGGCGGGCTCGAAAAGCCCAGTCTTTGGAGTGCCGAGAAAGTATGTGCTTTTCTCATTTGAAACTTTTTCATGATGTTGATTCATTTTCAGTTGGATTCTTTGTTACCTTTGTGTTTTCTATTCTATTTCCTTGCAATCACTTTACAACTCATTTGTGTTGTGACAGCCAAATCTTTATACACTCGTCATCACCCTGAAAGATTCATCTGGGAACGTCGTGGATTGCGAATCGTCTCAAGTTGGGATACGAAAGATAACAAAAGCCCCGAAACAAATGCTTGTTAATGGACAACCCGTAATGATAAGAGGCGTGAATAGGCACGAGCATCACCCCCGTCTCGGCAAAACAAACTTGGAGGCCTGCATGGTTCAGGTGTGTCAGATTTTGTTGAAATGACCACTTCACCTAAAAGATTAAACTTGACAGGAGTGCATCATATTTTAATTATATATATATATATATATATATATATATATTATATATATTAATGTCCAACATGCTTCCTCACGTCTAAGTTGATTTCTTTCTTATCTGGCATCAGACATGTAATTTTCTTAAATGAGTGGTAGTGCGTATTCCTACCCATGACCTCTTGGCCTGAGCTTTGATACCATGTTTAATGACCACTTCACCTAAAAGTTTAAGCATGATTGGACTGTATCGTATTTTAATTTAATATTTTTATGTCCAAATTTATATATTTAAATATCCTGAAACTTGTTTCCTTTAACCTTCATGGGGCTAGATTACATCTTTTCTTTGTTATATTAGCTTCCAACATGTTAATCTGATTTCTAATGGCACTGGGAAAGTAATTATTTTTTTTATGATTTAGGATCTGGTTTTAATGAAGCAAAACAACATCAATGCCGTCAGAAACAGCCATTACCCTCAACACCAGAGATGGTACGAGCTATGCGATCTCTTCGGGATGTACATGATCGACGAAGCCAACATCGAAACCCATGGCTTTCATCTATCTTCACGTATAAGGCATCCCACCATGGAACCAATTTGGGCTGCTTCAATGTTGGATCGGGTTATAGGAATGGTTGAAAGGGACAAAAATCATGCATGCATAATTTCATGGTCTTTAGGGAACGAGTCAAGCTATGGACCTAATCATGCTGCACTCGCTGGTAATTTTTTTCCATCATATGCACTCTAACCTTATTTTCTTGATTGCTTGTGGACCCATTTAAGTACAACATTAGAATCTTTTAAAGAACCATAAAAAAAACATGTTTTTACGTTTAGATTTATGACGTTAGTACACTCTATTTGAGCTTCTGCAGTTGCCCTTTCCTTTATAGTCTTGAGATTTCAGCATTTTGATGCTTGCATACTCTATTCTATCCACTCGTGATATTTGTCTGAAACTATATTATTTTTCCGAGAGTTTATTGGCCATTGGGCAGGAGAAACTTACATAATACTTATTTTTTTGGCCCCTTGCAATGAAACTCTTTTAGGTTGGGTACGAGGAAAGGATTCGACGAGGCTATTACACTATGAAGGCGGGGGAGCAAGAACATCTTCAACCGACATCGTATGCCCCATGTACATGCGTGTTTGGGACATGGTTAAAATTGCACAAGATCCTTCCGAACAACGTCCTCTGATATTATGCGAGTATGATATAATATTTTTTATGTTTCTCATTATAACGAAACGAGATTATCTAGAAAAAAGAATATCAGCGAACTGATTTTGTGACAAAAATTCAAGGTACTCGCATGCAATGAGCAACAGCAACGGTAATATTCATGAATATTGGGAAGCAATTGACAGCACTTTCGGCCTTCAAGGAGGCTTTATATGGGACTGGGTTGACCAGGTAATCACTACTTATATTATGAAGATCCCATTACAAAAAAGTGACTTGATGCAATAGAAGAATCATAAGGGAGACTTTTAGAACAATGCCACACATCTTCTGTGTCAATCTAGTAATTTCTCCATAATGAAAATCTACTAATAATTGGATTTTGACCACATCAGGGACTATTGAAGGAGGGTGAAAATGGCTGCAAATTCTGGGCTTATGGAGGGTATTTCGGGGACGTCCCCAACGATCTGAACTTTTGTCTTAACGGGATTATGTGGCCCGATCGAACTCCTCATCCCGCTGTGCACGGTGATTTACAAACATTTTCCTTCTAATTGTCGCCGTAATCACCTGTTTTAAAAAAATATTTATCTTACTTTTCCACAGAGGTAAAGTATGTTTACCAGCCAATCAAAGTTTCACTGGAAGATGGAATACTTAAGGTGAGATATCCGTGCGATAGCACAAGCTTTTCTCCTCTTCATTACATTATATTCTTGTACTAAAGAGGTTTCAAATTTTTTTAGATTGCAAACACGCACTTCTTCGTCACAACTGAAGGCTTGACGTTTCACTGGACGGTGCACGGCGATGGCATCGAGCTCGGTTCTGGAGACTTAGGTCTACCGATAATAGAGCCTCATAAAACTTTCGATGTAAAATTACGTGATGGCCCCTGGAACGAGAATTGGCAGACTTCAAATGCCATCGAAGTGTTTCTTACCATCAGTGCAAAGCTCTCGGGTTCAACTCTTTGGGCAGAAGCTGGTCATGTAGTTTCTTCAACGCAAGTATCGCTACCCGTAAAACAAAGAGTTCACCATGTAAGGTTATGATGCCTTTGTTCGCACACGTCCGTATTTTTTTTGTCTTCTTTAGAAACAAATCCTTCCAATATCTACCATTATTGCAGCCACAGAAAATTAGGGACAACCTTGGAAATCTAGTCACCGAAGTTCTTGATGACACTATCAAAATCAAGAACCAGAAGCTGTGGGAGATTTCATTTAACAAGAGAATGGGAGCCATCGAAAGCTGGAAGGTATCGTATTTTATTTCATTTTAAGGGCCCTCCCAAACTCTGTCTTCCACGGACAAGGTAGTTTAACATAGAATTCTTTATGTAACACACTCAACAAATTAGAATACGTAGTTCCATTGCAAAATTTTGTAGTTTGATTTGGTTCCTAAAAGAATTTCAGACAAATCCCGCCATTTTTGTAGGTAGACGGAGTCCAAGTAATGTGCAGAGGCATCACACCGTGCTTTTGGAGAGCACCGACGGACAACGACAAAGGAGGAGAGGCACAAAGCTACCTATCGAAATGGAAAAGCTCAAACTTGGATAAGCTAATTTTCAAAACCGAGAGCTGCAAAGTTCTTACCGTAACAGACAACCTCGTCCAAATTTCCCTCGTCTCCCTCGGGACTACACACGATCCCGAGGCAGCAAAATCACACAAAACCCTAATCAAGTGTTGCTTCACCTACTCAATACGCGGCTCCGGAGACGTAATTTTAGAGTGCGAAGTGACACCGAATCCCGATTTGCCACCTCTGCCTCGGATCGGAATCGAATTTCACGTAGAGAAATCGGTGAAACTGGTCAAGTGGTACGGGAAAGGGCCCTTCGAGTGCTACCCCGATCGTAAAGCCTCAGCTCACGTTGGGATATACGAGCAAGAAGTTGATCGCATGCACGTCCCTTACATAGTTCCCGGTGAGTCCTCGGGAAGAGCCGATGTGAGGTGGGCGGTTTTTCACCGTGAAGACGGTCGGGGGATTTATGCCTCGGTGCATGGAGATTCTCCTCCCATGCAAATGAGCGCGAGCTATTACGGGACTGAGGAGCTCGAGAGAGCCACGCATGATAAAGATCTCGTGAAGGGAGAGTACATTGAGGTACTATTTATTACTGTTGGAAATAAAATATATAAATTTAAAATATGATACACTTCCTTCAGACTTTTAAGCTTTCAGTGTGAACTGGTCGTTCGCCACTATTTACGGTCGTGTTATCGAAATTTTCAGACAGATTTGTTTAATACGTATTCGTGATTGTAATGATAGGTGCATTTAGACCACAAGCACATGGGCATAGGAGGAGACGATAGCTGGAGTCCTTGCGTCCACGAAGAGTATTTGGTTCCTCCGGTGCCTTACTCCTTCGGCGTAAGGCTTTGCCCGGTGGTCTCGGGCACGGATGTCGTCGGCATCTACGAGTCCCGGCACGATGACGCTTGAGCGTCGCCGAATTCGATGCGGGCTTATGCTCTTGGATCGAGAGGTAACTGAGAGAATTGTTCTGATCTGATCTTTCTGTTGTCTTCTTCGATTTTTCGCTAGTTTCGTTCCACGTCGCGGACTTGATGTTGCGTGTAATAATAGATCGATCTTGTTGTAATAATAAACCGTTACCGCGTGCAAGAGATATATGCTTCCGTTATTTGATTTGCGCTGAACTCACAAAGTAAATACCGTGTTGCAATTCATTCGATCACGCGCGCCGAGGTCTTGGCTCATGGGTCAAGACTGAGGCTCCTCGAGTCTTGAGCGGAGTTACATAATCGAATCTTTTATGACACCGTACCAGTCCATTGAGTGTGTATGTGTCCTAATGTGGTGTACAAATAGGTAGACACCTAGTAATCTTGGTATCATGGGTCTGTCTTGCTGGTTGGCATGGTTTGCAGGCTACCAAGCTAGCCCCTGGGGTCTAGACTGGAATCGATCGAAAGACCCAACAGGCAGTGGCAGAGCCACCTTTGAGCCAGTGGGGTCATTGGACCCCACTGGAATTTTTTTTCCTTTATAGTCTGTTCATACAAATTTGCAAATCGCACCCTGAATTTTGTAAAATTAGTTAAATGACCCTACTGAAATTTTTTCTTAAGCTTTGGACTCCTAGAAAAATGTTGTTAGTTATATTTGGACCACACTCCACATAGATTCTGGCTCCACCACTGCCAACAAGTCTTTCTAACGAGTCTGATTGCCATTTCTACATGATAACGTGCAACTATCTATTTGGTTGCAGATATAATATATGAATTAAGAAGCTTGGTAACGGGAATCCGTCTTTATTGGTTAGCCTGGTTCGAAGGCTACAACGCTATAGCCCTCGGGGTTTACTTGGTCCCACTGACCAGAGTTGCCTGCAACTCTATTTGGTTGCGGATATAATATGGAAATTAGGACGGGTTTACTTGGTCCACTGGCTAAGGTTACGTGCACCTTATCTAATCTTGGTTGCGGATAATATAGAAATTGAATGAAGCCCTTTTTTTGTGGAGTTACGGAGACGTTTGGTGGTACAAATGGGCGGCAAGGAAAAAACGCAATCGATACGACGAATTTGTATGTAAGAATATTCACCTTTGATTTGTTTTTTGATATTTGATTCGGACTCGACAGTGAAAATGATACGTCATGCTTTGTGGAATACAATTAGATATCAATTTGTATATGTTATGAGGGAGTTATTGAAGATGATTAGACGTCCATTTTACCATTTGGTGCTCCCCACTTTATATCAACCTTTTTCTCTTTTTTCCGCCAATTTGCTTAAGCGTGTTGAGATTCTCGAAACTTTGGCATTAGAGTGTTTTTTTAGAATTAAGTGAAAATTACGCTTTCCAATAAAAAATCTTCGAAATCGGAATATATACGAATGTAACAAGACAACCAAGGACAGGGCTCGGAGGGTCCGTTGACCCACACCAGTTATTCCTCCTCTCCTCTGCAAAGCCCTCGATGAAGGGAAGAAGACAACAAGGGAAATGACTCGGTCTGCTAATTAAAAAAAATAAAAATATTTAAAAATCAAATCTTAGAATGCTCTTTGATTGATTGAACCATTGCACTTGAAAGGATGGATTCAAACTAGTATGTATACATGTTGTCTAGTTGTAGACATGATTCATAAGAATGCCTCAATCATTAATTGCACCTTTTTATCTTCATTGATTAATCATGATTCTATTCATATTATAAACTGAATCACTAGTGTTTATCTGCTCTTAGAGTGGCTTACTCCTGTATATTATTATTTATAATGATCATTAAAAATAATATCACTAATAATTAATACTTGATACGTAAATCTTGTAAAAAGAGATTAAGGGATCCCATAAATGCACATAATTTTAAGGAATGTGATATCTGACGCCATGCAACTGATTCATTTGATTTCCTACTCAGATGCTTTGTTCTGCTTCAGGACGTGTAATTCCATATTCTTTTTTCTTACACATCTCGTCAGCATCCAAAATCTAAAGGGGCATATCATATTATTCTTTTTTTTTTCTTTTTTTTTTCTCCCAAAGTTTCAGATACTCCCATCAGATTCCAAATGTTAGAATTTATCATCAGCCTCAAACCCAAGAGTCTCATGGAATAAATTCTCTTACTGCTTCTTCATAATTTAGTTCGTCCGGATTTAGTCCTCATAAAAAAGATTTAATAAAAAATAAGGCCATTTTTTCCGTCTCCCGCTTAGATTGACGAGCCTGGTTCGAGCATTACGACACCATTTTGAATAACTCGAACGAGCTAATGTTGAAAATAAAATATATAAAATTAAATAAATGTGCTCTCTATAAAAGTTAAACGTTTAGGTTACATGGTCATATAGTATGTTATCATAGACCACGAGATTATAAATACGAATCTTCACGACCATCTATTTAAGAAAAAATCATGTATAATGCAAGATAGAAGAAAACAATCAGTCTAGACGTGATGGCGCGACTGAAATAAAAAATATAAAATTAAAATATGATAGAGCTTAAACTTTTTCGATGAAGTGGTTCTGAAATTTAAAAATCTAAAATTTCTTAATGTCGGTATTCGTGTTCAATCAATGTTTTGACATAAAAAATAAAAAACAAGACACATCTAAATAAAGGCAAACTTAATGTACCAAAAAATATATATATATTCTCCCACCACATATACCCTGCTATATGCAACTATAAATAAGTCACCACCTCATCTAGTTCATCCCAAGTAGAAGGAAGCACTTCATACACAAAAAGCTCTTTCTCATAACCAAAAACTTAGAATTCAAACAAAAGGAAGGAAAAAAAAATGAAGAGCGAATCGAGCTGCTCGAGCTTCCTCAAGACCTCGAAACCCTACATCGGGATGATATCATTACAATTCGGCTACGCGGGAATGAACATCATAACTAAAATATCCCTCAACGGAGGGATGAGCCACTACGTGTTGGTCGTCTATCGCCATGCGATCGCAACCGCCGTCATAGCTCCTTTCGCGTTCTTCTTCGAGAGGTAGCAAAAATCCCGAGAGTGCACAAATTGTTTCTTTATTACTACAGTTCCGTTGTGTTGAGATTCTTATTGTTTTTACGCACAGAAAGGCACAACCGAAGATAACATTCCCGGTGTTCATGCAAATTTTCGTGCTTGGCCTTCTCGGGTAATTATTCCCTTGTACTTGCAAACAAATTCTAGTATAGTTGTTTTTGTTGAAAAAGAGAAATATATAAAATTAAAATAGTAAATATTTCTTACAAGCTTAATCTTTTAGTTGGAGTGATCATTCTAACAGTTTGGAAAAAAACATCTCATCATTATTTTATGTAATAAATAGGCCGGTCATAGATCAGAACTTCTACTACGCCGGGCTGAAGCTCACCTCGCCGACGTTCTCCTGTGCGATGAGCAACATGCTGCCCGCGATGACCTTCATCATGGCCATCATATTCAGGTACATAATATATACTAGTACTTTATGCCGTGTGTGCTCTAATATATAATAAATATATATGTATATAAAATTAACTTTTTTTGAATTATTTGTTAGTAAACGAAATTATAATTTAATATTTAATTGTTGTATTTTTTTAAGTATATAATAATAATAAAAAATTGATTTGTGCCGATATAATTATAGTCAATTAAAATTGAAAGGTAAAAATGTTAAATTAGTCAAATTAAAAATCCAATGCTTTTATCCTAGTATATACATATTTTATATTTTCGCTTATTTCATGCAACAAATCAAATCCACTCAATAACGTAAATCTTTTATTTTTTCCATACACAGAATGGAGAAAGTGGACCTAAAGAAGGTGATCTACCAAGCCAAGGTGGTCGGGACGGTCATCACCGTAGCCGGAGCCATGCTGATGACCCTATACAAGGGACCGCTCGTGGAGCTGGTGTGGGCCAAGGGCCGCGGGTCCCACCAAGCCACGGGCACCGGCTCGGAGACGAGCGACCGTGAATGGTTCATCGGGTGCATCCTTCTCATAATCGCGACCCTCGCGTGGGCCTCCCTCTTCATCCTGCAGAAGGCCGCCCTCAAGACCTATTCGAACCACCAGCTCTCACTGACCTCTCTGGTCTGCTTCATGGGGACCCTGCAGGCCATCGCGGTGACCTTCGCGATGGAGCACAGGGCCTCCGTGTGGAGCATCGGGTGGGATATGAACCTACTCGCAGCAGCTTACGCAGTAAGTTCAATATCCCTTAATTTTATAAGGGAGTGTATCATATTTTAAATTTATATACTTTATTTTGCAGCACGTCCCGTCACATATTAGTCTGATTTCTTTCTTATCTAGCCTTAGACGTGAAATTTTCTTAAATGAGTGGTCGTGATGATTCGTACGCTGCTTTAACCATAATTTTAAATTTTAATATATTTTATTTCTAACAAAATGTATTGCAGGGGATTGTGACGTCGAGCATTTCTTACTACATACAAGGGCTGGTAATGAAGGAGAAAGGGCCCGTCTTCGCCACGGCTTTTAGCCCCTTGATGATGATCATAGTCGCCATCATGGGCTCTCTTATCATTGCCGAGAAAATCTACCTTGGAGGGTATATTATTTTACATTTTCTTCGTTCTTTTTAGCCTTTGATTTGACTCTTTCAAGAAATAAAAGGAAAAAACGAAATTCTGAAAAAAAATATTCATTGCAGGGTTATCGGGTCGGTCATAATCGTTGTGGGTCTTTATTCGGTTCTTTGGGGCAAGTACAAGGAAGAGAAGCAAGAGAAACTAAGGAGACTTGAAGAAATACCAGAAGCTATCAAGGACAATAATAACAACAATAATAATCAAAATTGTTGTAATAATCTAAACAATTCACAAGAGGGTGAGAGTAAGTGTCCTTCGGTTGCTATCGACTTGAACAAGTTATCTTCCGAAGCTCAGAAAGCTGAGACTTGAAGAGCATTTGTGCTTACGTTGTCTCCTTTTTTTACCTTTTTTTTTTTTTTTTAATTTTGCCTTTTGATTTTACTCTTGTATCACTTTTTGGTACGTATGAGCATAATGTTGGCATATTGTGTACTGGTGCCTACATATTAGCTTTAATTGAAAAAAAAAAAGGAATCATCTTGTTTGCCACTTCTTATTGTAAATGGAAAGTAGCGTACTTTGGTCACTAACGAGAAACGACAGCAATCTCCCATTATGTCTTGTCGTATGATGTTATCAATGATGCCACAAATGTAAGATGTGAAACATGTGTTACATATTCTTGAGCATCGAATATAATTCCAAAGTCTAATTCATTCTATATGTCATGTCACCAACACGAATGTCAAGCATTCATAATATTTTCATTATCATCCATCTTTAATATATATATATATATATATATATATATATATATATACCTTTAGCATCTCAATGAAGAGGAATCAATGATCGACTTTGCAAGCTCTCAAAATGATCGTGGATAATATCGAATATATTGATGCAAGAAATAGCTGAAGATATATCCATATATATAAAGATTGTGGCTTGATACCGAAACTTCACAAACAAATGGTGGGAGGGATATGCCATTTGTAATATCGAATCGAATGATACCTATTTGTATGCGAAAATTCCAGGAATTACAAAATGAAATAGCTATTATTATGCGAAAATCATTTAATATTTCTTTCCAGCATCTTTACTTAGATGCAAATCGTTAAAAAAGAGTAGATATTATTTAACACAACATTTTAAACGCCAAGAAAAAGAACAACAAAACCACAAGAAGCCCTACAACAAACAAAATCACGCTTCCGAAACAACACGTTTGTACAAGTGCGAAGGCAGCCTAGGAATCGCCACCGCCTCCAGCGGCTTCCTCATGTAGGTCACCAAACCCGGGCTCTCCCCCAAATCCACCTGCTCGCACCCGACCCCGCTCGGCGGGTCCCACCTGAAGTGGTGCAGCAAATGCCCGATCATCGACACCACCAAGTTGATCCCGAGCTGAGCCCCGGGGCACACCCTCCTCCCGGCACCGAAGGGCAGGAGCCGATAATCGTGGCCCTTCATGTCCACGTCCTCCTTGAAGTACCTCTCGGGCACGAACCCGTCGGGGTCCTCCCACACCTTCGGGTCCCGGCCCACGGCCCACACGTTCACGTGCACGTTCGAGCCCTTGGGGATGTCGAACCCGCCGACCTTCACGTCCGCGTTGGCTCGGTGGGGGAGCATCAGTGGGGTCGGCGGGTGGAGCCTCAGGGCCTCCTTGGCTATACAGTTGAGGTAAGGGAGGCTCGAGAAGTCGAGCTCGGTCAAGACCCGCTCGTGCCCGATCACGCGGTCGAGCTCCTCATGGGCCTTCTGCTGGACTCGGGGGTTCCTTACGAGCTCGGCCATGGCCCACTCGACGGTTATCGCGGTCGTGTCCATTCCCGCGGTGATCATGTCCTGACAAGCGAGAAATTCAAAAATTAGGGTTCTGTTAAGTCAACTTTTAAAAAGTAGCCTCGTTGACCACAATTTTAAGTCAACAACCTTAATTTTAAGGGTATTTTCGTCGTTCACATGGTAGCCTCCCATTGTATAAAGAGAAATCCCGTGCTACTAGATTTTTTTTTTTGTAATCAGGAATTGAACCCAAGACCTGCAATTACGAATTACCCAAAACTGGACTACATAACTAGCCTTAATTTTAAGGGTATTTTCGTGATTTTACATGGTAGTCTCCTATTGTGTAGAAGGGTTCCCACCATATATAAGGGGTCCCCTGAACTATACATCATTCGGGGTCCCGTGCTACTAGAAAAACACTTGTAGTAATCAGAAAACGATGACTGACTACTCAACCACTGGACTGGACCGGCCCAATTAGTAAGGGTATAACAGTCATTTCACATTCAGAGGCTATTTTTTTTCAATCCCAAATATTCGAAGTTCGTATGTATCGCTAGACTATTCGGAGATAACGAAAAGTGGAAAACCTCACCCACAAAAGCCCGATGATGGTGTCCTCGCTCAGGTCGTACTTCTCCCTGAGCGCGAGCAGGGCGTTGAAGAAGTGGTGCCTGGCGGCTCCTCCCGTCCCCTCCTGGCGGGCCCGCACGTGCTCCTCCATGATCTCGCGGGTGAGGTCGTCCCTCCGCGCGTTGTGCCTGGAGAAGGTCTCCTCGTCCAAAGGGAACATCCAACGGAGCCACGGGATGTGCTCGGCCATCGAGAGGGAAGCCCCGAGCTTTATCCCGTTGGACACGATGCTCTTGAACTCCTGACCCTGCTTGTCCACGACCCCCTCAGAGTTCACGAACCGCTTCCCGAACGCGATCCGCGTGATGTTGTTGAACGCCACCGCCCCGAGGTACTTCTTCACCAGGAGGCTCTTGCCCAAATTGCCTGTGAAATTCAGAGATTTGGGATTTTTTTATTTTTTTTTTCGAACGTAAGCTTCATTACTAGAACGAATTTATACGGGCTAAAGGGCCAAAAAATTTCTTTCCTCCGGTATCGATCACCCAAAGAAAAGACAACTCTCATCACGAAAGAATTTTAAACAATCCAAATCTAAAAAGGAAAAACAAAGCCAAAAGAATAAGATTAAAAGTCTGGGAAAAAAAAAAAGAACTAAAGAACATTCGATAATCTCCCTAATATTCTACAGACATATTAGCCCAGATCTTCATCACCCCCTCACTAATTTGGGATGTTAATTATAGGGATTTTTACATTTTTTGTCCCGATGTTTGGTCTATGGACGTTTTTTGTCTTCCATTTTCCCGAATTACAGTTTCAGTCCCCAATGTTACCGATTTTGGCGTTTTTTGTCCTCCGGTTAACTTAATCGTAGGTTTGGAGGGAATTTAATACGTTACACGCACCTGGTTTCATTTTAATCGACTTAAATGCTAAGAAACAATCTTCTTCAACATGGAATGAAAGATTTGGGGGAGTGTTATGGCATAAATTTGAACTAACTATTCAATTATAACAATGAGATGTTCTGAGCGTTTAAGTCGACGTGATCACCTTTTTTGGGTTGTAATACGAAAATGGAATGTTTGAAGTTCGAAAGAGTGAAATCAGGTGAGTGTAACATGTTAAATTCTCTCCAAACATATGATTAAATTATTCGGGGACTAAAAACGCCCAAAATCGGTAACATTGTGGACAGAAACTGTAACTCGGGTAAATGAGGGACCAAAAACGCCCATAGGCCAAACATAGGGGACCAAAAATGTAAAAATTCCTAAATATGTCGGTTCTCAATTTTCACAGCATTTACCGTCAGTTGAGATACATTTTTTCCTTCTTTTCTGGGCTCTGATGAGTCGCACATGCCAAGATTCAAACAAATTGACATGATCCGACGAATTTGGCTCGTAATCCACAGCTCATTACAGACACAAATGTATTCGTATCATAGAATCCCCAAGGCAAAAACAGAGATGGTAAAAGGATATTAAATCATGTTTGTCCAATGTTTTTGTCTGTTTATAGAAAGCAAGAACTATATGAGGAAAGTCTAAATCCTTGAGATTACGCATCACTACAACGCCTCAGTCATCGCCTTTTCAGTATTAAGTCACTTGATCTCTTTTAAACATAGAAAGTCCTATCATTCATGAAGACTAAGAGCATATCACAAATCGAGAGAGAGAGAGAGAGAGAGAGAGAGATGTACCAGGGGCAGTAGCGTCCTTATAAATCTCCTCCACCATAGCCGTGACCTCATCTTCCCGAATCGGCCGCAGCCCTTCGAGCCTCTTTGGAGAGAAGAGCTCCAGAGTACAAACCTTCCTAACCTTGACGTAGTGCGGTCCGTAGTCCGCCCAAATCAGATCCTGGCCGTCGCGGCTAAACCTAGCCGCCGACCGAGTCCGGTGCCGGTCGGCCAGCTGCTGGTCGTTCTCCTTCAGTACCTCCCTGGCCAGCTCGGCGCTGGAGACGACGACGTTCAGTGTCGAGCCGATCCACACGGATATAATCGGGCCGTACGACTGGGCCCACTCGGCGAAGCAGCGGAAGCGCACGGGCTTGATCTGGTAGAGGTTGCCGACGACGGGGTAAGGGGTGGGGCCCGGGGGCAGCCTGTAGCGGAGGCGACGGTACAGGTAGAGGACGACGGGTAAGGCGAGGAGTGCGGTGACGAGGACGAGGATAGGCGGTGGCGCCATCATATCGCGGTGGTTTATCGAGATTGCAGGGAGAGTTTTGGTGGGAAAGGTATTTATATATATTGTTGGGGAAATGGAGAAGAGTGGCGAGTGGGTGAGGTGAGGATAGGTTGGAGTTGGTGAAGGGTAGTTTGGTCTTCTCACATTGGGGGTTGTTGAGCTTTGAGACCAGGGATGAGGGAGGGGGATAGGGAAGGACCAAATGTGGAAATAGATAAAAACAATGGACTAAAAATCATATTAAATAATAATAATAATAGTTAATAGAGTGTTCATTGTGTGTGGCTAGTAATAATAAACACAAAATCAAACGTAGGTTGTAGTTTCTTTTTAATTTATATCGATTATCAATAAATTCAGTACACCAAATGTTCACATAATTACATAAAATAGGAGAAACATAAGAAAACATAATTAAATAGGCTCTAAAAAGTTGGTGAGAAACTGAGAGAGTATTTCAATATTCAAATAATTGTTGGTGGGTGTAGTTGTGACTTATGACCTACGACATGAACATTATTATGTGTGGCTCACATGGTAATGAAGTACCTCATTAGTGTCGAGGAACGAAATGATGAAAGAAACTCATGCAAGAATGTAATAAAAATAAGGGACTAGGGACAATTATTCATAAAGGGACTCTAATATAAAGAAATGGTAAATTTTTTTCAGTGGTCACCATCCCATCCTATTCCATAATTCTGACTTATTATTGTACGTAACGTAACTAGCCATTTCCTTTTTTTTTTCTTCTAAATTTATATATAACAACTGATAAAGCCCAATACATAATTTAAAAAAGGTGAAAGCCCAATTCTTTGAGGAATAAGGATACAGCTGTCAGAATAAATAAGCCCGTTCTGTTATAAAGAGGCGAGGGCGGGCTTTTAAAAGCCCGAAATGGGCTTGCCGGTGGTTTAGTCGCGGCGAAGCAGGTGACTTGATACCCGCCAGGTATGAATGCTTTTCTGCCGGTCACCAATGTCCCCTTCACCGACCAACACGATTAGAATATGGTTGTTTTCAAGCTTTCCCCGCCAAAAAAAAACATCATCTATGTATATGCTTGCATGATCGAGCTGTTGCTTGCGAGATGCGAGCCCGATTTAAATTTGCGTTACTGCTGTGGTTAGGTGACTTTGCGAGATGCGAGCGCTGATTTGAATTTTGAAAACAATGGCGGAAGAAATCGACGCCACGCGCGGCGATCCTGTATGTTAATTGACGCGTAGGAAACCTAACATTTACACAAGCAAATGCTGACTACGTTCACAGTATTTTACCACAACCATGGTTACATTTTTTACCGTTACGGCATTACTTCCTCATTCAATTTGCATTTTGTGGTAAAATTTCGTCTATATGGGAGCATCTCTGCACGAGTTTTGATGAAGTTGATAAGATTTTTCTCAGAAGCACCCGTGTTTTTCTCTTCTTCAAACTTTTTGTGGATCGTACTGCGGATAATCGAGATTATGGCTCTTGAGTAGGATTTTTTTTTTTTTTGAAGTAGTGGACCGTGCTTAGAGGTTCTTGGTTGCTGTGTTACTGGATGCATTGTTGTTTCTTAACTTTAGTTGCTCTTTTTTTTTTAAATTTCCTCTAGTTGTTGCTTCCTCTACAAACTCAATTTCTAAGACATTTATGTTTACTTGGAATTAGTGAAATTTCGGATATTCTGCGGGATATTGGGGTTGGCGATATCTAGATTAGTGTTTTCCTTTACTGCTCACGCGGTTTTGCGGAAGGTCTACGATTTCCTCGATTTTCACGTGATTTGCGTAAATTCATGAATTAAAGCCGCATTTCCATGTGTAACTCCATCTGATATTTTTGAAATGGCATGGAGCAGCAAGAGAGATGTAGAAGCCCACTCACAACTTTCTCGTATGCTACATTTCCATGCGTGAAGCAGCTGATCTTTTTTGAAATGGTGAAGACTGTGAGAGGTGTAAAAGCCTCCTACTCACGAGTTTCTCGTATTGCTTTTTATAAAGGCAGCAAAGAGAAAGAGTCTTAATGCTTATGACGTCCTCTTGTTGCTTTAACTGAATTTGAAGGTGAGGGAGGAGATAGGATGCAAACTCAAGACGTAAGGCGAACAGAGAGAGTTTGAAATACATTACTACCTTGCATTGCATTTATCAAGCGGTGAAGAGATAGAATCTGAATTCAAGGCATAAGTTTTATTAAGCGGTGATCAGAGAGAGCCTGATTACTAACGTTTGATCGAGCGGTGAGACGAAAGAGTCCAAGTTCTTACGTTTCAAGCGGCGAAGAGGTACGATCCCAACTCAAGACTTTGTCTCATTGCTCTTTATCTCTTAGGCGGTGAAGAAAGAGAAAGAGCGTTTTTAGTAAATTGAATTGTCAGATACCTCTTTCTCTAGTTATATCAGTAGTCTCAGAGAAAATGGTTCTTATTTTCACTCCCCTCATTCTGAAGGCAGCTACTCCGAAAAAATCGAACCCACAAATCAAATCAACGAGGAAATGGACATCGATGAGTTGTTACAAAGGTGAATGTGGAGGGACCGAATCCTCTGAGGTCGAACTTTTTCTGCACTGATGCAGCAGCACTGCAATCCCCTGCAGAGGCGGTTCCCCCTAGGCAATCGCGTTGCTTTTTCTGATACTTTGGAAGGTTTCTCTTGGTTAATGATACAAGTGAGTATGATGTTGACGGAGTGGACTATGATGGTTCTGTGGATTTTTTGCCTGTGGATGGAATTTTTTATCAATTTCGAAACGGCATTGGTGAAGAAAAAGCAGCTTCTGATGGATGCTGAGATTTCCGATTTGGATTTGGTTTTCGCCCCGAAAAGGAAATTTATTTAGCAACTGAAGAACAGATGGATCAAAATGTATACACAAAATGCCTCCACGATGACTGCTGCAATGGGATTCGAAGTCTGTGTGCTAAGAACGACCACCAGAGCAACTGCCAGTACCTTCAAGCAACCGCAAGCGATGAATCTAACAACGAGCAGCAAACATTTTACGGCGATTATGTCAAGAACGATGATTCGGGATTCGATGTGCCATTTGTTAACGAGGATATCCAAGAGTACGATCACTGTAAGTCTCCCATTTCTGTGATTCCTCGTATTGTGACAGTTTAGATTATTTCTGAATCGTTTTCAAGTAATTTCGATATCTAAGAAAGATGATTAGGCAAGTTTAACGCTAGTAATAGTAGTTTCTTCTACATAACCTTAATGGATATGATATGATATATATTTGCAATAAGCTAAGCCCTGGGACTTAGCAGTATTTGTTTTTTCTGCAGGATTCTAATGGATATGATGCATTAGTTGTAATAAGCTAGCGCTGGAGGGAGGAGCATATGTGAACTACACTGATGGGTGTTGCCGTAGTGTTGGTAAGTAAGGAAATATTTGATGCATATATATTATATTTGTTTGTTAACTGCTTTGGCTTATGTATGTTTTCTGAACTAATGTTCCCCGTGTAGAGAGAGAGAGAGAGTGAGATTCCTCTATAAACACGCAGTGAGTGTGAGACTGAGAAATAATGCCAATTGGTAGCATGCATGGTCTGAGTGTTTGAGACAAGTGTCAAGAACCACACTCACTCACATTAAAGTCTCTCTTATATCAAAACCAACACACACCTCGTCCCGTTGTGCTTCATTTTTCTTGTTTTACTTTACACCTCTCTCTCTCCTAAATAGAACACACTGGTTTTTAGTTCAAAACCTGAGAAGTTTATATTTTTCTTCTCTCTCTCTGTCTTCACTTAATTTGGTAAACCACTTTTGTTCACCAGAAATCAAGCCTTGTATTTCTCTGCTTTATTATTAATATCCGCGTGTTTCCACACCAACCCACAACATCAGTTTACTCTTCTTCAACAGAGAGAAAGAGATACAAAGAGAGAGCCCACAAGTTTTTATTCAATTTTTAGTCTTTCAATAAGAAGAAAGAAGCCATGAAAAGGAAATGTGGTGCTGCTGCATCAGCTTCTAGTTCTTCTTCTTCTTCTTCTTCATCCTCTGTGATTGAGCCATCGCCAGTTCAAGAAATCAGCAACAATGGTGGTGGGCAAAGCATCAAGCCCAAGAGCGCCAAGCCTAAGCAGCGAATTAGAAAAAGCAAGAAATCAGAAAACGGCGCTTCGGTGCCTAAATCAAGAAGCTCCATTTACAGAGGCGTCACCAGGTAATAATATTCAATTATTTTTTCATTACATTATTAAATGTCGCCATTAAAACTACTCAAGAATGCAATTCTTGCATGCATGCGATGATCTCCTGTTCCTCGTTTTAGGCACAGGTGGACTGCGAGATATGAAGCTCATCTATGGGACAAGGCTTCATGGAACAGTGTTCAGAACAAGAAAGGAAAACAAAGTAATTTCTTTCTTTATTTTCTTTTAAAAAGATTGCAAAACTATATATTATATTTTAATAGTTCAGCTTTTTTGAGCAAGTTTGATAAATATATTAATGGGTTAATTTGGAAAATCAAGGAGATCTGGGATCTTGGTTTCATTAATTAATTAATTGGCTGTTAGCTAGTACTTAAGATGTAACAATATAGTATTTCCTTCTCTGACCACTGTGTTTTTATTCTTGATGATGATGATGAATTCGGACCATACCAAACAAACGCATTTGTCGCCGTACAGTTTATCTTGGTAAGCATGAGTAGATGTTGGCGATGCACCTTTTGTTTTACTTATATACTTAATTTTCATATTAAGCATTTATTTTCATATTGTTAATTGCAGGAGCTTACGATAATGAAGAAGACGCTGCTCACACCTACGATTTGGCGGCCCTTAAGTACTGGGGACCTGATGCTATCCTCAATTTTCCGGTTTGTATATATGCATTCACTGTTTTATTGAAGTATGTAGTTGTTTATACTGTTTGTAGATGATTAGGGGCAAAGTGGTCAATTGCGCTGCTGTAAAATATTGACTAATTATTAATTTAATGCAGGTGGAGACGTACACCAAAGAGGTTGAAGAGATGCAAAGGTTAACAAAGGAAGAGTATCTAGCTTCCCTTCGAAGGCGAAGCAGTGGATTTTCGAGAGGAGTTTCCAAGTATCGCGGTGTCGCAAGGTATTAATTAATTCAAATAATTAAATTAGAAAATTAGTATTTTTTATAAAAAAAAATATAAACAAATTTCAATGAGGAGTTTATTCATCTACTTTTTTCCATGCAAATCTCTTCATATTGACCCACTTGTCGTTCCATTTTTCTCGTGTGTGAGATGGAATTTTCTTGTGAGTTTAAAAAAAAGTTACCTTTAGCATGATTCAATGGATGTGTGCATAACATGACCTTTCCTCGATCTGAAATACATTTGAATGAAACAAATATAATTTACAAATATCCATATTTTCTTGATTTTATTTTATTTTCGATAGGCATCATCACAATGGCCGGTGGGAGGCAAGAATTGGTCGCGTTTGGGGGAATAAGTATCTCTATTTGGGAACTTACGGTAACGTTTGCTCTTAATTTCTATGATCTTTAATGTCCCGTTTTAATTTCTTGATTTTCTACTGGATTAAATATGCAATATTATGGTTTTAGAGATAGAGAGCGAAAACATGGATTTTGTGTGGTTTAAATTGAAAGATGAACAGTCAAATAGGAAATAAAATGTAGAATTATTTAATCACCTAACCTAACCCCACCAAACAAGCTTATATAGAGATCTGATGACTGGAAAGCAATCTCACAAAATAAAACAATTAAATAGGATCTCTTTGATATTACCAAGAATATTATTGCATGGTTAGTGGATTTCAATATCTTTTACTAACAATGTAATTTAAAAGGCACGCAAGAGGAAGCCGCGGCTGCATACGACAGGGCTGCGATAGAATTCCGAGGCCCCAATGCGGTAACGAACTTCGACATCAGCAACTACCCCGACAAGCTAGAGAAGTTCCACTCTAAAATCCCACCACCGCCCGAGCCCGCGGAGGAAGAATCCCGGGAAAATCCACTTCATCAAGAAAACATGGCTCAGCCGAAAGTGGAATCGATGGATTCCCTAGCTGTTGTGGACCCTTCGGAGGAGGACCACCACGAGCACCTTTGGAGCTTGTGCCTCGATCTCGTGGGGCTCAATTCCCTTCAAATACCGGAAATGCCCCTGATGGAGGATCCTGGGTTCGAGCTGCTGGACGAGAAGGGGTTCGAGGAGAACATAGAGCTCATGTTCGATAAGGACCACTCGTTCGATACCGACGAGTTCTTACAAGATGAGGTGTCGGGTACCGTTACCGAGGAGGCGGGTGCTAAGGGGTCGGGTTTTAGCTCTCCGTCTTCGTCTCAGTGCAGTAATGTTATCTGATAATGTATTTTCCTTTACTTGAATGTTTATTTTAGAAGAGTTGTTTGTTTCTAGGATTAGACTTTGGAGATGATAGATGTTGTTTCATGGGAAGTGCTTATTTATGTTGTGTTTGGTTTAAGGAAATTAGTGTGAAAAATAAAATTGGAACGAAAATGGTTTTCATAAGTTTTTCTTTCGTTTTCCTCACCATTTAGCGAAGAAATTAGTTTTCCTTAGTTTTAAATGTAAACTCAAGCTAGATTTTTTTTTTCCTTATCTATTTCTTTAATCGACAAAACATAAAAACTAATTTTCCTTTTTCATTTCATTTTCTTTTCCCTACTAATTTCCACAAACCAAACACGCCTCGTGCAAAAGGAAAGAAAATGTCGAAATTTCAATTCGGGACGGACTCAAAGATTTCAAGACCGCGGGAGCTCTATATTAAATGGATTCGATTAAAAACTAAAAAAAATATAGGCCCAACAACTTAATAGCCTTTTTTTGTTAGCCCAACCCTTTTTCCTGATGCATCGATTTTCCAATTAATTAATCAAAATAAAGTGGGATAAAAACTGATTGATATTTGTACATATTAGATTAGATTTATGTAATGGAATCTTTCATGTTAATAATATGCTTTGGTCAACGCATAGTAGAAATTAGAGAAGTTTATAAGAAAAATGCCTGATCTGCGCACGTCCTCGCATAAAGATATATTTATTTTTAACAAGTATAGGTGCACTCAACGAGGACAATCAATGTCTCATGTATCAACGTTGATAATCACCGATGATGTTAACTGTCATCGAAATGTGAAGATATTGAATATTATGTTTGTTTTAAATAACGCCGTGTAAATTCTTTAATTGTATGGTTTGGATCATATAATATTTCGAACGAGTAATTTAAGTTTTCCCCTCACACGGAGTTGAGTTTCACACCTCGGACGTGCTATTAAAATTCAAAAACTGCTTTCGTCTCCCTTAATTAACCATTAACGCCCCCGCATTAAAACTGATAGAGATAGATTCAGTTCAGAGAGATAATATCTCCCTGGAGAAGAGTCGAGAGAGAGAGAGCATACACGCTTTTTTCATTCTCCGAAGCAGCATTCCCAAAGGGTGGTCCTCATTCTTCTGAACTTCACAATCACATCACCCATTTTTTTTTACTGACGAAGTAGAAATTAATGGAAATGGCGAAAGGAGTTTGCGTCGTTTGGGTCCTGAGCTTGCTGACGATGGTTGTTAAGGGCGACGACGTGCATTTGAAGTACAAAGACCCAAAAGAGCCGATTGGGGCGAGAGTGAAGGATTTGCTCGGGAGGATGAGTTTAGAGGAAAAGATCGGTCAAATGGTTCAGATTGATAGAATCGCCGCGAGTCCTGAGATCATGACGAAGTACTACATCGGTACGGTAAATTTTGGCTACTACAGCACTTGGAGTGTGCGATTACTGCCTGATAGGGTTCACGATGAAAAATAGCCATCGAATGTGTACTTGGAAGTTTATGCACTGTTGCTGCTAGATCTGTTGTGAATCCTTATTTGGTTCTGATGGTTGCAATGGATGCAGCTTAAGAGGAACTGCATTTACATCTGCTTTTTCAGGAATTATCAATGGTGCTTCGTTTAAAAATCACATAGATGAGTTCTTGATGTTGACTTTGGCTATTTCAGGGAGTTTGTTAAGCGGTGGAGGCAGCACACCTCATCCCGAAGCAACACCCAAGGATTGGGTCGACATGGTCAATGGCTTCCAAAACGGGGCTTTATCTACGCGTTTAGGGATCCCGATGATATATGGAATCGATGCTGTGCACGGTCACAATAATGTCTACAATGCCACCATATTCCCACACAATGTTGGGCTTGGTGCTACCAGGTGAACTAATACAACTTTGTGTGAAAATGTTGTGTTTGTTTTCATGTGAAATCTCTTAACGTTCTGTTTCTAATTAGATTCTTTCCTTGGGAATGCAGAGCACAATAATCCTGGATTCCCTTGTGGTGGATACTGTTATTTGAATGAATAGCTTTTTAGGACGACGTGCTTAGGTTTTTAGTAATTAGTTCCACCTTATGATTTGCAGGGATCCTGACCTTTTGAAAAGGATTGGTGATGCAACAGCTCTTGAAGTTAGAGCTACTGGGATCCCATATGTGTTTGCTCCATGCATTGCTGTGAGTTAATGTCCCTATGCACTCCGTATAAACAACTGATATGCGTATTTTCTGAGTTTTACTTTTATGATATGATATTTCAGCGATTTGTTAATTTTTCTGTTTGTAGGTCTGCCGAGATCCTCGGTGGGGAAGATGCTACGAGAGTTACAGCGAAGATCCAAAGGTAGTTGAAGAGATGACAAGCATTATACTCGGATTGCAAGGTGAACTTCCTCAAGATCTGCGCAAGGGTACTCCATATGTTGATGGAAAGTACGTATAAACTCAATACTCCTACGAGCATCTCTTTTTATAAGTTTCAAAGTTAGTAGTAATTCTCCTTCCAGATTTAAAAATTACGCGACAAAATTTTTTATCAAAAGTATTGTCAACCCTATATTATAGTCCAAGGGTAAGGGGTTCTTGAATTTTGTCGAGGAACGCAATATAGAAGATGCAATGTGGATAAAAATTTATGTTCTTTGAGTAATGTTACTTGAGAGCTGTTGTACATAAGTATGGTATGATACTGCTTTGCCATTATGATGAGATGCGTTCAAATTTGTATCCTAGATCTTCATTGGCTATATATATATATATATATATTCAGGAAGAAGGTAGCAGCTTGTGCAAAACACTTTGTAGGTGATGGTGGGACAACAAGGGGCATAAACGAAAACAACACAGTGATCGACATGCATGGCTTGCTCAGCGTTCACATGCCTCCTTACTACGATTCTATCTTGAAGGGCGTTTCCACGGTGATGGTTTCTTACTCCAGCTGGAACGGAGAAAAGATGCATGCAAATCATGACTTGGTTACTGGATTTTTGAAGGACAAGCTTAAGTTCAAGGTAAGGTTTTTAAGGTTAAAAGTCTTAATAAGTTAAAAGAAAAATGTCTGGATTACAATGAAGTTGTATTTCTTTTCGTTGCGAGATAATGGTGGGTTGTTATCACCTAAATGACTGGTTCGATTCAAGATTGAAGCAAATTCAATCTTTTTGTTTTTTTGGAAAAAAAAATTGATCTTACTGATGATATCATCACTCAGGGTTTTGTCATCTCGGACTGGGAAGGCATTGATCGTATCACAACTCCACCACATTCCAACTATACTTATTCTGTTCTAGCTGGTGTCCTATCTGGCATTGACATGGTATTGAATTTGTTATTTTCTGAACGATCTCTCTCTCTTTCATTGAGCTTCAATCTTATCTTTTTTTTTTTTTGGCATCATTGGTTACTGCAGTTTATGATACCGTTCAACTTCACTGAGTTCATTAAGGACCTCACATACCTCGTAAACAATAAATATGTCCCAATGAATCGCATCGACGATGCTGTAGGAAGGATCTTGCTCGTAAAGTTCAACTTGGGCCTCTTCGAAAGTCCTCTCGCTGATCTTAGCTTGGTCGATGAAGTTGGGAGCTCAGTAAGTTACCTTTAACCTTCTTTGCTCAAACTCAAAAGTCCTCTCAGATATCCACCGCATTAGAAAATCATTTAATAAAAAAAAATGATTTTTTTTCTTTTCTTTTTAACGTGTAATCATACGGGCAGCAACACAGAGAACTGGCGAGGGAAGCTGTAAGAAAATCACTTGTGCTGTTGAAAAATGGGAAAAGCCCTAACGAGACTCTGCTTCCGTTGCCCAAAAGAGCATCGAAGATTTTAGTCGCCGGTAGCCATGCGGATAATCTGGGCTACCAGTGTGGTGGGTGGACGATCACGTGGCAAGGATTTAGCGGCAACGATGGCACAGTTGGTACGTTCTTTTCGTATTCTTTATTTATGCTTGCATAAGTATAGATTCTTGTCCAAGAAATCCCTCGCGTAATGAAAAAATAAATCGAATAGAATACGTTTCATCTTCCCATTAGCTTAAATTTTCGAATAGATTTTTACTTAACAATGCCTTTTCAAAGGGATTAACTTTACACAAGCTTTGAGGCGTATGATGAATCACGCTGTCCTTAGAGATTATTTCAAGAGTTTCTTGTAATCTCCTAGGGTTCAACGAGCTAATCTATTTATAGAGAAAACAGGAGCATGAAAGATGAAGATGTACTCAATAAGCTATATGAAGAGTTTTCATGCACTTTCTTATACATTCATCACATATATTGAAATATGAGGACCTTTCAATTTTCCACTACCTCTTTATTCTAATAAACTGTATGATTTCTCAAAATGGAGCAGAATTGTATCTTCATTTCTGGAAAGAAGGATACTATGTCTCCTATTTCTCTCTGTTTTGTTCCCACACAGTCTATTTATTTCCCGAATGATCGATCTTTACAGGAACAACAATTCTCAGTGCCATAAAGTCAACGGTAGACAGAAAAACAAAGGTCACATTCCTGGAAAACCCCGAAGAAGACTACATGAAATCGAACTACTTCGACTACGCCATAATCGTGGTGGGAGAGTACCCTTACACAGAAACCGCAGGGGACACTCAGAACCTAACGATGGCCGACCCAGGACCCGACGTGATAAACCGGGTTTGCGGGTCGGTGAAATGTGTGGTCGTGGTCTTCTCGGGTCGACCCGTGGTGATCGAGCCTTACGTCGATAGGATCGATGCACTCGTGGCTGCGTGGTTGCCGGGAAGTGAGGGCCAAGGGGTGGCTGATGTGCTCTTCGGTGACTACGGGTTCACCGGGAAGCTCCCGAGGAGCTGGTTCAAGAGGGTCGATCAGCTCCCGATGAATGTCGGGGACTCGGTTTATGACCCGCTGTTTCCTTTCGGGTTCGGGCTCACCACCAAGACCGTGGTTGCAAGGTAAATAAATAACTTACTGAAAGATTCAATAATTTTAGAACGATCTCTTCACCTTAAAGTTTAAGCTGATGGGAGTGTATCATATTTTTATTTTATATCTTATATTTTATGCATTTCTTCACGTTTAGGCTGATTTATATTATCTAATTTTTACATGTGGAAATTTTTTTAAATGGGTGGTTGTGATGATTCATATCCATTACCTCTTAACATGAGCTCTGATGCCATATTTAATGATCGTTTTAACTGAGAGCTTAATCTTTTAAAGGGAATGTACTGTCTTTTGATTATATGTATTATATTTCCAACACTTGCAAGTAGAAAGGATTACGAGGTGGTGTTTGTTTGTTTCTATATACAGGTCAGTATCGTCTGGTGTAAATGTGATGCCCTATGCGTCGATGCTGGTGGCGTTTCTCTTTATTGGCTTGGTTTTTCAAGGTAATCTTTTTTCAGTTTAATGGCTAATGATATAATTAGATAGGTAGGAAGGAGAAGATTAGAGCGATCGGATAATGTCTTGAGTAATTGGTGATGTGATGAATATGCAAGTCTTGATATATTTTCCAGAGCCTTGAAATGAGCATCAAGAAATAAAACAAATTAAGAAAAATCCTATCGATTCTAATTTACCAAATAAAAGAAATAAGTGCTGGTGACATGAGATGAATGTATATAATTTCATATTTAATTCCAACGTTACATGATGAAAAGAATTTTGAAATACTTTTATCATTATTATTCATATAAACTGATGGTCACGGTTACAAAAAAGATTAGATTTTTTCTCTTAAAAAATGAAGTTACATAAATGTATGATCTCATATATAATCTCTTCATTAACAATAATTTAGATTTTCTTGATACGTTATTCATGTTTTATTTATTTATTCGTTTGTTCGTTATTTTTGTTTAACAAACGAAGTTATAAGGAAGAAGTCGAAGTTGCGGTTTTCACTATTGTCCTTCGGCTTTCGGTTAAAACCATTTTCAAGAATTTACAGAGCTGAAAAGACAGACAACCTCGGACGATTAAGGTATTTCGAATTGCCAGACGTTACACAATCTTAAATCATTTTATTTTTTATTTTATCCCAAACCCTTATAATTATTATCATCATTTTCTTTTTCCCAAAGTCATTTGCATGTGGAAAAAAAAAAAAAAAAAAGTCACCTGAATGTATAAAATTAACGTCGTCATACACTATTAATAAGGAAATGGATCCCCATTATTACCCGATTTACGTCCAATATAATGCTTTACGTTATTGCATCTAAATGCTACACTAATTTGGATTCTTCGTAATATAAGCACATTCATTCATAATTAATACCTTTGAAAACAAGATATGTTAAATAAAGAACCTCACGAGCATTCAAGTTTCCCTCATTTCAAGGGAATGAACAATACAGCCTAATAAAAACACATCAATTTAACTTTTTCCCAAAGCAATATCCAATTATTGAACACTAAAAACTCTATATAGGTAAGAAAATCAAAATCTACGAAAGGTTACAAAAACTTGCCAAACCAAAGACAAGGACTAGACCTCATGCGATACAATAGTGGAGACAAGAATCAAAGCTACAGCCATTTAAATCAAGAACACAAAAAGAGATAAGCTCATCTTTCTTTCACCTTCATGGAAATAAAATAATAATAATGATAATAATTCCTTCTGTTTGAAGAAAAATGGGAAGCGAAGAAGCCGATGACTCTAATTATCCCCTTCACTCAAAGAACCACAGCACCTTTTCCACTCCTCACTCGAAGCCCTTAATCCACCATGAAGTCATTCCTTTTTCAACGCTGCTGATAATAATAATCCCCATTATCATCGTTGTTTTGCTCGTGGCGATATTCTTGCTGGCATTGGTGCTCCATCGCCTGCGGGCCCCGCGGAGAGAATGCAATGGGGCCGATGAGAACGGTGGAGGGAGGAGCATCAAGAAGAGGGTCGTCGTTGACGGTGGTGATTGCATGTTTGTTGCTCACAGGACCGTAAACATCACTACAAGCCCAGGTTTGTGTTAGAACCTAATAAGCTATGTATGTATTATGTCTCCATCTTACGCGTCCTCGAATGATTTCTCCCCGAGCCCGGTTTCCCTTCCTCTCCCCGTGGCTTTGAATGCGGTATAATTACGCCAAGATTCGGCGTTTTCGATTGCAAATGGAGCCCAGAAAACTACGAAAATTTCGGAAGAGATTTATAGGTACATGGAAATTAAAGGTTTTCGATTAGAGATAGAGACTCAAAAACTTCGAAAAAGGCTATGATATTAGATAATAATAATAGCCTCTTAAAATGGAAGTTTTAGAAAAATATTCTAAATGTGACCCTTATTAAACGGGTCCTCAGTAGATCAATTTTTTTTAAGCGGGTTTCCAGCTTTATACTGGGTTCTCAGCTCCCTGTGTGGGGTAAGAACTCAGTATAAACTATAAAGCTGAGAACCTAATAGTAAAATAACAAAAATATCCTTAAAATTAAAGCTCGAACTAAAAATATTGGCAAAAGAGTCAACTTTTTTTAATTGACATTTTTCTAACAAAAAAACCATAAAGGATGCTTTCTCAATGTTGATGCCTTTGGGTTCCAAATTTAACACCTAAATGTGCAGTGATCATCTGTCCCATTATATGTCTCACTGTGTGTACTCACTAACGTGTTAAACAATGTTCAACAAGAGAGAGTAATTTATGAGTCCCACATAGACACGTGCATGTTAATAATGAGTACATGCAAGATCCCATCAGCTAAATGTGCACACACACTATCATTATTGCATAACAATTTTAAGAGGGCCAAAAACACTACGACGCCTATCGATTCATTCGAGGAAGTAAAAAGGTACCTCTTTTGTTCCAACGCTTTCAGGCGGCGCAGAAGGCGGCAGCTGCCTGTACGGGAGGAGCCTCGTCGGCGCACCACAGTGCAAGGAGGCGGTGCGAAGGGACCAGCTCGTGCAGGTGTTCACCCTGAGGGAGATCGAGGCGGCCACGGACGGATTCAGCGAGGCCAACACCGTCGGCGTCGGGATCTCGGGCGTCGTGTACAGGGGGCATCTAAGGGACGGGACCGTCGCCGCCGTGAAGACGATGCGGGCCCACGGCAGGCACGGAGAGCGGGCCTTCCGCGTGGAGGTGGACCTCCTCAGCCGCCTGAGGTCTCCGTACATCTGCGAGCTCCTCGGCTACTGCGCCGACCAGCAGCACAGGTCCCTCGTGTTCGAGTACATGCACGGCGGCTCCCTCCGGTCCCACCTCCACCAGCGGCGGGCGGCCCTGAGCTGGGCGGCGCGGCTGAGGGTGGCCCTCGACTGCGCGAGGGCCTTGGAGTACCTCCACGAGCACACGTCGCCGTCGGTCATCCACCGGAACCTCAACTGCAGCAACGTTCTTTTGGACCGCAATTTCAGGGCCAAGATTTCCGGGTTCGGGCTGGCTAAGGTCGGGTCGAATAAGCTTAACGGGCTGATTGCTACGAGGGTTTTGGGGACTACGGGGTACCTCGCGCCGGAGTAAGCCGCATTTTCTTTTTCTCTTCCGGCGATAATTCGTCGCTTTGAACGGCGAATCTGCGTCGTTGATTTTCCTATTATTTGATTTAATGAAGGTATGCGTCTACGGGGAAGCTGACGACGAAATCGGATACGTATAGCTACGGCATCATTCTCCTTGAGCTCTTGACGGGCCGGGAGCCGATCGACACGACACGTCCGCCGGGAGAACACGTCCTTGTTTCTTGGGTGGGTCCCTTTTTTCTATACTTTAAACTAAAACAAAAACTACAAAATTATAGAGGCTTACTTATTTATTTTGTTTTATTATTTTTATTATGTATATTAGGAATAGTTATGTTCATATAAATTAGGATTAATAATTTTAGGAAATAAGCTTTGAATTGAAGTGATTTGAGGGTACCGAAGAAATTAATTTTATAATTTTGAAACTTATTATCTTCATATTTGAATTTTGAAAATTAATGTCTTCAAATTACTTCATATATTTAAACGGATTCTTAAATTGCTTCAATTTCAAATTTATTGTCCTACGATTGTCATCCTTAATTTAGATTTCCTTAAAATGTCGTTCCCTCCAAATATGACTTAATTAAGCCAATTTTTTTCATTCTCGTATGTTTGGGTGGCAATTTATGATAACAAGTTTCTAAATCAATTTCCATGACACTTAAATTAAATATTGGAATTTTAGGGCATTAAGTTTCAAAACTCTGATTGTCTTCAAATTGGTTCGATTTTGAAACTTACTTTTTTAAAATTACAACTTAATTTAGTGTCCTTGAATTACAATTTTTAATTATGTCTTTATAACGACACCACTCTTAATGTAAATGTATATCATAGATGTAAATGCATATCATGGACAGGCACTTCCACGGCTGACCAAGACTGAGAAACTGATGGAGATGATCGATCCCGTAATTAAGGGACAGTTCTCATTGAAGGACGTCGTTCAAGTAAGGAATAGACTTAGAAATACGACCAATATATATATATATATATATATATATATATATATTATATATATATATATGTATAAATAAATCGAAAATAAATTGTATTTTAATTCATTAAAAATTTCAGGTAGCTGCGATAGCTGCCATGTGTGTACAGACGGAAGCCGATTACCGGCCGTTGATGACGGACGTTGTGCAATCTTTGATGCCTTTGGTGAAGAACAATCCAACCACTTCTTCCCTCAGATCCATCCACAACCCAAGTCCCAGAATCTTGAAATAAGCAACAATGCATGCTAAAACTATATAATTTTTTGTTGAATTATAATTATTTTTCCCGAATCGAATTTTTTAGATTTTTTTGTGTGTGTTTGAATGTAATTTTGAGGAGACGCCTTGTGTTGATATTAATAATAAATAGCATTCACATGTAACGTGTCTTTTGTGAACCGTTCGATTGACGAACAAAGCGATGATGGGGAGTTGGAAAATTTGGGAAATGAGATTGAAATTTGATTCAATTTAGACCGAGTTCAATCAAAGTTATTCCTAAAAAAGTCATAATAAAAATTAAGGAAAAAACCGTTATTAAATTGAGAAAATTGCAATTAAATTGGTCTTAATTATTTTTTTGGAAATGTATGACTTCTACATTGTTGCAATTTAGGACATTAAATTCAAATTTAATCGATTTGAAGACATTAAATTTCAAAATTAAAGCAATTTGAAGTGTTCAAATTGCTTCAATTAATTTATTGTCCAACCTTTAATTTAGATTTCCACAAAAAAAAAATAAAAAAAATTGAAACCCGGCGTTCTCGTACCCCACAACTCCTATATACGTACTAATAAAAAAAATAACAATTAAGCCATAAAGATTTGAGTATTCTAATCTAATAACGGTAGGGCAAAGTTGTAATATGGCGCTAAATGCTTTTTGGACAAACAGTTCTATTCTCCCTTAAAACAAAATAATAATAATTTGAACCCTACCAGCGAAAACCCCTTGTTGCCTCAGTTAAACCTCGGCATCCGACGATGTCGTCGGTTGAAGAATCCGATGTTGGAATTCTGTGCTACATATCCAGTCTGCCGGGTTTCACTGGAATTCTTAAACAAAGGTATGCTTCATATAGCTCATTAATTGCCGTTATTTCGCCACGGCTCTCGGATGATAGTATTCATAGCGAGTCAGTTTTGATTTCAATTTTTACGAAGCTGTCTGTAATATTGGGCTATTGATGCAACATCTGATTTATTTACACTGGAGAAAGCGGAGAATTGAATCATTTGTCGGTCACATTAGTTAGTTGATCTTTCATGCGTTTGGATTCACAGTAAATTGAATATGTTTTTTTGTAGGCTGCAACAGTATGAACCATGTTAGCGGATTTGTATGGTCAAATCAAATTTTGAATTATGAATTGTGTTTTATGGTTATGAGTCAATCAAACGAATATTTCATAATTGGAATCTATTGCAATTGTTCGAGTTCAGATATTCAGATTTTATCGTGAATGAAGTAGACTTGGAGGGGAATGTTGTTCATTTGACCTCGTTGGAGGCTCCATTGGAGGTTTGCAATCGCTTCATTTATTTCAAATTCTTTTTTTGTGGTAACAGATTTATTAGTAAATTGATTTTTTTTTTCTAATAGATTGCCGAGGAGAAAGAAGCACAGAGTACCGATCCACTAAAGAAAGACTACTCACCAGAGTTAGAATCTTTTAGAATTCTAGCTGGCGATTCAGATGCAGAGACATTGAAAAATTACATTGACAAAATTAATTCAGAAACTTGCACTGATGAATCCATAGTTCTCTCACCAAGTTGTGATAAGTCGCATCGAACGGTAAGGACTTGATGTGTTCACTTGGGCTGTGTAAGTATATGATTATTGACCGGTTCTTATTTTTAATGGAAAAAATTTGTTGACTTTTCAGGCAATTCATATCTTTTTCAAGGAAAGACTAAATTTCCTTGTCACTGACACCACAGATGGATCAGATTCCTCGTCAAAGTGTATTCGTGTGCGTTTGAATAAAGGGAGCGGTAGGGGAACGAATTCAAGTAAGAGAAAGGATAGAAATGGTAATTGCTATGACGATAGAGGTTCGAATAGTTGGCCGGAGCACCTTGGCAAGTTTCTCAGGTGATTCTTTGTTTGATCCTTTCGCTTAAATCAAATTAATATTTATCTTTTTTCATAGTTAAGTTTTTTTTATCCGTTTTGCACTTCTGCATATCTACAGCCGGTAGTTGTTTTTTTGTGGTAGTTTTTGAGGAGCTCCTTTTTGTTAGAATCTATGAACCTTGAACATATTGATTTGCTACTAGTGACACAATCATTCCCTTTTATGATTAGGTTTCATCTTTACAAGGAAAATAAGGATACTCAAGAGGCCTTAGGCCTTCTGGGTAAGATGCTTGGAGTTCAGGTGCGTGAAATGTTAACTATCCTATGTTTTTTCCCTTCTTTGTTTCATATGGTACTAAGTTTAGCTAATGCCATTTACAGGTAATTATGTATTAAAGTGACAAACAACATAAAATAAGAAACATCTATTCTTATTTCGATAGGCATTATGTGTTAAGGAATGATTCGTAGGTAGGAATAGGAGTTTATATATTCTTTTTGGTGGATGGAGTCTTTTAATTAGTCTATTGTTTTTCCTTCATTTCTGTTGTGACTGGTTCTTAACATTCATATTATCGTGTTACAGCCTAGGTCTTTTGGATTTTGTGGCACAAAAGATAAACGCGCTGTAACGACTCAAATGGTATTGTACTTAGATCCATACAAGTTTGTGAAACTTTTGTCTGTATTGTTCCTTTCCAGAATGTGAATTCAATTTAAGATGCTAGAATACGCTGTCGATCACTTTCTCTTTTATTTTTTCAAGTATATCTAAATATATGATAAATTCTTTTCAGATTCCTTGTCTTTCTAGTTTCTGTAAGAGTTACACTAAGAAGTGAATATAAACATTTGTAGCTTAATTGACTTTATGTGGCTAGACAATGCTAGTATGTCTGTTAACTTGCAGCCATATCTGATTTTCATCCTTTTATTATGTCAGGTTACTGTTTTTAAGCAGCGGGCAAGTAAATTATCAGCACTGAATAAAAGGTTAATCGGGATTAAGGTTGGAAACTTCTGGTAAGAGCATGTCTGAGTAATTACGTACTTTCTTTATTTATTCCACTCGAGCACTCTCTTGCGACGGATATATTGCAGCCATGTTAATGAAGGACTTGTCCTTGGGCAGCTCAAAGGCAATCGATTCACTATTACATTAAGGTTTGGTCATCACATGACTTTTAACTGGGAAAGTTTTGATATGTTATTACATGATCACTGAATTTTGAATATGATGTATGTGTAATTGCAGAAACATCGTTGCTGAAAATGAAGATATTATTAAAGCTTCTGCAAAGGCCTTAGGTGAGAAGGGATTCATCAATTACTTCGGTTTGCAGGTTAGTTTGGCATATCTAATCCCGTCTCAATAATCCCAATTACCATCTCTATATTTTGCTCTTACATAGTAAAATTATTTTCTTTTCACAATTTTTATCGAACATAAACTTGAGAACTATGAGGACCACTAATGCCAGTCTGATGCTTATTACAATCTCTTGAAATGCTAAATACTTGTAATAGACTTGGAATTGAAATATATAAATCAACCTAGATATCTTAACATCTCCTGATTATCATACAGATAATGACAGTTTCTAAATTGCATAGATATTCGACCTCAACGACCTCTGATACATGCTAGTATGTTACTATTCGAGAAACTCAAGCTATACCGTATATAAGAGAACAGATGTGTTTTTTATAACTAATTTTATGCTAACATGAACCATTGACTATTACGAAGATCTTAATTGTTGATGTGTTCGACTTAGTGGCTATTTTTCTGATACTATTGTTTTACTACTCCAGAGATTCGGAAGCAGTTCTGTTCCGACTCATCTAATTGGAGCTGCATTGTTGCGTGGAGAATGGAATACTGCTGTTAACATGATTCTTGATCCACGAGATGGAGATATCCCTTTTTTTTTTACCATTTTCATCCATATACTTAGATACTTTATGTAGGAACGCTTATTATACTCCTGTAAGTCTCATTGATATTTGGATGTTTGCCTTGACCAATCCATTTCGAATACAAAAAGAAGTCACGAGAAAGATAAGGGAATATTACAAGGAAAGTGGTGACATCGAGGGAACTCTGAGACAGTTACCACGCTATTTGGTTGCAGAACGTGCCATTGTAAGTTCTATTCCATGCAATTTATACCCTTTTTTCACAGCTTGTTCAGCAATATATCAAATATTGGAGCATATGATCATGGGACTGATTGAATCAATATATATACCCTGAGAGATTATTGTAAGCCAATTTGCTAGATGTGGATTCACATACTGCCTCTTCATAATGGACTTTTTTTCTTTGATATCCAGCTTCATTGTTTCCAGAAGACTCCTGGAAATTACTTGCAAGCTCTTTTGGCTATTCCAAGGACACTCAGGATGATGTAAGATTTATTGCATTCTTGTTTTTGATCAAGAAGTTGCTTTACAATGCGATAGATCACTTTTGATGTGCTCATCAGTTATTAAGAGTGACTACATGATAATGAGATTCTTCTATATTTGGTAGAATGAATATAAATTTCTGATATCGCTTGGACATATATAATTATGGTGTTATACCAATTCCCACTCTGTTGAGAGAGAGACTGTATCAAGGAGAGTTTAGTAAAAGGTATGTCAGTGAATATGAATGGAGAAATTTTTCCTTTACCTTTTTATATCAGGTTCGTGCACAGCTATCAGAGCTACTTATGGAACCATGCAGCTAGTATGAGAGTACAAAAATATGGTATATACTTCTGTCTATTCTTTTTAAAAAAATTTTGTTTCCAGAGAATTTTGATGCTATTTATACTTATTATTTTCTTGCGCTGGACAATTGTTTGGTAAATGGCTGATGTATATCAGTGGTTACTGATTTGAATTGATTTCTTTTTGGTTAAAGATTTTCGTATGGTTTATAGTCAAAAGATAATGCAGGGTTTAATCAGATTGTGTTGGGTGACTTGGTGTACTGCAAGGAGGAACAAGATATTAAAGGGGAAGTTTTATTGCTTGAAAATGGACCCAGCGTTGATGCACAAGATGATTGCCATCTAAACGATGAAGCCATTACAGATCTGTCTGAAGAATGTACTAAGACTGTGAAGGTAATTTTTCTGGTAATTTTGATTCTGTTCAAGATTTTAATATTTTCTTTATGATAGTATAAATCATTTGTACAATAGTTGTGTGTTCTTTTATTTCCCCTTTTCGTATCTTATCCAAGAAAAAAATTAAGCTGAGACACATTTTTTAGTTTTCAAATTCTGTAAAATGTTCTTATTTCTCATTGTGGGCAGGTTATCAACGAGGAGGACATATCTACTGGCAAATATACGGTTGACGATGTCGTCCTTCCTTTGCCAGGGTATCACCTAGCTTCATTTCATTTCAGACACGAACATTCACATCCTATGTGATACATTAAGTTTTTTCTTACGCATTTTTTTTTCGTGACAGGTCAAGGGTAACTTATCCTCTAAATGATGCTGGAAAAGTTTATCATGATTTGGCAGAAAAGGTGAATTTTTAGGTTCTGCTTTTGCCTTTTGCATTCTGGTCTTTGTACTACGAACCACCAGTTTAGCAAATGTGCGCTTGCTGCCTCGGTTTAACAGCAACCACACATCCCTTTCCTTCTCTTACACTCAGTTGAACAATTTTTTTTGGTGAATATGTGCCTCTCTCTCTCTCTCTCTCTCTCTCTCTGTGTGTGTGTCTTCTTGCATACACACAAATCCACACAATTGTCTTCTTGCATACACTTCTAACATGTTTCTGTTACTTGTCAGGATGGCATTAGCTTGACGGAAAGTGCTCATACTTCCAAGTGAGTTGTTTACCTTAAACCGAAAACCTTGAATTGGATTCGAAATCATTGCCAAAAAAAAAGGACTCACGGACACTTCTTACTCAGTTGTGTTCATGCTGCTCACAAATGATCTTTGCTGCTTGTAGGGAATTTTCATTGACCAATATTACAGGAGCATACAGACGCGTCTTTCAAAAGCCCAAAGACTTCGAATGGTAATATTTCTCAGATTCTCTTCTCTCACCTCAATTTCTTCCTTTTTTTCTCTCTCTCTCAAACTTGAGTTTGTTTCTGCAGGGAACTGATCAAATACACCGATAAAAACACGCCTCTAGCGGAGTCCGATTGGGACATTTTATCAAAGTCACGGGTTGCATCAGACGAGAAAGAATTTACCACACTTAAAAAATGCTGCGGTGCCAATGCAGAAAAAATGAGTATTGATGTGGAGGAGCCATCAAAAGAAACAGTAGATGGAGAAAGCGATGCAGAAGATGATGTAAAACAATTCGAGGAAACCAACGACTCCTCTGCAAATGAGCAGAAAAAGCAGAGAGCTGTCAAGTTGAGCTTTACCCTCGCAGCTTCTTGTTATGCAACTATGGCTATAAGGGAGCTTCTGAAGACATCAACCTCTGTACGTATCTGTCTCACTCTTGTATCTATATTAACCTGCTCAGTGATTTGTTGGCTGAAAGGCCTTTTTTTTAATTACGTAGAGTCTATCATAAGCTGCATGCGACATAAAACTATCTGAATAGTGAAATCGTGTATACAGTTATAATGAGATCATGCTATTATGGGACTCTTCGTGTGTTTTGGAACCGTTTTCTGCATTTTGAAGATGACTCTCTCTTTTTCTCTGAAAACAGGTTGCCTTTCACAAGGCATTGAACTGATAAGCAGGACTTTGGGATTTCTTTTGCCTTTGGAGATTGCAAAGATGGGAAGCAAATCGATTTTATACTGCGAAGCTCGATTGCCCCAAATGATGGTACTACATTCAGGTTTAATATTTTGATAATCTTATGCTACTTTATGTTGGAGACAAGCAGGCAATAGCTATTTGTGTCCCATTACTGCCCTCAATGAGATGTATGTGTTGCAGATGCTCTAAAGTTTAAATCTTTAACGAGATTTTGTGGGCAACTTACGTTGCAAGCATTTCTGCTGACTTGTTCACTAAAATCTGTTGGTTAAAAGATCAAATTTAAATACTGATGTAATATATAAAGTTTGATTGACTCGGGATAGGTCTGAGTGGTCGAGCTCTTGATATTTCCAGTCGGAGATCGAAGGTTTGATTAGTTCCACTGGAAGCTGGGTTGAGCCACTAATAAAGTTCAGACTTGACCCAGACATTAGAGAGTGGGGACTACTGTGGAGAGTTGTTTGTTTATGGATAACGGGAAACAATGTTACTATTCTCTCGGACAAATTAAAATAAAAAGATGTCTGAATTTAATCACAGAATACTTCCATGATATCTAAATGTCAATTATTTTGTCAATAGAGTTGAAAACAAGCCTGCTCCAAGGGCTGCTTGACCTAAAGGATATATATCTGATTATTGAAATTAGAGTTCATGAATTCGATTTAGTTTCGCTAAATAGACCTTGACTTTCGTTTTTGGTTGAAAATCGGGTATTTTTACCTGTTCCCGAAAATGGGGGAATTGAAATAAAGAAAAATGAAAAAGGAAAGGAAGCCACATAAATCATCGATGATTTTGACTTTGACCAAACAATAATTAATTTGATTGCAAGCCCTCATCCACCGACTACCATCGCCTTGCCTTCTTTCACAAAAACAGTCACGAAACCTATTAACAGCAATTAAAGACTGAATTGCTTTTCAGCAAACAATTGAAAACCTCACGCAGGCAGGCATACCTTTGTCCAACCAAATCTTGCAATATTTAGAAAGCATAGACATTCATTAGGATTCCATACACATAGTGGGAAAAAATATATCGGAATAAAAAGAAATTTCCATTATTTTTATTATTTTATTTGGAGGACATTATTGAGGGGGGCCACCTTCCGTAGGAGATGATAGGATCAACCACATAAGGCCAGCTTACCAATAAATACTTAAAAATAAAAAGCATATTTAGTAACATAATGTCCAAACTCCTCCATTGTCATGAAGTAAGGACATTTATAGATAAGATTGATCACCGCTAACCTTCTTTACCTTTGACTAAAGAGACTCACTTCTATAACTAACAAAAAATAACAAAATAAATTTGATTCTAATTAATTTTTTTTGGGCTGAGAAATATATCTTCACGTAATGATAACTATTTTTTCTCTCTGATTAAGCCAGTCTAAAATAAATTTAAACACGTTATGAGACGTTCAATGAGACTATTCCTCTATATTTCATGTTATCTACTTAAAATCATACAAATAATTAGAGTCATATGAATCGAACTGATAACTAAGAAGATGAAAATTCATCCTAAGGATTAGGCTAGACTGGTAGGGGTGATATTTTAATTATTACATAAATCAAAAGAAAATAACATTATTATGAAAAAAAGATTATGATTGAACGTATCATCTAATTTTGTTTATTTAATAGGTGCATTGTACCTCAGCATTTTGTCATGGTAGAAAAAGGAAAATAATAAAGTGATAAAACGAGTCACATGATATATAAGACAAAGCACCGAATAAAAAAATATACTTAGATCCAAACAGATTAGCCAGTCAGCTGTATTTAATGTTATTTATCGAATTAAATATTGGTAAAACCCAGAAATTCAATTAAAAGAAACGAAAAGAGAAAACAAAAACAACTCTCTCTCTCTCTCTCTCTCTCGTTATGCATAATATCACACTGCCAACAGTTGGCCTTTTAGTCGACATAACATATTCACAGTCTCTCTCTCTCTACGAGCACATTGCGGTCAGTGTAATGAGTAAACATTAGAAGTCATGTCGCTGAAGTATGATGCAGGAATGTTGTCGTTTTGCTGCTCCGGTTCAACAGCATTGCACACCTCGTGATTTCAAGTGCACAATCTACTGAGCATTTCAAGGTGATTTAATTTTTTACTGTCCTCTGTGTTACTTCTATTTTAGCTTCGTTACTGTGAATCCGGGAGTGAATTTGCTGGAAACTGTTGCTCTGGCTGTGATTTTAGCTGCGTTTTTACTTTTCTGTTTGGTGTGACAATGAGCGTTCAGTTTGAGGAGATTTGCTGAGATTGAAGCTTCTTAACTTAAGATCTTACTGCGGATTTGCTTATGAATGCCGGAGATCTGCTTGTGCTTCGTAACGCTTCATGTAATTTGAACGGTTTCGGAAAATTATTCACCGTTAAAATTTAAATAAAAAAAACTTGAAACAGGCGATTCTGCTTGATTTGGTAGTAATGATAATGGTGTTTTTAGACGAAGTTAAGGCGTTTAAATTTGCTTTGTGAGAACTTCTTCTCTTTCGCCTGAGGAAGCAAGCTGGGGTTTCTGTTGGTAGTTTCTTTGTCTCTCGTTGTTACTCTTGTGCAGAAAAGTATAAGAACGCGTGTTGAAACTTTTTTAGCAGTATTGCAGATCGTTACAGGGCAAAGCATTATGGAGAAGTACGAAGTACTGGAACAGATTGGGAAGGGAGCTTTTGGTTCTGCGCTTTTGGTGAGGCACAAGCAGGAGAAGAAGAAGTTAGTGCTTTGCTCGATTGATGGCATCATTTTGTTTTATATCTATCACCCTTCTCTTCTTTTTTTATTGTTTTGTATGTTACATCATTGAGTCTTTTCTGTGTTCTGATTTTCTTCACCGGTATTCCTCCTTATTAATTGTGCCTGGTTTCACTTTAACTTTAAGGTATGTGCTTAAAAAGATTCGTCTTGCTCGCCAGACCAATAGGACTCGTAGATCAGCTCACCAAGAGGTCAGTTGTACGGTTCTTTCTCTCATTTTCTTAAATATATTAGCTTTCCCTTTCTTTTTGTTTTCATATAGTTCCTGCTTATTTGTTTCATCTGAAGCAGTTTTTCAGTGATATTCTGCCTCATATTGGTTTTGCGGAATCGCTAGTTTTCTGTGTGTATCTGTCAACCAAAATTAGAAGTAACATAAAACTGGTTCCGTGTTGATTTCTCCTTTTTAAATGACATGGAACCAACCTTGCAATTTGCCTGTCTTGATGGAAATTTTGACATCAATTGCTCACTCCAGCCATGGATACGAACACAAATAGTTTGCTTTATCACTATGTTGGTTATGGATACCTTTCTAACTCAACGCTATTTGCTTCCATGGAATACATCTGATCTCTGCCTCTCGTACAATCTTATGACTAGCTTTTACTTCTGTTTAGATGGAGCTTATCTCAAATATGCAAAACCCCTTCATTGTGGAGTATAAAGATTCATGGGTGGATAAGGTAAAGAGCTAATGCATCTGTTTTCTCCGATTGACTGTTCTTTGATATCCTTAAGAGGTACATTGTTAGAACTTAGGATCAATAGATGGTTGCCGCATCAGTTCCAAATCATGGGCCTCATGCTTATCTTAGATTATTTAATTCTCAGTGGCACTTCATTTTTTCATGTTAGTATTTGTTCAGAATATAAAAAGCATGCTTCTTGAACTTGTCTCAGGGCTGCTACGTGTGCATTGTGATAGGTTATTGTGAAGGCGGAGACATGTAAGCATTTCCCAGTTAATCTTGCGTGATTTCACTTTATGCCCATGTATGGTGTTGTATTCTGTATATGCATTATCGTATACAACTGGAAACATAAATGCGTCTACCAAATAACAAAAAAAGGAGATAAGATCATTTACACAACATACTCGATTCCCATACCACTTTCCAATTTGGCAGGGCTGACGCCATAAAAAGGGCAAATGCTGTCCATTTCTCTGAAGAGGTAGCAATTAGTTTCTAATTATGTTGTTTAATTTCATTCTCTTCGTTGTATTTAATGTTTATCTAATTTGTAATATCCTGTTCAGAAACTCTGCCGGTGGCTTGTTCAACTGCTTATGGCACTGGACTACTTGCACAGCAATCACATTCTTCATCGTGATGTCAAGGTTTTCGAACTTGCCTCCTTGGTAGATTGTTGTTCATGTCCGCACGATAAACTAGAAAAATCTAACAAAACACGTTACCAAATATTGCAGTGCTCTAACATATTTTTGACAAAAGATCAAGACATACGCCTTGGTAAGTGAATCTGACTGATTTTAAAACAAAAAGTCTGGGTGTGAAATTCTTACTCAATTGTAATGCTTTTGCAGGTGATTTTGGTCTTGCTAAAACGCTGGGCTCAGACGAACTCGCTTCGTCTGTAAGTAATTAGCTGAAACATGAACATCTTCTGACAACTTTAAAACCGTTTCTCATCGTTTTTTGTTCTTTGTGGTTTGCTTTTCTCAGATAGTTGGTACCCCAAGTTACATGTGCCCTGAGTTACTTGCAGACATACCTTATGGTTCAAAATCAGATATTTGGTCCTTAGGTAACAACACACTAATCTTTTCATTGAAAAGCAAACAAAATATATATTCCAAAGTCAGTGAAGTAGTCCCACAGCATCAAGCTTATTTTTTCATAACCATAGGCATCGTCTTCATGTGCTTATGTTTAGTGTTTTCATTTCATTTCATACAGGTTGCTGCATATACGAGATGGCTGCCCTTAAACCTGCATTCAAGGCATTTGTAAGTTGGTGTGACATTACCAAATTCAATAGCTTGAATCGAATTTATACTTGTAAAATTGGTGACAATCTGACACATGAATATAATAATCTCCATTTTATCTCTAATCGAACAACATTATTTACTTAATCTTCGTGAGTGAATATATTTTCTAGAATCATTTAATGCCACATTACCTAAGGTTGACGTCTTATAATATATATTTTTTGTTCACCTGGACAGGATATTCAGGCTCTGATCAATAAAATAAGCAAGTCCATTGTCGCTCCACTGCCTACCAAATATTCTGGTGCATTGTGAGTATGCATTCACATAGCAGATTTTCTTTAGCTCAAGTACCTTCTTGACCTTTGCTTGATTAGCATGTGATCTCTGTCTATTGCAGCCGAGGTCTTGTCAAAAGCATGCTCAGGAGGAACCCAGAACTTAGGCCAAGTGTATGCAATTTTCTAGTCTCTATGATTTCAAATTTCAGATAAAAATTAGTTGATGACAAGTACTATCAATTAATTATTCATTCATTTTCAATCAACTGTGTACAGGCTGCAGAGCTCCTCAAGCATCCCCATCTTCAGCCCTATGTTTTAAACGTTAATCTCAAGCTCAATTCACCGAGAAACGACAACAACTTATCGCCCCATTGGGTCGATACCGAAACACGTAACGCGAGAAAATCGAGATTCTCAGAGCCCCCTCCTCCTACCCAAGTAGTGCACGGAGATGATAGGACTTTGAATCCCAGCATATCTGGCTCCGAACAAAGCGTTCAGCTTCAGGGTAGAACAAGGCGATTATCGTTGGGGAGCACACAGGAAAGGACCGTCGTTACCAAAAACATAACTTCCAAGGACCAGAAAGAAACGAAAGCTAAAGCTTCCTCTGCTCTCAGTAGAAAACCTGAGCTCTCAAAGAACATTGAACCGGTAAAAATTCTTTCATCACTACTCTTTTTTTTTTTTTACTTTTCCCATTTCAATCCACGTTGATGATCACTCTCTGTCTCTGATCTCCCTTCTGCTTCCTGAAAATCCAGAATCAATCATATAAGATCTTAATTTCTGTTACACCTCTCTCTTTTAGACATATATCACATCTTGTTTCGTTATTACATTATAGATAGGCTAAATTGCATGTAACCCAGTCGTGGTATAAAAGCTAAGCAGCAAAACCCCTCTGGTTTGTGAATAGCGTAAAACACCCTCATGGTTTATTGAATCATGCGTTCCTTGTCAGTTACACCCCCTGATTGTGGGTACAATGTTAGGTTTTTTAGTCAGCTCGCAAGAAAAAAAAAAGCATAAGATAGTTACGTGCATTTTAGTATATCCACGTGGGGTGTAGCATAATTTACCCTTATAGATATTATCAATTCATGACTTGCTAAGTGTTGGAGATTGTCACTCGATTGCCATGCGTATTATTAACTTATCATCCCATCATGCAGCTTCCGACATCAAAGGCATCCGCAGTGAAGAAACTCATTTCAACTCGCAGAGCTTCTCTCCCATCGGGAGCCAACAAAAAAACCCAAATCCCCAATTCCCTAATCCAATACACCAAATCACCCAACGTCTCCGTCTACGCCCCTCTGATCGACAAAATGGTGGAATTCCCCTTCACATCCTACGACAACCATTCGATATCCTCCTCCACTTCACCGCCACAAGGAGACCGTTCGATCATGAAAGATCGGTACACAATCGAAAATCCCGATAGAACCCGCAGAAGATTCAGCAACTTGCAGTACTTCCATAGCAGCAACGGGAGCGACTTTTCGGACCAGAACGCGACGGCTGGGGCCTCGAGCAGGGCCTCCTCGGACCAGAGGAGGCGGCGGTTCGACACGTCATCTTACAGGAACCGAGCCGAGGCCTTGGAGGGCCTGTTGGAGGTCAGCGCGAAGCTGCTGCAGGAGCAGAGGATCGAGGAGCTCGAGGTATTGCTGAAGCCGTTCGGGCCGGTGAAAGTGTCTCCTCGGGAAACCGCGATATGGCTGACGAAGAGCTTCAAGGAGACTACTAATGCAACGCATCAACCACAAACGGAGGACGTGTTTTGATCGGGCTCTTAAAAAGGTACCTTCTATCGATTTACTTTTGAATTATGATTAAGAAGTTATTAGAGTTCCACGTTGAGGTTAGTTCTATGAGTTCTTTTCCTCGTTATTATTGATGCTAGCGTATCTGTTTAGGGATGACATCGAATTTTCGTGAAGTATCAAGTAGATGATGATAATATATATGCTGTAGTGTATGTATACGCATCTTTCTGAATTTTATTTTGTGCTCGTGTTTTACCCAAGAAGTAGCAGTTACGATTGGCGTAATGATTATAGAAGCCGTCGACAGATAAGTCGTACTCAATCGTTTAGCACCGACTAGAGCTATAGACTCATTGGCGTTTATTATGTTTGGCTTCCTCTCTCGTCCCATGGGAATCAGTGACTTAACTCACATATATGAGTTTTATTTATTTATTGCATCATCAGATGTCTAGTGAAGACTTTCAAGAAATAGTAGGTGTGATCTTCTGCAGTATCTTTACATAAATAGGGATGTATATTTTGGCAACCACAAGGTAGCAGCTATATGGCAAATAGTTGGATTTATGAAAGTAATCCGATAGAGATATATTTTGTTGTGTCCCACAGCAGACAGCAAAACATGTTTTCTGGTACAAACAGTGGACAGATAATACACCAAACTCTGATGGGTTCTCTTCTTACCAGAAATCAAATAAAGACCCAGTGGAGAATTTTGGACCTTTGCTTTCCATTAGAATGGAAGTTTCGGAAAAAAATTAAACTCTCTATCGGTCTCTGGTCAAAGAACGGACTCGTCGGCCTTCATGAGTATGGAGGTGTTGAGTTCACACATAACTCGGTCTCATCTCCGTTGTCGTCTTCGTCATCATCTAACCAATTGCTTGGATGATGTTGTGAGACAGCAGGAGCATTAACATCTAAAAGAGGAATGATTTTTTAGTTCATTTAACAGTTTGCAAGAAACATAAGAGTAATAAAACAAGGAGAAAATAATGCATAAGTATCAACCGACCTTGGGAATTTCTTGGATTGATAGCTTCATCGCGATGGAAGCTTAAGTACCCCAGTTAAGGAAAGATTGAAAGGCCATGTTAGATCTTCGACAAAGCATTTTTATATGTTTGATCATTTCTTACATCAAATATGAAATGGGCTTAATTTTTTTTCTAGTCTTGTATACTTGGGGGACTGATATTTTAGGGACACATAAGTTAAGGGTGACAATTTTAGAAAAATAAGTTTTAAAGTTGAAGCAATTTGAGGACAGTTAAAGTTGAAAACCTAATTTCAGTCTGAAATCAGCACAAGTGAGACGTACCTAACAGTTAAACTGCAGGAAGATCCTATGCGGCGTCGGACATGTTGATTTGAACCAATTTTTTTTTATTTCCGATGCCACGTCGGATCTTCCCACAAATTAACTGTCACGTGTGGCTCACGTGTGTTAATTCCGGGCTGAAATTAATTTTTCGGCATTAACCGTCGTCAAACTGATTCAATCTCGAAACTTATTGTCCTAAAATTTCCACCCCTTTAATTGAAGTATCCTTAAAATGCTGCTCCCCAAATATACACAACAGACAAACAGTTAAGCAATAAGATCTCAAAAGGATACTGGGGAACTCCACGGGCATCTTTCTCCTTAGAAATGTTCATTTCGGAGATCCTCTGAACCGTTCTCTGTTGGTTCACGTCGGGATTTCTGTCTCCGTGCGCTGCTTGCCTACTTTCAACACCGTTGCCGCCTTTCGCATTACTCCCTGCAAATCCCGAAGGAATATTCACGAGATAGAACCAACAAATGGTTGCAAAGAAAATGTTCGGTCACATAAACAACACAGGAATCTCACCGGAGAGCTCAGACCAAATCCTAGTATGATCAGAAGGATGCTCGGAGGCATTATTTCCCTTCGAGCCTTGCTGCACTGCAGGCGCGGGCTCGCCGACATTTCTGCCACTCAGTTGAGAAACGAGCATCGTTGCAAGAACGAGGGTGGCATCGAAGTAAGAAGAAGATCCGTCTTCGAAACCAAACTTTGGTGCCATGAGGATTGGCCTGAACAAGCAGAAGAGCATTTACAAGTAGTAAATCACAAGTTTGGTTTGATGAAATTTGAAGGGAAAGGAAAGTGAAATGGAAAAGGAAAAGAAAAGAAAATTTAGCTTTAAGTTTATACCCAAAACTAACGAAGAAAATGATCTTTTACCAAATGGAAGAAAAACTTATTGAAATCATTTTCTTTACAAATTTCTTTCAGGCGCTGCTCTCCTCAATCTCAACACAGCCTAAGGCTGCGTTTGGTTTAAGAAAAATAGTGTGGCAAAGAAAATTGAAGAGAAAATGATTTTCATAAGTTTTTCTTTCGTTTTCCTCACCATTTGGTGAAAAAATCAGTTTTCCTTAGTTTTAAGTGTAAACTTAAGCTAGATTTTCTTTTCTTTTCTTTTCTTTTCCTTATCTATTTCTTCCATCAACCAAACATAAAAATTAGTTTCTCTTTTCCATTTCATTTTCCTTTCCCTACTAATTTCACGAACCAAACACACCCTAAAAGTTGAAAGTACTATTTAGAAGGTAATAAGCTAAGCTTACTCGCCGGCTTTGTCGAAGAAGAAATGTACATCAACTTCGCATCCCTCGCAGTATGAAAGAAATGCCTAGAGGAAGAAAATAGAATGAATTAGAATCACAAGATACTGAAAAAAAGTAAACCGGCAATTGAATCAGGGAAGATAATATTCCTTCCTCATAGCCATTTAACCATATCGTTGGCCACGAATTTGTAATTAACAACCATTTTTCAGCATGCCTTATAGATGTGCGTGGAAAAAAAAAATACAGCAATTGGAGTAATCAAATTTTTTTTAATCTGATGCCGAGGAGAATATTACATCACCTTCAATTCTTTCATTCCAAAGGTAACATCTACGGGATCTCCAGCGTGAACATACTGCAAGAACTCTTCTACAGGATCTATCCACAGTTGAGTATGCAATGATAAATCATTTTCTGATATACGAGACAGAACCTTACGTTAGCAATAAGCTCTAAGCATCTTGATTTGAAAAAAAAAAATAATAATGTATCATTTTCTACTTCACCTTTAGTAGGATCTAAATAGCTTCTAAGCTCAACAGCTTTTCCCCCAACTTGATCAGCATCTTCGGAGGGTAAAGCTGATGCCTGTGTAGCGATCAGTGTTATCTCCTGAAGCGTTGACTGAAAGTTAGCCAGTAATCTGTTCAGATCACGAGGCCTTACGGCGAAATTGCTGGGGAGATTTCTTCGGTCAAGTGATAGGTGTTGTATTTCAGGTTCAATATTGCAGGTAATCCAATAGGATTTCTTCATACCTGCAAAAATTCAAATAAGCAACAGTTACAGTTAAATTGTAGGTAAATGCAATGTATGGCATATCATTTAAGTAGGGGGAAAAAGCACAAATTTTCCAAAATGCTCATCATGAATACTATGTTTTCAGAGTGGCAAAACCCTTCAACTTATAATAGAAAAGATTCGAACTTTGACAACATATCTTTCATAGAATAGGGGCTCAGGAACAGAAAGAGCTAGGATTTATTGAACTTTCAAGTTTTGTGACATTGCAGTCTCTTTATGAAACTCACATGAAAAAATGAATTATAGCTGACGCAATCATATAACTAATTCCATACCACTGTAACAGTCCAAAGTCCACTGAACCTTTGAAGAATCTGAATTAGCCAACATGACGGTTAAATGATCTATACTAGCAATTGGCGTCCTCAGCACAGAGCAAATGGCCTGCAAAAATATCATAACAGCATCATTACAAGCCAGCAATAAGTAAACCCCGACGATGCACTGACCTTCAAGAGCACGCTGCATTGGACTTGGGCATCCGATGCTGAATACACATCAAAGAAATCCGGCTTGAATGTGACGGATTGGTAAGCAGACCGCGATGAATTTAGAGTGTGAAGCATTAGCTGCCATCCAAGGAAAAAGAAACCAACATGACAAATATTTTTAAAAACATTCTCATTAATGCGTGAACCCAACATTCACATCACGTTGAGGCAACTTTTATTTAAGCTCTGAACACAAAGGGAAAATGTTTACAGAATCCAAAATTTTTCTGTAATCACCGCAATCACTCTATGGCTAATTCTTCACGAACGGAAATGTTTGGGTACTTGTAAAATACAACTGGCCACTCACGGTTTAAACAGTGTCCGTACACCTAATCGCCTCAAACCCTAATAATAGCTTCCGTGCAGAGTATATTTTGGGCTCGGGAACGAAAATCAAAAAAAGGAGAGAGACGAGCTTGCAGTCAATCAATTGCTACTTATCATACCTCGAATCGACAAAATCTTAAGAGGGCGTAAGACACTTGATCATGGAAATCATAGCATGTAATAATTGCACCAGTTACTAAAGAAGGAAAAAAAAGCGACACCTGTGAAGGAGTAGCCTGAAGAACAAGCTCGTTGCCTATTCGTGCGAGGCAAGTAATCGAACGAACGAAGGTTTTCAGTGCATTCCCGCTCACGTTGAACTCCATTTTCTTGCTTTTTTTTCACTCAATTTTGATGCGCTTTATCACAAATATACGCTTAAGGAAATATAACATGATGTTGTGTTGTGGCGGGAAGGAGAAACTATCAAGGAACGACTTGGGGCATTTTGCGTAAGATGAAGAGAGAAAGGATCGAAACTAAAATAGTCGAAGACCACATTTATTTTGTAGGCTTGGTTATTTTTTTTTAAGCTAATGGGATTTTAAAGGGTGGTATAGGATAATACGTTTTGAAATTGAAGCGATCTGATAATAGTTAATGTTGAAAATTTAGTTTTAGCTTATAATTAATACATACACGTGATGAATTCCTACGTTACGTTGGAAAAAATCGGTCCAAGTTAGCATCTTCGGCAAATTGAAGCAACTTATGAGCAATCAACGCCATAAACCTAATTTCAGCCCGGAATATACGATGTGCACGTGACATTTAATTTGAAAGAAAATCCTACATGACATCGAAAAAAATTCGGTACAATTCACATGTCCAACGCCACGTAGAATTCCGAATTGAAATATCATGTTTGTTAACTACGACTCAGTGACATTTAATTAGTTGTTAAGTACGACTCAGGCGTGTCAATTTCGGATTGAAATTAGAATTACGGCATTAACTGTATTCCAAAATTTTCCATTCAATTTACGTGCCATTAAAATATTAGTCTCTTAAATAACTAAATCTACTTTTATTGTATTTATATTTTTTTATTATACATTAGGGGACAAAAAGAAAAAAGGGGGGAAAATATAATTTTCATTTCTTTGAAGTATTACGGAGCCGTGCGGATTCCTTTGGTCTCAGATCAATTCCTTCAACTATGATCCCTCCTTTAAGTTGCTCGCCCTTCGTCTCCCTAAACCACACCCTAACGATATCGTCGTCGCCGCCGCCGCCGCCGCCGCCGTTGTAGAACTCCCCCAATTCGATTTCCAACCACCGGCCGCTGCCAGGAACGACGTTTTCCATGCTAATCATGGCCGTCTTCCGCGCTTCGGCCGATTCGCCTACCTGAACCCCCAATTCGAACGGGAATTTGCTCAACCCGAAAGCGCGGTTCGTCGCTTGGAGAATCAGATAGGCTCCGTAAGTCGTGTTCGGCGACAGCGTTTTCTTGCTTACCTTCGCCTGTATCTCCAGCCAGCTCACCATGATGAGCTCCACGGCCTCGGGAAACCTGGAGCAGGATAAGGGCTTCCAACACCAGCACAGAGGATTATTTCCCCAGGTTATCGATAACCCCCTCGCGCCCAGCGTGTAGCGCTTCTTGCTCGTGCGTTTATCTATCGAAAATGTCTGTGTTTGAAAGATTTTCATATGCGTTGATTATTTATCAATTGGATGGATAATATCATAATGTGTAGATAGATTTTGGATTAATTATTTTTTTAGTCCGATATATTTCATTTTAAGGAAACCTAAATTAAGGCCGGCAATTAGATTGGATGCCTTTCGAAATTGAAGTAATTTAAAGACCTAAGTTAAACTCTTACGTTAATTTACGTAAATATTCAGTTTTGAAACTAAGTCCTAAAATTGCAAAATTTGATTTATATGTCCTGAAATTGCTTACTTATTGTTCTAAAATTGCAGCATAATCTAGGTGTCCTTGTAAAGCCACGGCCCTAATATACGGGCCAAAAAATAATTAAGCCTTAACTTTTCGTCCGGTAAATTATGGGTGGTGACATTTTTAGGACACCAAAATTAGGGTTGTCAATTTTATGACAATAAATATCAAAACTAAAGCAATACGAAGAAACGTGAATTAAAGATTGCAATTCCACGACATCAAATTTTAAAATCGAAGCAATTCAAGGACAACTAACGCCACGATTTTGAAAAAGTATTGCACTCAAATTTCTCCAATTTTAAAGCTTACTATCTTCATGCAACATTTATTTATATGTCCTAAAATCGCTCCAATTTCGAAATTATTGTACTAAAATCGTCACTACTAATTTACGTGTCCTTAAAACCACTCCCCCAAATATACCGAACTAATAAAATAATTTTAGCCTTATCATACATACCTTAGTACCTCCATCGATGAGAATCGAAGAAGACCAAAGCTTCTCAAACAACTCCTTCTTACAAGCAGACTTTGAAGAAGCTTCCATGGCCGCCGTAGATGTAATAAGAATCTCTCTGTAATCGAAAGGAAGAAATCTCTCCCACACGGAGTCCGAATCCGCAGCTGCTCGAAGGAACGAAGACACCATGGAAGAGGAACATGCGTCCCTCAGAGAAGTCAACGAGATTATATGAGCAATGCATTCTTCTGGCAAAAACTCGAGCGATGTTGATCTCTTATCTTCATCTGCCATTGATGAGATATCTTGGTATTATTTGTTTGTTCATAAAATATATATATATATATATATATATATATAGATATTATGAAGGCTATGACCTCGACAGAGTGAGGACATAATAATGTGATGTTTGCAAGTAACCGATTAGGATGAAGTGTGTGGAGGGAATGTAATGTGCCTTGAAGTTAGACTCGTTGATATTTAATTAATTTAGGTCGATTGATTGTTAGTTTATATTAATTAGGCTCGTTGATATTTTTAATTATCCTAATAATAGTGATTATAGCTGCCTAACGATTTGCTTTCTAGCCTCTCGGGGATTAGAGGTATTCATTCGGTTTGAAAAATTTTGAACTGAAACCGTCAGCGATAGCGATTGGGGTAATAAGATGACTCGAGCCTCGAAACCAACCGCTCGTGAGTGATGCTCATAAGTTTTTTTTTTTACATGAAGCTCAAGCCCCGAGCTTGGGCTATATATGTATATATTTTAATATTTTTTACAATTAAAAAGACGACTTGAAATCGAAGCGTTTGGCTCCTTACTGCCCAAAGAGGTCTTTCGACAAAATGAATTTAATAGAGAACAAAAAGGCTCATATTTGAGTAAACACAATCAAATAAAGGAAAACAAGGATTCATGATATGAACACGGAGAACTAAAAAATCTACAATAAATCAGCATAAAACTTGGTGAAGTGAAACAAAGTACATATAAAGAAGCAACGAAATGATGAGAATTCTTATATGGCCATGCGGGTCCATTTGTTCGTAAAGTAGCTCAGGCCCATCTGTAAGTGCTTGCTCAATCTGGCCCGGCCCACTTATTTATTATTTGGGTAAAACTGTATTTGAAGCCATAGCTTTTATATATTTCAGGATTGCCCACTTCTAACTTTTATCAATTAACTGTTCCAACTTTAAGTTAATGCAATTGAGTGTACCGGCCGAAATTCGGACCAAATCTGATGGCATGGAAATCGAATGATAGGCGTGGACATATATTTCAAAAATGTTATGTCAACAAATTTACTAATCCATTCGTCCTTTTTACTTATCTTGAGAAAGAGAAAATATACTTCAATATTAATATATTGTATTGGGTTCATAGAGAACATAACGAGATTTTCATGGGGCGAAAAGTATAATTTACATTCTTGCCCCAAAATTTTCTCCTCGTTGAACGGAGAATCTCCGCTCTATTGCAAAACCTAACTCCACTAGGATGATCTTACCAACAGGAGAGAACTTTCCTAACCTGCCTTGCGTTGAAAAAAGGGAATTTTCCTCTCCGATTTGGGCAGATCTTTAGGGAATGAGGAATCTCCGCCCCATTATCAAGACTACCAACATTAACAAAGAAAGCAAACGATATCTCGAGACAAAGCGTGCCAGATGTATTTGGGGGCCTGTGTTTGAGATCAATAATAATGTATATTTTCAACTAGCATTCTGCCTAAAAATTAGGAACGTAGATACTTGTACGATTAAAATTGGTCAATCATAATCACGGAAAATGGAAAAGAAGTATAAATCATGGAAGGATGAAATTTGAACCTTCTAAATATCGAAAGTTGGTTCGATGACTAAGAGTGCTCCGCCGTCCGCTGTGGAAAGCCATTAGCTGGAGGCGGCGGCGGGCATGGCAAAGTTACCTTCAATTAAAAGAGCATTAGTTAGGGGAAGAGTGATTAATTAATTAATTTAATTTCAAACATTAAAAAATGGGCAAAAAGGCAAAAAAAAAACCTTAATTTGAAAACACAGTTACATAAGCCAACTGGCTAATTTTAAAAGGTAAATATTAAGCATTCAGTCATAAACGGTCGATTTTCCTAATTTTAATCTAACGGATATAATCACCACAAGCGCCTCTCTATTTATAAATCGTACTACGAAGTACGAATCGCTTTAATTGACAGCGTCAAATCTGAAAGGGAAAAAAAACCCTAGATTCATGAATCGTCATAAGCTCGATCTTCTTTGTTCTATTCATGTCCAAATTCATTCTATAAGCCCCGTTTTGATGGCGATGATGCATTTCTTCGTCCGTCCCTTTCAGAGAAATTGATCGCAACCTCAAACATGAGCCCTAGGTTCGTGAACGGTACGTGCTTTTTAAGCCTCTATCTGTCCGAAGAGTCCAAATGAATGTTTCAATCGACGAGATCTGCGGTAATAATGTAAGTATTCATACTAATTACGCTAATTTTCTGATTCCTAATTGGGTCAATGCGATGTGTGTGGACTGAAATGGGTACTCAACGAATTGCTTTATGTTGCTACGTATTAATTAAGTCCCGTGGGTATCTTGAAGTTGTTGATATGCAGGCAAGGGAAGGGAATATTGAGTGGGGTGCTTAATGTGGAAAGTAACGAGAATGGTGTTGCTGCACCTACTACTATATATGAAAGTTGTTGTCCCGAGATGAAATCTGAATCTTCTACATATCAAAGGTGGGTATCTTTTGTGGGATCAAGTATGATGAAATTATTTCGAAACGAAAAGCCCCAGCCCAAATTCATGATGTTAGTCCCGGGATGATTCAGTTGTTTACTTGACGAACTCTCAATCATCTCGAGATCGATATGTCGGTGTAATAGAAATGTCCCGAATCATGAGCCATAATGTTTTCTATATTGAAGGATGCATAATATCCTAGAATCAATATTTTGGTGGAATATAAATGTCCCGAGATGAAAATTGAATCTTCGAAATATCGAAAGGTGGTTATCTTTTGTGGGATCAACTATGATGAAATTTATTTCGAATCGAAAAGCCCCGTCCCAAGTTTATGCTGTTAGTCTCGGGATGATTCGGTTATTTACTTGATGAACTACGAATCATCTCGAGATCGATATGTCGGTGGAATACAAATGTCCCGAATCATGAGCTCCATCGTTTTTTATATTCAAGGATGAATAATGCCCCGAGGTAAAAATTGGATCTTCTAAATATCGAAAGGCCTGGGTATCTTTTGTGGGATCAACTGTGATGAAATTATTTCGAATCAAAAAGCCTCGTCCCAAGTTTACGTGATGATACTCCGAATCATCTCGAGATTGATATGTCGGTGGAATATAAATGTCCTGAATCATAAGCTCCAAAATTATTTATATTCAATGATGAATAATGTCCCGAGATGATAAGTCTTCGAAATATCGAAAGATGGCTATCTTTTGGGGGATCAACTATGATGAAATTTATTTCAAATCGAAAAGCCCCGTCCCAAGCTTATGCTGTTAGTCTCGGGATGATTCAGTTATTTACTTGATGAACTACGAATCATCTCGAGATCGATATGTCGGTGGAATATAAATGTCCCTAATCATGAGCTCCATAGTTTTTTATATTCAAGGATGAATAATGTCCAGGGTGAAAATTGGATCTTCTAAATATCGAAAGGCATGGGTATCTTTTGTGGGATCAACTGTGATGAAATTATTTCGAAAATCAAAAAGCCCCGTCCCAAGTTTACGTGATGATACTCCGAATCATCTCGAGATTGATATGTCGGTGGAATATAAATGTCCCGAATCATGAGCTCCAAAATTATTTATATTCAATGGTGAATAATGTCCCGAGATGACAAGTCTTTGAAATATTGAAAGGTGGGTATCTTTTGTGGGATCAACTGTGATGAAATTATTTCGAATCGAGAAGCTCCGTCCCAAATTCATGTTGTTAGTTTCGGGATGATTCGGTTGTTTACTTGATGGAACTATGAATCATCTTGAGATCGATATGTCGTTGTAATAAAATGCCCCGGATCATGAGCCCTAAATCTTTTGAAGGATGATGAATAATGTCCCGAGAATGTGGAATATAAATGTCCCTAATCATGAGCGTTAAAGTTTTTTATATTCAAGGATGAATAATGTCCCGAGATGAAAATTGAGTCTTTGAAATATCGAAAGGCGAGTATCTTTTGTGGGATCGACTATGATAAAATTATTTCGAATCGATTCGTCCCAAATCCACGCTGTTAGTCTCGAGATGATTCAGTTATTTATATGATGAACTACGAATCATCTCGAGATCGATATGTTGGTGTAATAAAATGTCCCGAATCATGAGCCCTAAAGTTTTTGAAGGGTGAATAATGTCCCGAGAAGAGATATGTTGGTGTTATATAAATGTCCCGAATTATGAGCGCAAAAGTTTTTATATTCAAGGATGAATAATGTCCCGAGATGAAAAATTGGGTCTTTGAAATATCCAAAGGCAGGTATCTTTTTTGGGATCGACTATGATGAAATTATTTCGAATCGAAAAGCCTCGTCCCAAGTTTACGTGATGATACTCCGAATTGAGATTGATATGTCGATGGAATATAAATGTCCCTAATCATGAGCTCCAAAACTATTTATATTCAAGGATGAATTATGTCCTGAGATGAAAATTGAATCTTTCTAAATATCGAAAGGTGGGTCATCTTTTGTGGGATCAACTATGATGAAATTATTTCGAATCGAACAGCCCCGGCCCAAATTCATGATGTTAGTCTCGGGATTAATCGGTTGTTTACTTGGTGAACTCAGAATCATCTCGAGATCGATATGTCGGTGTAATAGAAATGTCCCGAATCATGAGCCCTGAAGTTTTTGAAGGATGAATAATGTCCCGAGAATAGATATGTTGGTGGATTATAAATGTCCCGAATCATGAGCCGTAAAGTTTTATATTCAAGGATGAATAATGTCCCGAGATGACAATTGAGTCTTTGAAAAATCGAAAGGTGTGGGTATCCTTTGTGGGATCAACTATGATGAAATTATTTCGAATCGAAAAGCCCCGTCCCAAGTTTTTGCTGGTAGTCTCGGGATAATTCTGTTATTTACTTGATGAACTACGAATCATCTCGAGATCGATATGTCGGTGGAATATAAATGTCGTCCCTAATCATGAGCTCCAAAATTTTTTATATTCAAGGATGAATAATGTCCCGAGATGAAAATTGAATTTTCTAAATATCGAAAGGCGGGTACCTTTTGTGGGATCAATTATGATGAAATTAATTCGAATTGGAAAGCCTCGTCCCAAGTTTACGTGATGATACTCCGAATCATCTCGAGATCGATATGTCGGTGGAATATAAATGTCGTCCCTAATGATGAGCTCCAAAATTTTTTATATTCAAGGATGAATAATGTCCCGAGATGAAAATTGAATCTTTCTAAATATCGAAAGGTGGGTTATCTTTTGTGGGATCTCGAGAGATGAAAATTGAATCCTTCTAAATATCAAAAAAGGTGGGTTAGGATCAATTATGGTGAAATTCATTTCTAATCGAAAAGCCCCGTCCCAAGTTTATCTGTTAGTTTTAGGATGATTCGATTATTTACTTGATGAACCACCGAATCATCTCGAGATTGATAGAATATAAATGTCCCGAATCACGAGCTCCAAAGTTTTTAATATTCAAGGATGAATATAAGCGTAAAGCGAGGTTATAAATTGGTTCAAAATCCGACCTTTTTTCTAATTGCATAATTCTTCGTACTCTTTTGACACTTTTGCTGCAAGTGGATGAATCACTCATCCCAAAGTGATTTGAGTCTATTATAATATTCAGAAACTCTCGAAATTTCGATCGCTCGTGAAGGAAGTTTGTGTAGTCCTTGATGGGTTTGTCGATCATACACAATAGTGGCTGCCTCCAATGTTCGTCCCTGCTGATATAACGTTCGCCAATTCTTGTTCTTATACAATTAGATTGTAAGTACGGTAATAAAATTAGTTTTGTCAAAGTTTTGAAGTCAGGTCATAGCTTAGATTTGAAAGTTTCAACAAACCGTATGACATAGCACGCCGCTCTTTCTTGACATGTAATTTGACCGTACTATTTCTTTTATTTTTGGTTAAATTCACTTTCATTTTAACCCTTGAAGTTTCAACTCCCTCTTGAATATCCTTCGAATTATTTCTTCCTGCTAGGTATCCATCTGAAAAAATTGTGTGTTTGGTACCTAAAAATCGTTAAAAAGACAAAAATAACATTTCTTCATACATAAATATTATTTCAATTCTTCCAATTTTATACCAATTCAAATTTAAGAATATTATACTAATTGTTATCAATTTTATACCAACTGTTATCACTATTATACCAATAGTTCTTATTATTATACCAATATATTTAATTATTATACTAACTGTTATTGGTATGTTAAATATAACTATAGATGGCTAGCTTTTATTGCAGTTTAATTGCTCGCCCTTTAATTTGACTTTGTCTGCAGGTATTAAGAACTATACAAAAGCAATGCATTCCCCTTTTATCATGTAATTGGATTATGGTCCGGTGAACCATACAAAACATTGTATCGATATATACAAAGAATAAATAACTACATATAAATATGTCCACTTTATGACATCCAAATTATATTCATTATTAAATTAAATTTATGTTACCAGCATTAAAAAGAAAAGAAAAATTATAATAATTCTAGCAGAAAACGCATATCCCATAAAACATAATTAATCCTTCCTTGATTGCTTACGAAATACGCTCACACTAGTACAGAAAATGGAATAGGCCACGGCACTGTAGGCGTCGGTTCTAAAACATCCGGCGCCTATAATAGGCACGGTGGCTTTTTCGTAATTTTTTTGAAAATTTGGTTCATTATAGGCGACGGTTTTTATCCCGTAACCGTCGCCTACAATGGTGGTATGGTTATAGGTGACGGTTGTAGTTAGAAACCGTCGCTATTATTTACATTTTTTATTTATTTTATTTTTTAAAATAGATGAGACTTGTCCTATTCATTTACCAACTCAATTCCAAATTTTTTACTAGATCATCCGCACGTAGAGTTGTCAAAAAAGCCCAAAGCCCGCGGCCCGGCCTGCCCAGGCCCGCCAAAGGGGCGGGGCGGGCCTGAATTTTTTAGGCCCGCCGGAGAGCGGGCCTAAGTGGGCAAAGCCCGCGCGGGCTACCGCTTATTTAAAAAATAAATAAATATAGTTTTTATTAATAAATTTAATATATATGTAATAAAATATATAAATATATCATTAGTCTAGTGGTAAAAGTGTATTATTTTATACGTCAGGTGTTGGGTTCGAACCCCATGTATATTTTTTTTTTCATTTTTTAAAATTTGGGGTTAATTTTTTTTTTAATTGAGCGGGCTAGCCCGCCGGGCCCGCCGCCCGCCAGTGGGGCGGGACGGGCCTGTGTTTCAGAAGCCCGCCAGATGGCAGGCTTTGGTGGGTTACGGCCGGGCCGGGCCTACGGGCCCGTTTTGACCGCTCTAGCCGCACGTCTTCCTCTCTCACTCTCTATTTCTCCTTTCCCATCCACTCCCTACCCTACTCCGCCGTTCATCAGCCTCACCTCTCTCTCTTTCTCTCTATTTTATTGTAAGCCTCCAGTTAAATTTTAAATACAATTTCATCTATAAAATATTTTAATCTCAAAATTTAAGATATATTTATTTATATATATTGTATATATATATGTTAAAAATTACTTTTAAAAAACACAACAAAATATATTTATATATGAACACACGTATCGAGTATGCTTAAAATACTAGTAGTAATAAGAATGTAGATGATTGATGGATTAACAAATATTTACTACTATTGAACTACCATTTGACTATGTTTGGTACGTTTCATTAGGTGAAGAAATTATTAGAATAAGACACCGATCAACAGATATTTGGTTGACAGGTATTTACTACTACCGAATCGTCATTTAAACTTGTTTGGTACCTTTAGTTAGACGAATAAATTTAAAATGAGAACACGACAAAGATTGACAGATATTTGGTTGACAGATATCTATCACTACTGAGTTCTCACATGTTTGGTACCTTTAGCTAGACGAATAAAATAAATCACGAGGATGCGGCAAAGATCTGACAGTTATTTATTACTACCGAATTAACTTTTAAACATGTTTGGTACCTTTGATTAGGCGAATAAATTAAACAACGAGGATATGTGTATTTAGTAATAGATAATCATATTTAAAAAATATAGAAAACTAATTGTTAGTAAAAAAAGATATCATGAGATAATCAATATTATAATATGGTGGGTCAAACTTATAAAATTACCATTTTTATTATTTTTTATAATAGAAAAATAATGAAAGATATACCAAACTTTATTATGGTGATATGAACGATTTAAATTAATATCCTTTTATACAAAGGGCATATGTGGTATATTACAAAGATTGTGAACAGCATATATATAACTCCCAAGTCCCAAAGGTTCATTTCACTGACTCAGACGCCAACACACAATTTACAAAGGCTTAAACCCGCCGTTTTGAAAAGAAGCAAACGCACCACAGCCTCCATTCGAATACATATAGTGTTCAGTGAGGGTAATCAGCCTCGGTTTAATTTCGTCTAATTTAATTCGATTAATTTTTTTTAAATCACTGAACGGCGACTGATCTTCAATAAGCATTGTTTGTGATCACCAACGATCGCCCAGAATCGGCGAAATCTCGCTCGCAAGCCGATTAGACCACTCGTTCTTCGGTGACAAACCCTAACGGTTGCGAAAAAATCAAGAATTTATTACTTCAGGGATTTTAGCGGAATTACGGACCTATATATTTTTGTGTGTCATGATCATTAAGGTAGTCTATGATTTTAATTTTCTTTTATTTCTGATTGGGAACAGGACCGGTAAAAATGAGTAATGGCGATCCAGGGGCATCCCAAGGCCATGCAAGCAGTGGAGAAGCTGTCAGTGGTGCGGATGTGGTCGGCGGTGATTGGAGGAAGCAAATGCCGCCGGAATCAAGGCATAGGCTTATCAACAAAATGTAAGATTCAAGATTTTGAGTACTGGAAATTAGCTCTCCTTCAAGATTAGGATAGATAAGTATGCCAGTTCAGATTAAGTATCAGTACCAACTCCCCAGCTTTATTTTGGCGTGTTTAAACAACTGATGTGTTTTTGTTTTGATGTGGAGTATTTTCTTATATTTCGCAAATTGAAAAGGCCGTTCCTGCAATCGTTTTTTGTTATTTAAGCGGCATGCTTTTTTTCTTGTATACTGGAAATACTTGGGTATGTCCATTTAGGATGATGTGATGCTACATGCATAATCTTACTAGATTTATAATCTGAGGGGATTTTTTCATCCTATATGGGCTGCATTGTGAGCATCTTCTAGTTCCCTAGTGTTTCTTTAGCATAAGCTACAAGTGAAAGGCTTTATGCTTATATGCACAGCCAAGTAAAGTTTCCCTAATGTTTTGGTGCATTCGTGTTGCTTATCATGGGCTATAAAGTGGAACAGTTGTAACAGAAATAATCTGGTCACCTGACCTGCGGTTTTCTTATACTTCATTTTATGGTTGCGTTTTACTTAATGCATCCAGACAATGTTTATTCTCCCTCTTTTAAGGTCTCATTTATTCTTGTTACATAACTAAATGTTGGAAAAAAAATGACTAGAATGGAGACTTTGAAGAGGCATCTACCTGGTTCTGACCAAGGTGAGCCAGCACAGCAACTTCACAAACTAGCTGTTAGGTTTGAGGAGAAAACGTATTCGGCATCAGCTAGTCAGGTATCTTCTATGAGTATTTCACAGAACAATAAAAGCTGTAAAGCGTTGTGCTTGACCTCATATCCATGTAAATTGTTTTGTGCAGTCAGATTATCTAAAAAGAATATCCACAAAAATGCTGTCAATGGATGTGAAACCTCGAAACCCGGTGGCAGATCCTCTCCAGTCGAATGCTACAAGTAATAGAGAAATCCACAAATGAGGCTATTGAAATTGATACCTATAATCCGTGCAAACTACCATCATCATTAATTATTAGCACACAATTCAACAGGTTCTTTACAGAGACAGATGCAGATTCATCAATGGGAAGATCAGTTTGTTGGCCAGGAGCCTCAAAGTTCCCAGCAAAAAGTGCTCCAGGAAGACCTCTCACAATCCTTGATGCAACAAGAACCTAAGCTTTTGGAGCCATATCAGCTACAATCATCTCAACAAGCTCAGATTCAACCTTCCCTACAGAAGATATCAACTGCATCTACCCTTCAGTCAAACCAACAATCAACTCAATCAGTCAGGCAACAGCAGTTTCATCCACAGTCTTCAGTGCCTCAGTTCTCCCCACAACAGCAGCATCGGCATATAGGACAGCCAAGAAGCGTGCATGATCAGAAGCAGCAACAACATCAAAGGGTGACTTCTCAGCAGAGCATCAACTATCCTAATTTGAATCAACAGCAAGTAGGAGCTCAAACAAATTTTTCTGGCTGTGGGGATCAAACTGATAATGCGTGCCTCCAACCTATTCAACAGTCGCCGAACTCCAAGGTTCCAGTACTTCAGGCACAGCCAAACATTTCAACTGTATTGCCTGATCAGTTTCAACAGCCTCCATCACAGTCAACTCAGATTCAATCTGAAAAAACACCGTTGCAACAGCAACTTTGTTTACAAATGCAGGGGAGTCCACTTCAAAGAGACATGCAGCCCAGGATACAAGCATCTAGTCCTTTGCTTCAACAAAAAACCACCGTTGATAAGCAAAATCAGTTAATGCAGTCCCAAGGAGTGGATTCTGACCCAACAACCAGTAAGTCTTATAATCGAATACGTCTCAGAGTGGTTGTGGATGATGTACCTTGTTATTTTGCTTGCCTGATTTCATTCTTTAAGTATGATATCCGGTCTCTTCGTGCTTTCTTCGTAGTTTATATTCGTTTGGTGTTATTTGTTGGTTCCCAACTTTGACAATTTTTTCTTTTGATTGATAAAAGAATTCATCTGTCTTATTTAATTTTGCATGTGTCAATTTTTATGCTCTAAATCTTCTCGACTCGTTACATTTGGCTAATTTATGTATTATTAGCATATCGATTTGATTCTTTACCATACACAGAGGCCTTTTTGAAAAATCAGCAGAAAAGGCATTAAGGCGAAGCTGTTACTGCTACTATGTTTCACATTACTTTTACTGGCTGTTGCAACTGGAATTTAGTGTTAATGCATCTTTATTACTACAAACCTGTAAACATATGTGACATATGATTTCCTGCACCTTTTCCCAACAATTGGATGGTGCTTCTCGTTGTGAATGATTATGAGAAGTAAACTATATTTAAAATGCTGAATGCTTTGTTTAACTCGAGTAGCTGGTGCTGACCATCAGTTTGAATATTCACTTTTACTGTTCTAACTGAATGATTATGGTGTTCAGTTGAGCTGTTTATCATTTTCTATAGGTGCTAGTTCTATTATAGATTCTTTCATTCAAGATATCATTTTGAGAATAGCGAGTTGTGATTGTTTACTGATAAATATTTTGATACCGAGAGCTGTTGCCACCTTGTAGATAAGATCATTTCTCATTGAACCATTCAGTAAACTAACAGCAATTATGTGCTATTACCTAGACCCCGCAGTGCAAGCTGAAAATGCTTATGAAGGTGATTGGCAAGAGGAGGCTTATCAGAAGGTGATGTGACCCCAAACCAATGTTTTATACTCATATTAAAGTTTAACAATGTGATTTACAAGTCACTGTCCAAGATCAGTTACAGCCATGCCGTTGATTTTCTTACAAAAATATCTGAACCTGATGATAAACTCTTATTGCAGATAAAATCCATAAAGGATACGTACTATTCTCGAATCAATATGCTATACCAGACAATAGTTTCCAGGGTAAGTTATTACTACTACATAGCATTAAAACTATTTTTTCTCTTCATTCTCTTACCTGCTATTGGAGGTTTTTTTTCTTGAAAACGTTTAAAGTGAACGTTAGAGGCTGGTGATGTAGATGGGCATAGCCATAGCATAATCACCTTGTGAATTTTTTGTATGCATGTATTGTATAACCTTACATAGAATTGAGTCTGGTGCAAAACAATACTCAATCGCGATTAAGGCATTGCATCTTGTTTTTTCAATTGCAACCGTTGTGTTTTCCTCCTTGCTAATGTATTATTTTTGCTGCACTTCAGCCCGATGCTCTAGTTCCACAGCGTGAAGACGAGCAACATGCAAGACATAAAATATTCGAAAACTTTTTAGGACGCCTTCTGAGGTTTATGAGAATAAGCAAGAATGAAATTCATCCCGCTCTCTTGGAGAGGATTCCTGAATATGAGACGAAAATCATCAATTTCGTGAATGCAAATAGGTCTCGAAATCCACAAGGCCAGGAAGTGCAGCAGACGCAGCCACTGCCTCAAGTTTCTCAAGTGCATGATAGGGCTGTTCAAATGGACTCTGACATGCAACCGATGAAAATGCACGGTCCAACAATGTCTACACATCAGAATAAATTGGCTATTTTGCAGCAACGATCAGTGTCTTCTTGGTCTAATTCTTCAAATACTCCCCATTACGTTAGTGACAGTCCCTTGAATGCGGATCCTGGGCAGGGACATACGGTGGATCAAAGGCAGCAATTGTCCATAAATCGCAATCATGTGAGTACTCCACAGGAAATGAATATTGACTCGATCTCATCACACACTGGGATAAAAACTGTGCAACCAAGTGTTTGTACGTATCCAAATCCCCGTCAGCTGGTAAAACAGGAGCAACAGATGTTTCCTGCCAGGCAAGTCAAGCAGAGGCAGATGCAGGGGCAGAAATTAATGAAGAAACAAGAAACTACCCAACATCAGTTGCCTGCTCAGAAGATGGTTCATCAGCAGCCTAACCAGAGGAATGACACAAATTGCTCAAAGATGAGGCATCATTCGCCTGGCCAAAGGGCCTTTTCTTACCATCAGCAACCAATGAAAGCTGGATCTCCTCATTCCATATCCCCCTCCCAAGTTGAGCAGCAACATCTTCTGAAAAGTGAAGCTGGAACTCCTTCACAGTCTGAAAACTCGCCATTCGTTGCTCCATCACCTTCAAATTATACTGTTCATTCCTCTGTGATGAGTGATGCTGTGAAAGTAAATCCGGATATGCCACCGTCATCAACTGCTGTAAATGGTGCAAATCAATCAACAGCTACAGTTTCATATCCGGGCCAATCTCTTGACACGATCAGCACTCCTGGGACTTCATCTTCTCCTTTACTTGCTGAATATACGAGTACTGATGAGCGTAATCGTGTTGGATTGAATATTCTTTCAGGAAGCTCTAGTGCTTCGGAACAGCCATTGCAGCGCCTGATGAGAGTGGTAAATAGCACTTTCGTCGATTCGAATAACAATTGGAAAAATTTTCCTGCACATTTTTGCCTCTTTTTGTAGATCAACTCACTCATGTTTCTCTTTCATTACAGGTGAAATCCATGTCTCCTAGTTCTTTGCGTTCGTCTGTTAATGACATTAGCTCAGTGGTAAGGATGGTGGATGGATTGCCTGGATCTGCTCGAGGGATTGGATCACGATCTGCAGTTGGTGAAGATTTGGGTGCTGAGGCCAAATTTAGATTTAAGGCTAATTATTGGTTTGAAAGAGATGAAAATGTCAGTCCTAAGAGAACGAGAAACTTTTCAAGTGCAATTACTTACAGTGCTGCTTCATCGTCTGGGAGTAGGAAAGACGAATCCGATGGGGAATCCAGTGGCACATTATTAAGCATCAAAAGACCAAGGGTTGAGGTATTGTTTACCTTTCTTTCTAGAATTTCCTAATCTTTTTAAGTTAAAAGATCATAGTCCAAACAATTTAATGGAATCCTCAAGAAAATTTACTATACCACTAATCAACCAGCAGCATGCCAGCTTTATCATTAACAAGGCCATAAGTTTGAAGGCAATTTCAAAGAGAGGGGTGGGCTATTTAGACCTTTCTTTTGGTTTGCTCTGGAATGTGGATTTTTTTGGTATATAGTAGTTGTGTTTATTATCATCGTCCCTCTGTATTGAAATGTGAAATCTCCAAGATTTCCTGTGCTGCATCGACTATATAAGATGCATGCTCGTTTTATTTCCCTGAAACAACCAAAGGCTAATAATCCACTTAGACAAGCATGATCTAAAATAGGCTTTGGCAGGATGCTGTGGAAGTGGTTTTTGACTTAGCTGCTAACTACTGCGTGGCTGTTTTTTCTCAATTTCTTGCAGCCTAAAAATGCACTTGAAGAAGAGATACGGAAAATAAACCAAAGACTATTTCACACCGTGCTGCATATCAGTGAAGATAAAGCTGGCCTGGATGCAGCTGAAGGTGGACAAGGAGTGACCATGAAGTGCTCTTTCAGCAATGTGGCTCTTAGCCCTTCATTCAAATCACTTTATGCTTCATCATCGATGGTACTATTTTTTAGCACATTAACCTTCAACTGAAACGGTTATTATTATCCCATCTATTCTCTCCCTACAATGCAGTTACCTATTCAGCCTCTGAGGTTGCTCGTTCCCAACAATTATCCAGTTGGCTCTCCAATAATTTTGGACAACTTTGAAGATGAATTCAGGTGAGAGTGAAAGCAGTTAGTGCCCCTTTTATTCATACCCACCTCCTTCTTTGATAGTATTAAATTTCAAACGTGCATGCACAGTAATGAGTACGAAGATCTTCTGACGAGAAAGGCCTATTCAAGATTTAGCATATCCTTTAAATCCCTAGAGAAGCCAACGTCTCTTGGGGAAATAGCCAGAGCTTGGGATAAATGTGCACGCGAAGTTATTTGCGAATATGCCCAGCAAAGTGGTGGAGGAAGCTTCAGCTCAAAGTATGGCAAGTGGGAGAACTTCTGTTTGAGTGCAACTTAACAACGAAAGAGGCTGTGTAAGTTTATAGTATAGTAAAGTAGTCACTTCTTATTGTGTCTGCTAATTCATTATCTCTTATGTAAGAAACTAACTCTCAATTCATTGTTTTATTGGGTTTTGATCTTTTTGGCTTGGCTACAGGTGTGGAGCAAGGTTCCTGAAACTGTGATTGATCAAACTGAACCAACATTGATCAAATAAAAGTATCTTTTTTTTTTTCATTTCTTGTAAGTAATGATTTTTTTTTTGTGTGACTAAAGGTGGAGTTATTTGTCATGTTTCTTGTGATCTTTACTTGTATTGCACTTGGGAACGAGAAGTGGGATCAAATCAATGCCGCCTTTGTCATGTTTTTTGTATATCATGATCTGTGTGTGGACCTGAAACGATATGCGTGTGCCAGGATAATTTTTAGCTTTGATGGAGACTTAGGTTGTCCCATAATCGATAATAGGTTTCAGGTTAGTATCAGATTGAGTTCAGTCGGAGCGTCGATAATAGGTTCCAGATTAGTATCAGATTGAGTTCAGTCGGAGCGTGGGGACTACGATGATTCTGTACGAGGATAGTTTTAAGAGGAAAAAAAAAAAGGCAAACCAAAACAAAATAACAATTGAATAATAGAAGTATTGGCATACAATAAATAGTTCGTTATATAGGATAAATGAATACGTGCTAATTTAGATAATTCTTCTTGCGACAAAGCTTAAAATAATTCATTTTGACAACGGCATGGATGGCATCAATTGCCGTGTGGGGAGAATCTACAAAGGTACAAAATGATGACGAGATCAAAGAATGGATCTTTTTTGTATTATCACTATTACATGCTGCCATGTTATTTTCTCTTTGTGACGTTTATAGGAGACAATATTGCGGTAATCTCTTATTTGTATTTGATTGAAAGTGAAGATTCCGAGGAGCGGAATCCAATAATGAATTTGAGTTATATTTTAAAAAGTTTCAGTCACAATCAAGAATAGCCTCGAGATTCATACGACGTCTAAGAAGAACCAACAAAGCCGAATATGCTTAGATAGTTCCGCCTTTGAAAATTGTATATTTGCTGTAATTTTGAATAGCGTCACATGCTTAATTATTTTTTTAGTCTAAGTATATTTGGATGGGTCCTAATCTTAGGATTGGCAATTTCAGGACAATAAATTTCTAAATTGGAAAAAACAGCTAACGTTGAAAACCTAATTTTAGTCTGTAATTAGCATATATACATGAGGTGCAATAATTAATTTAGGAAAAAATCAACGTGCTGTTGGGGAAAATTCGATCCAAATCAGCACACCACACGAGAATTTATAATCAAGCCAAATGCAATATCTACCTTTAAAAAATCAAAACACAACGGGCAAAAGAATAAAAAAAATAAAAAAAATCAGGGTTTTCTGTTATCTGTTTAACACTTAAAAGCAACTATACTACTTTGTATTACCCATTGAATCCTCTTGCAATAATCGGACATAAAATAAATATCCCATCTCCCTCACTTATCAAAATCACTCAAACAGAAAGTAAAAAGAAAGAGTCGTCATTGAAAATATCTGCGATTCATCAATCATGTCGTCGAAGGGAGGAAGTCAACAGGTTGTGGTCGTGATTCAAAGCAGCTGTACGGATTCGTACCACAACAGCATCACATGGCTTATGCATGCGTTGCCCTTAAACGACGGAGACGAGCTGATATTCGTCGGCCTTTCGCCTCTCATCAATACCCGCAGCTCCTCTTCGGTGCCTTCGCCTACGAAGCTCTGTAAGAATTAATTATAATGACCTTTATTTTTTTCTTATTTATTTTCAGCTGTTGAAAAAAATTAGCTAACTTTTTTCCGTTGTATAACTAATTAGTGGGGTGCAATAAGGGATCGGAAGGATCGAGCGGGAAAGTGTTGGTGGATGAGCTTGTGAAGAAAAAGGAAGAATTCGCAAGAAATATTGGGTTCAAGGAGTTCAAGAAATTCTATCGAGCGGAGAAGAAGGTTAATTAATTGGTGTTGAGTTTTTATATTTTAATTTATTTATTTGTGTAATGAATAAATAAATAAAACGTAGGTGAAGGTGACTGTGGACGTGGAGGCGAGCTCGTCGCGTAAGGTGGCCACCGTAAAAGCTGCGAAGCGGTGGAGCGCTACCTTGTTAGTTCTTGACAGGTTAGCTCTTCCATCTCGAACGGGTCGGGTCGGACCCGGACTGCAATCCCCAAATGAAATTTGCATTAAATAGAGAGAGTCTTAATTATTTTTTAAGTATAGTATATTTGTATATATGAGGAGAGATAATTTTAGGATAAATTTTCGAAGTGAAGCGATTTAAGGATATACTTAACGTTTAAATTTCAGCTCGAATAAACTCAATTGGAGAAAATTCCAGACATGCCGAAGAAAATGAATTTTCACTAGTGTACTATCATGTATGATTGTCACGTGTGGTTTACGTGTGTTAATTAGGGACTGAAATTAGGTTTTCGTTTACTATCCTCATATGCTTCAATTTAGAACTTATTATCCTAAAAATGATGCCCCTAATTTAGGTATCCTTAAGATGTCAACGTCCTTAAAAATATTATATATTTGAGGAGAGCGAAGTTTTAGGAACGCATAAATTAGGCAATAAGGGCTGCAGAGGACAATAACTTTCCATTGTCAAGCAAATTAAGAACACGTAAATTAAGGACAATATGTTACAAAATTGAATCAATTTTAGGACAATAAGTTTAAAAATTGAAAGAATTATGAAACTTGTTTTCCTAAATTTTGACTCTTAGATTTGGTGGTCTGTCAATTAAACGTCCTTTAAACGCCACGTCAACCTTAATATAATATACATTATGAAAGAAAATAATTAAGCTATAAATAAATAGCGAAATTAGCTTCGTCTTGGGTAAAGCAAATCACAAGACAGTAGAGTGCTTGATATCCAACATAGTGTTCAAATGGCGCGCGTTCAAATGCAGAGAGATGAAGAAGGAGAAGCAATACTTCATGGACAGGCTCTCCTGCGGGATATCGGCGATGAAGAGCAACGACACCGTCGTCGAGATCCGCGGGCCACTGTTCGAGCACGTTTCCTACGACGAGATGATCCCTTCCTACTCGCTCGAAGATCTATCGAGCAACAGTAATAATAATAAAAAAACCCTAATCTCCTAAATTTCCTTTTCAAGCACCTGTGTAATTTTTATTTTTTCTTTGTGCCGAAGAATCTCCGGCAACCGCTCGAACGAATCACCATTCGCAAGGGACCGCCACCTCAGCTTCTATTCCGACGGCGACGGCGACGGATATTACGGAATCACTCGAGGGAGACAACACAGCAACGACGACGACATACGACGAAAGCTCGCAAGATTTATCGACCACCGCTACTAATTCGAGCCAGCAATTGGAGGAGAAAGAGTTCGACAACTCCGTGTGCTCGGTGTGCAGCAACAGGCGGCCACGAATTGCTCTCCACAGGGACTTCACCTACGCGGAACTCCGCGAAGCCACGGGCGGATTTTCGAGGGATAATTTCCTGTCCGAAGGCGGGTTCGGGAAGGTCTACAAAGGGGAGTTCAGAGAAGGGCTCAAGATCGCCGTGAAGCAGCACAAGGCCGCGAGCCTTCAGGGGGAGAAGGAATTTAAGTCCGAGGTGAAGGTTCTGAGCCGAGCCAGGCACCGAAACCTCGTTATGCTGCTTGGTTCCTGCACGGAGGGGGACCATAGGTTGCTCGTTTACGAGTATGTCTGCAATGGCTCCTTGCAAAAGCATTTATCAGGTAAGTCAAAAATGGCAGCTCATATGTTTGTGCTAAAAATAAAGGGAAAATTGGGATAATTTAAGAAATTAGTCTCTTTAACATAGAAGTTTGTAGCCATCAAATATGTAAATACAATTATACCCTTTCTAAACGGACCCATCATGGCTATATTGTTATATTAAACGCTAAGCGTTTTAGGGTGGGGTGTAGAACAGTGGTTATGTAGTCAGCCCGTCATCTATGTAGTAGACTATATATATATATATATATATATATATATATATATAAATATATATATTATATATGTTAAAGAAGGTACTCAGCTTTATAACGGGTACTCAACCATAGTGAGTTCTCATCTATATAACGGGTACCCAACTAGGTGGGTACTCGTTATATTGTTGTGTACCCATTGTTCCAAACTGAGTACCCGCTATATAGCTGAGTACCCACTGTGATAGTAGAACCCGCTTTGTCACAGTGGGTACTCAGTTATATAGTGGGTCCCATTAATAACTGACAGTGGGTACCCGTTATACTGGTGAGTACCCATTGTGATAGCAGAAACCAACATGAGTCAAAATGACAAAAAAAAAATACCCTTATAATTAAGATCGGTAAAAAAGACCGATTACGAAGGCTATTGAAACAAAACCCCGGAAAATTTGTGAATGTTATTTCTATGAAATGCAGCTACAAGCCAAGAGCCTCTCAGCTGGGAACAGAGGATAAAGATCGCATTAGGAGCTGCCAAAGGTTTGGAATATCTCCATTCCCGGGGGATCGTACACAGAGATATGAGACCCGAAAATATCCTCATCACGCACGACCACGAGTCACTGGTTCGTATTTATCATACGTACACGAATCGCCGCTTCTTGGCATATTTTTAGCAATCAAAAATGCCTTTTTGCACACCTCAGCTGGGAGATTTCGGCCTTGCTTACCAAGAAGGCAAGGAGGATAGTCAAGTGGTTGGTACTTTAGGATATGTGGCACCAGAATACGCTGAGATCGGGCTGATGTCAGCGAAGACGGATGTGTACTCTTACGGGGTTGTCTTGTTGCAGCTGATCACCGGGTTTAAGACCACCGACGACATACCTGGAGGAAGAAGCCTCGTCGGTTGGGTAAGTTAGTTAATTAGTGTGCGTGTGTGTTTTGTTGCTCTGAGAGTTAAGGACATCAAGTGTTATTACTACTACTGCTACTACTGCGACAGGCGAAGCCGCTACTGGAAAGCAAGAACTATCCTGATCTCATCGATAAGAGGATCGAGGATTCGCACGACGTGCACCAACTGTTCTTGATGGTCCTCGTTGCCGAAAAGTGCCTGAAGAAAAATCCCAGCTATAGGTGTACTATGGCTCAGGTATTTATACATGTCTAAGATTAATGCAATGCAAACTTATTCACTCTTATGAAGATTATCAATTATCGTAGTATATCTTGTTCAATATGCACATACATACACACACATTCGGGGGTTTCAGTCTAGTAAGCCATGTGAATTCTTCTGTCACCGTGGGTACTCAGCATTCAGCAAGCCAATCTTTTTAGTCAGCGACCTTAATTTTAAGGGAATTTTTATCACTTTATCTTAGAACCCACGGGTACTCATCAAGCCCGTTATACTGCTAAGTACCCACCGTGATAAAACACACTTTGACACAGTGGGTTCTCAACTATATAACCGGTACAGCTGAGTAACCGCTCTAAAAGAAAATTTTGTAGTAAATTTTTGAACATCTGATCTTCTACTACATAGATGACTCCCACCTACCCGCCCTTAAACACATCGTGTTTAACATAACCGTATAGCCACGATGAGCCCGTTTAGTAACGGTATAATAATATTGACAGGTGTAAATGCTATTTTTTAAAACATCTTCAGATGCTATTTTCTTAAATTATATATATGATATATGCAGGTGGTGTATATTTTGAATTGCATGAAAGAAGGCAACACAAGCTTCAACATAGACTTTTCATCCTTGGATGACAAGTGAAAGAAGAGGACAAAAGGTTTTTCCTATTCTACCGAAATCTTCGAAGCTTCTGCATTTTTTTCTCAATCAGTCGATCAATCAGTACACGAACGAAGGCAAATTTTGCAGTTTTTTTTTTTATTACAACACATAGGCCGCACAAAGACGGATTTTGTAATAATATAATTACCGAAACATCACATGACGTCGATAGAAGAAGAATCATCGTCGTCAATGAGGAGCTGAGATATTTCGCCGTAAGCGCTCTTGCCGAAAATAATATTAGCTGCCTCCGATGGATGAACTTCGTCCCAAAAAACGTAGTCGTCTCTGTTACTACACGGCATTGTACTGCGTAAGCATTTCGTAGTTCCATCTCCGGTCTCTGTGCCGCAGCATGGATCCTTCAAGTTTGTGATATTACCTGAAATTATGTATCAAAATGTAAGCTCGGGTGGTAATAATAATTAACGTGCGAAATAACAGCTGTTAAATGACTACGTCACCTAAAAGGATAGGCTTGAAGGGAGTGTATCAATTTTTAAATTTATATATTTTATTTCCAACACGTTCGCTTACGTCTACGCTGATTTCATTATTATCTGACCATAGACGTGTAATTTTCTTAAATTGGTGGTCTTGATGATTCGTATTCATGACATCTTGGGTCTGAACTCTGATATGCTGTCGAATGACCACTTCACTTAAAAGCTTAAGCTTGAAGGGAGTGTATCATATTTTAAATTTATATATTTTATTTCTAACAATAGCCAATAACGTGTAGTACCGAATGAAGAGGCAATCCCGCTTATGTGAACGAATCTCGCATCGGGGAGCTGACGATTCAAACCCTCGATGAGAATCTTGAGCTTCCCGTCGAAGACCTGCACGATCTCGTTGCTCTTCTTGATGCATGATTCGGAGTCCCTCTCGTGGGACCCGTAAGATGCCACGTGTACTGGCGTACATCCTAATTTTCCCAGCCCCGAGACCGCAACTTTTCTCGCCCCGTCATCGTATAATCTCTTACAAGACATATGACAAGGCAAAATCAATTCCATGATGAATATAAGTGGAACGTAATGATTTCTAGGTATGTAAAAACACACACACATATATATATATATATTATACCTGAAGTTGCTTCGAGAAACGGCGAATGAGCAACGAAGCGTACTTCTCGGGGCTGCGTTTGGTCCCGTTGGAGTAAAAGTTGGGCAGGTATTCGACCAAGTAATCGTTGTTTCCCGTCGCGAGGTAGTAAATGCACTTCCGCAGATGGTCTCGGGACAGGCTCACGCGGGCGATTGCTGCTTCGTGGTTCGAGAGCTGCTGGTTATTGCTTATTACGTCGCCCTTAGGGAGAAGCAAAACAAGGAAAAGATTACGACAATTCGAAGGGAAGAACCTTATGACCCCATATTTATAAGGCTTAATTGTTTTGGGAGTGTCTCGCAGTACAATTTTAGGATAATAACTTTCGAAATTGAAGTAATTTGAGGATGATTAACGTGAAAACATAATTTTAGCTCGGAATTAATACACGTGAGCATGAGGGCAAATCCTACATGACCTTGAAATAAATTTGATTCGAATTAGCATCTCCGACAAATTGCAACAATTTGAGGACAATTAATATATTTTATTTTATATATATATATATTAGAGGACAACTAACGACGAAAACCTAATCTCAGTCAGAATTAACACATGCGATGTTTTCGGGTTGTCCTTAAATTGCGTCAATTTCGAAACTTATCGTTCCAAAATCAAAATCACATGATTTATGTTTACTTAAAATGCCATTTTCCCAAATATATCATACATTGCTTAAAAAAATAATTAAAACCTATTTATTACTATACTATCACGTTGAGTAGAGATGTATTACGAAGAGCGCTCGACCGGTGTGGCCGAGAATCCCAGAACCACCGGAAGCGTAGTTCACTCCTCCGGCGATCTCCTCGTCCGTCGCGTTTGCATACGGCGGTATGAGCCTCTCAAATCCCAGCAATTCAGCTGCTCATTTTACATATTAAAAAAAAAAAAATTAAAAAAAAAACACATTATTGCCCACGTGCCCAGCTACCAATAAAAGTATTAAATTAAATATCATGTGGGAGTGGGATTATATAAGTCACGTACCTACAACGTCGGCGATATTCCGACCGTTGGTGAACCGACCCGTGGGCCCACCTGGGAAGTCGATGCCGTACGGTAAGAAGTCGACCTTGGACGTTGTTTGTCGGTAGTTATTGTTGCCGTTGTCCACAACCGAGTCGCCGAAGACGAAGAAGCAAGGGACTACTTGTCTTTCGCCGGAGACGAAGGAAGCACTTATTATTAGTCGTAATAGTAGTAATATCGCAAACAGTGATGATGACGTGGAGAACTCCATGTTTGAATAATGATGACGAAGATACACACATATATACATATATATATATGTGTGCGTGTGATAGAGAGTAAGAGAGTGTGTGGTGTGCTTTGAAACACGCAATGTGTTTATTATACGTTGAAGTTTGATCCATCTTTATTCGATTATTGGGCATTGGATTAAAACTAATTGCCCATTAGTTTCACGTGTTACTATTCCATGTTTTTGTCCTTTGGAATTTCTCTGTCAGATGTTTGTGTCATTTTCTTTCGTGATCGTTCAACGGTCAGTTTCTTTCACAGTTATGTATTTGTTTGTACATATGATATGATATATGTATAAATTAAAGTGTGACGAATTACCACCATTCTTTCATTCTCCGTGAAGCAATAAAATAATCGACGACGTCCTTAATTTTATCCGTCAATAATTGCAACCCGGAACAAATTTGCTACGTCCTTATATTACAGCAGTAAAAAGCTATTTCCTTTATTTAATTTTGTTATTGTTTTGATAATTGATGGTCGATATTTTTGTAGGACACGACATGAGAGGATGATTTTGGAGGTGATATCGATTATTATGATGTCTACTTAGGTTTTTGTATCGTATCAGTTTTGATTACTCTACAACAGATGTATCATATTAGTTTTATTTTCCCGAAGGTACATTTGTTTGATATAATATAATATTAGGATAGTTTGTTTGATGTAATTCAATATTGCGATGACGTGATTTTCACTTCTAATATAATCCTATTTTCATCATCTAAGTGATTCGTGTTGGAAACATATGAGGATTACTTTGACGTATTGAACTACCGTACCAAAACAAACCTCATTTTAAAAGTTTAGTAAATGAGTACTATGATCGACCAATAAGATGTTGATATATCATTGAAAAAATATATGGATTTATAACAAGTAGGGAGTCATTTATCACAAGTTTTGAAAATAGGCGGGGGACTTATTTTCTATTTTTTTTAGTTTTAATCTCTTGATTTGGGGTTAACCGAAATATTGAAATTGAACCCGTGTTAGGTCTTAAACCCTAACCCTTCTGCCCCGCTCGCCCGCCTTTGATTTTTATTCCTTTTACGATTTTTCTTCGAATTGTATCTTTCTTATATATTTGATTATCTGTGTTATTGCTATTCCAGTCCGATTCTTGAATTTTGACCATGGAATTGGAATCGAGTTACGAAATATCTAACGTAGCTGAGTTTATTCGTTGCCGTGGCTTTACCAGAGTAGCGATACAGGTAAAAAATCGTGTTCTTTCCTTATTTCATTCGCTTTGCGTTGATGCTTGCTTCATCTAATAGTTCTATTGGTAAATACGTTTTGTGGGTGCTGTCTTATTGCTGTTGTGTTTGTTCCAAAAAAAATAAAAGTTTCCAGATGAGCTATTGAAAGATTCACTACGGGTTGTGAATGCTTTAAGGCGGGAGCTTAATTCTCCGTCGGTGAAGTTGTATGTAATGGCTGACACGACTTATGGCAGTTGCTGCGTGGATGAAGTTGGTGCTCATATCAGCTCATTATATCATGCCTTAGCAAGTGAGTTTAAAGCAGTTTTAATGGTTATGTATCTATTATTGAGGGAGCAGACAATTTTAATCTTTTTGTATAATCAGAATGGACAATTTTTTTTGATTGAAAAGGCACGTTCCTGCATCAACATTAGATACAAGATGCTCAGAGGGGCGTGTTTAATGAGCTCTTGATGATTTACTTTACTGTGCTGAAGCAGATTTGCAGTTTACAGATGAATGAATTCATGTAATCATCTGAACGAATGTGTGGGATCTGAGCCTTTTGATCTAGCGTGCATGATTAAATGCCACTATACATCTGGTTTTTTAGAAGCTTTAAAATATGAATCAGTGAGTTATTTATATGTTGGAAAATTAGGCCACTGAACGATAGAAGATTTTCTGCGGTTTAGTAAAGTCACCATCTTAACATATACCGACTATTCAACATGTTGCTTCTGTCATTTTTTTTACAGGACGTCGAAAATTCCTGCGTTATTTGTATTTGGAAAAGCTTCCATCAGTGTATTGGATTGTGTGAGGAACTTGGCCAGTTGTGTGATGGAAAGCACTAGGCCTGTTTTGGTATGATATAATTACGCAACTTATTTTCATAAGGTCACCGTTATAATGTCCTGCACGTGTCTTGACTTATTTTCATAATATCCTGCATGCCCTGCTTTAGAAACCATGGGAAGCCATAGAAAAATGTACTTAATATCCTACAGTTTCATGCTGCTAAATATTTTTTTGCTCAACTGTTCATCTATGCAAGAAGTTATATCATGTTTATCTTGTCTATCATAATCCTTTGCTTACTTTAATCATGCTCTATCCGTTTCTATCTTCTCAATTTTCTTTAGACTGCACTTTAATCATGCTCTATGATTTCTTCAGCTCCCGATGTCTTGATAAAGTATATCTTGGTATTTTCTTTTGTTGTAGTTGGACTTTTGGTCAATATACGAGTTGTTATAAGCTTTGTAGAATATGTGACAAGAGGACATATAATTTAATTGTATGATTATACTCTCGCCATGCTCAGGTTCTTTTTGGACTGGAATATGCACATGCAATACCAGATGTTAGAGAAGCTTTGGAATCTGATATACAGGGATCATCATCTATGTTAGAACCGCCCATATTTGCTGATATTTGCAGTGCAATTAGCAATCCCTCAGAGAAATCAGAGCCCTTCGCTGACAACTTTCAGGATTCTAACGAATTGCTTGCTGAAGGAATTGGACATAATTACAAGATAGGCGGCCTAAGATGGCTAATACCCGAAGGACGGAAAATGGAAGATTATCTGATTTTCTGGATAGGCACAGACAATACTGCATTTGCCAATGTTGTGCTCACGTTCAATAGATGCGAAATAGGTATGTAATCTGCTTTGTTCACACTTCAATACCCGTTGAAGGTTATGAAAATGCTGTTCCTTGCTGAATCTGCACTACAGGAAATCCCTTTATTTGCACTAGTTCAGTTTCTTCCCATGTTTAATTCACATGTAATATCAGATGACTCCTTGTTATCTTCTTCTATGTACAGATTTTGAATAAGAAAACACTTTTTTTTTTGGTAAAAACTCTGAGATCCTTTTGATGAATGATTTGCATATTTAATCACCCGAATCTACTTTCCTAGTCATAATAATAAGTGTAATAATAACTTTTGACGATTGTGTAAATTTTTTTGTTTTTAATATTTCACAAGTCTGATTTATAACATTTACAACCTCAGAGCCATCTACTTCTGTTTTTCCATCTTATTTGTGTTGTGTATTCACGTTGCTTCCTTTTTTCTGTGCTGCTGCAAATATTAGTCAGATATGATGCAACTGAGAGCTGCTTGGTAAGAGATATTTCTCAGCAGAGCAAAATCCTGAAGCGCAGGTAATAAGATGAGCCTTTCATCGAAATTAGTTCATCTTTATTTATGCTATTTTCATAACCTCTGATTTGGTCAACAGGTATTATCTTGTCGAAAAGGCAAAGGATGCTAATATGATTGGAATTTTGGTGGGTACCCTTGGAACAGGTAAGCTAGATAAAATGATCAAAAGTACTAGATACATGCCGTGTCCTGATACTTTCACTACACTAGAAAATAATTTAACAATATACCATCTGCACTCAACATTTCATTAGAAAAAAAATGCAACTTATTTTAACCAACTTATAACGTAAATGTCCTTTATGTTGTCAAAAAGCTAAGCAATTCCTGTCTGAACTTCTATTCAGCCGGTTATCTGCGCATAATACATATGATGAAGGATCTGATATCGAAGGCTGGGAAGAAATCTTACATCTTCGTTATGGGGAAGCCAAATCCTGCTAAATTAGCCAATTTTCCTGAGGTAAAATTCCCACCTGAACGGCGAACATTACTGTAACTTCTGCCCTGTTGATGCTGAAAAACTAATATTTCCTGTGGCAGTGTGATGTCTTTATTCACGTATCCTGTGCACAAACAGCATTACTCGATAGTAAGGAGTTCCTAGCTCCCATTATCACTCCCTTCGAAGCTGTACTTGCTTTTGAACGGTATCACTTTGTATATCCACTTTCTTCTCAACGTGATTGCGAATTGTTAACTCCTTTTGAAAGTATTCTGTGTTGGATTTCTGAAGAAATGCAAAAGCTTTTTACCATACAAACATCTGCTTTGCCAATTCAGGTTATGATTAAATGTCTTTGATTCTTTTTTCCAGGGGATGCCAGTGGACAGGAGAATACGGGATGGAGTTTCGGGATTTGATTTCTTCTTCAACTGCACCGACGAAGAAGGAAGAAAATGAAGAGGCACGGTTTTCTTTTCTTCACGGTGGTTATGTAGAAGACCTGCGAGTAGAAGGTAACTAAGACCTTACTATCTGTATTATTGACCCGTTTGCTGTCCTGGATTAGATCAGATAAGACCAATAGTAACCCGTTTACTTCTGTTTGGTTTCTTTTTATCCCGGCCCGAAATTAATACTAAAAACGGGGTTGGTTACAGATAATCTGACTAAAATGGGTGCAATAAAATGTTACGAGCTTGATTATAAATAATTTGTCTTGGGACTTGATGCGAGGGCTTATTAGTGGAATGAATTACCAGTAGTGACATAGTAAAGCAAAAATATGAATATATTTTTTGCATGTAACCGAAAATCTTACTTCCAAATGGTAGATGGCAACGAAGGGGCGGAGAAGGATGAAGCTTTAGCACTTGTGAGCGTGACGGAGAATGCCCTAAAAATACGAGACGGAGATCATCGAATGGTGAGCGGAAAGATGATGGAAGCGAAGACCGGAGCTGAATATTTTGCAAGAAGAACATACCATGGCCTTGACATTATTGCTGGTGGCGGTGAGAATAATGAGAACAATAATAGCAGCACACCGGGGAAGGTTTTGGCTGGGAGAAGTGGCAAGGCCTCGGGTTACAAGGAAGAGATGGCACAAACCTTGTAATTATGAGTGTGGATGAATTGCTTCCTTTAAAGGAATGGTGGTTGCCATGTATTTTTGTCTTAAAATTTGAATGATATATTGTATTACTTACCACTATTTTATATGGCTTAATTATCTTTAGAGGAGTGGCATTTTAAGGACACTTTAATTGAGGGGTGACAATTTTAGAACATGTTTTTCAAAATTGAAGCAATTTGAGATTAATTAACTCTTCAAGAATCCAATTTCAGTTCTGAATTAGTACATATGACTTAAATTAGATTGGGGGAAATCATACATGAATTCGGATATGCTGATTTAGATTCGGACATCATGCATGCCTAAATTCGCATTCCACTCAACCGAAAAACCTTAATAATTTTCATTACAGAATAAAGAAACCCAACGTCTTAGGAAGAAACCATAACGTCAAACAATGACATGGAAGAAAAGGAAAACGAAAAGACAAGAGAAGATGGACACCTTTTCAAATGGATTGGCCTCATTGTTGTGCTGCTCCTGTGCCGTGAAACTCTTTCCCAGCATCAACAGCTTCCCTGCAGAGAGGAATAATTAGCACGCCTCAATTAATAATCAAAATGAAATGTTAACCAAGAGCCATCAACAAACTAATAAATATTTGAAATCAAAGTTAACAAGAATATTATCAAAAATGGCATTTTGGTGAATCTTAAGCAGCTGGGCCTATTATGATTTGTCTTTTGGGCGGAGGAAACATTGTAGAATATGTCATTTGAGAGGCCAATCAATGCCTTAAAAAGAACTTGGTCAAGTAGAGATTTGAAGTGTAGGAATAATTAACCTGAAAGCTGTTACGAGCTCCATGTTCTCCGGGGCAAGCTTTATTCCCTCATAGAAAGCATTTGCAGCCTCATCAAACTTCTGTAATAGCCTCAGAGCAGCCCCCTCACGGTAATAAGCCTTTGGCCACTCCGGTCTGAGATCCTTACATGCCTTTGCATCTGCCAAGGCATGCTCGGCTTGTCCTAGACGAATCCAGCAAAGGCTTCTGTTAGAGAGCAGCGTTGCATCGGTTGGGTCAAAATCGATTGCCTGAAACCCAAATCATCATCAGATAAACAACATAAAGTCAAAATCAGAAAGATGCTGCATTTCAGCATAATGCAACCGTAGATTTATGACAACTATTTCAGTAGAACTTCTGCTGGGAATATTTATCGCTTGATGGAATGGGAAGAAACAATGACGATACCCTTATCTGAATCATCAAATCTATTCTGAAGGTAATAAGATTTCTCCACCCTTAATGTACAACTTTTCATCTTTACGCAGCAAAGAAACATAACTGAGTGCTTTTACATTTTGTATGTAGTATCCATGAATGATGAAGGCAAGTGTTCACTGATTACATGATGCTGATTGATTGATTCAAAATAGAGTTCAAATATCATTGAGTCTTTGTGACATAAATATTTTGGGTCTTGTGTATATCAAGCGGGGAATAATGCAACTACGGGGGAAAAAGAACGAACATGTGTATAAGCATCAACTGCATTCATAAACTGTTTACTTCTGAAAGCATCATCTGCCCTTGCCTTTGCTTCAGCGGCTCTCTTCTTGGCTTCAGGAGACACCTGCAGAAATAGTTAATGAAAACTTGTAAAAGAGATGAATGGACAATATGGGTCGGACATTACCGGTTCCACCCAAACTCTTTCGTATTTAACTTTAGTTGGTTCGATGAGAGATCGTTCATGGGCGTGAAAGAAAGATATAGCAACAGTATAGCCATGTTGAAAACATACCTCAGGCAAATCCCTCTTCGGAGGAGCAACATCCTCTGCTTTGGATTCTTTCTCATCCTGCATTTTTCACACATTGAGACTGTAAAAGAACTCATTCCAAGATATGGACAAATGAATAACAAGATATGGACAAATGAATAACAAGATAGCAAAGAGCTAATCATAAAATCATTAGCAACCAAATTTTGCGTATACAGAAAAGATCATCTAAACATGGCACCTGTTTTCCATTTGTTTCCCTCTGCAAGTGTTCAAGAATCCCATCAACGCTCCATTCAGGAATACCGGTAACTGGTGATGTCACAGGGAAAAGAATCTCGACCACTGGTCTGTTGCACCTCATCCCCGCAACCTGTATCGGCTTTAAACCATCCTGCACGGTAATAAGGGACCTCATTGTAGAAAACAAGTTTCTTGTCATAAACTGCTTGCTATTGAGACTAAAAACGATTAACTTGCCGGAACAGTTGTGATATTCAAGTTTGTTACATTTTTCAAGATTTATTACATTAGCATTACATTTGACTAAAATGTATTGTTATGCACAATGCATACCTCATCAGCTGCATTAGGATCAGCTCCTGCTTGCAGCAAGCATTTTAAAATTTCTGGGCTCCCACCATCAGCAGCAATATGCAAAGATGTGGCTCCACCTGCAGTAACATTTGCCTCAGCACCTGCCTAAAAATCAAACAAGCAACAAGAAATTTAAATTAGATAACTAATGAACTGGAAAAAGTGAGGAAAGACCAGAGGAGAGAGGACCAAGAAAAAAATTTATCTAAGCAGTAAAGTGGAAATATATTAGGAAAGAAAATAGTCATGTATGTGCATCGTAGCCAAAATGCTTTTGTTTTCTTATTTTGAAGCTTTGTTCTAAACAAGGTAGAATAATTAACCTTCACTAACAACTCCAAACATGAAAACGAGCCTGCTGCAACAGCAGATAGTAGAGGAGTAACATCATCTTCAGTTTTAATATTAGGCTGCAGCAAAATAGCCAAAATTAAAAATAAACATATTATCCATCACTGTATCCAATTACTTGATATCTTCACTTCAATAAAATCAATTCGCAGTCAGATAACTACTCAACTTACATCAGCATTGTGTTCTAACAGCAGTTTAACTGAATCTTCTTGGCCATGGCCAGCAGCCCATATTAGTGGAGTTCCTGCATCACTTTGTAAATTGACATTTCCGCCCTTAGAGATAAAGAGTTTCAGCAGCTCAATATCGCCTGCAAGTGAACCACAGATTTTTTTATCCCTTACTATTAAGGACAAATAAAAGAACGAACAAAAGCAAGAAGAAACTCTTTTCACCTATTCCCGCAGCATGATGCAAAGCAGTGGTCCCCATTTCGCTTGGTATAGAAGGATCAGCACCACGCTCCATGAGGTACTTGGCAGTGGAAGTTTGCCCTTGCCGAGCAGCATGTACGAGTGCAGTGTCACCTAACACGTTAAACAGGATAGACGAAAATAAAAAAGAAAGAACATGATGAACATTGAGATACAATGAACTTGCAGTGATTGAAAATGTCCTTTTTCCTATGGATCGTACAAGAAAAAACTCAATGAAGACTATAAATTGCAGAAAATAAATTAGAATCACCATACCATCCTCATCTTTAATATTAACATCGATTCCCAACTCCTCCACTAAGTATCTGCAAACCTCAGTTTGACCCTCCCTTGCAGCAAAATGCAGTGCACCTCTCATGTTAGCATCCTTCACATCTTCCACAGTTTGCTTCAACCCTTTTCCATCGTCAAGCTGGTGCGCCAACTCTATACATCAATTAATAAGAAATAACAAATTAAACCCGTTTTACAGCTGGAAAAAAAAAGAATGCAATTCACGATACATTTGTATAAAAAGAGAAACGATGAAGCGAATAATCCATGAAGTGCATACTTTTGAGAAGGTCCACGTTTCCATCTTTTGCAGACTTGAGGAAACTATCGACTTTATCCCTCACTGCAAACAATTGAAAATCTGCATTAGAAAAGGAGCGGGAGAAACAAAAAACTAAAACGAAGCCGAGAAATTGGAGAACGTGAAACCTGCAAGAGCCTCAGCAGCATTGGAAGCCATGAGCTAATCGGATATCCAGGAGGAGCAGAGACAAAAATATCGAAGCGTCGCGAAGTTTCTATAATTTACGACTATTGATTGAGCGCCAAAGGGTTCATGGGAAGGAAGAGAAGAGAGCGCGAGTCTACTGGGCTTTGGTGGACTGATTCCAGAAAATTCTAAGCTTTAGTCCATCAGTCGTATGTAGTAGTAGGGTTTTGTACCTCCTCACCTCATAATGCTAAATTCCCTTCAATGTATAATTACTGTACCAATTAAATATTTTTTTATTCCTAAAGTGGAATTTGAAAAATTAAAGGATAATAATTTTACGACAAATAAGTCTGTAAACTAAACAATTTGAAGGACAAATTAATGCGGAAAACTTAATTTTAGTCCGAAATTAACACATGAGATTCACACGTGACAATTAATTAGATGACAAGTCTTACATGACATTGGGAAAAATTCGGTCAAAATCAGCATGTCATCTCTGACGAATTGAAGCAATTTGATGACAATGAATGTTGAAAAGCTAATTTCAGCCTGAAATTAATACACGTGAGGTGCACGTCACAATTAATTTGGAGAATATTCTACGTGCCATCAAGAAAAAATCGATCCAAATCAGCACGTCCGACGTAATGTAAGATTTTCTCCCAATTTAATTGTTAAATACGACGATTCACGTGTATTAATTCCATATTGAGGTTAGATTTTCAACTAATCAAATTGCTCCAATTTAGAAACTTTTCTAAAATTCTCACTCTTTCATTATGTTATGTGTCATTAAATTGCTACTACGTCAAATATAAGGAACTCAAAAACTAATTAATCCTTAGAATATATTTATTCTATCCAGCCCAACTCCATTCCATGTAGCTAAAAATTAAATCTTTTCAAAATGTCGAAAATTCAAAAAAAACGCGAATCTTGGCCTCTAATTACTCAGCACATCGCCGCCGACCACTGGAGGCTGCTACGGTGGGGATGTGTCTACGATCAACTAGTCGGCACCACAAGAAGTTCAACGAAGCAGAAAAAATAATGCTCGATGATCTCAAATATATACAGATATCATAAAAACAGAGTACTTATCTGAAAACAGAGCCTCGCAATAGCATTCAATATCTCTTTCAACATATATATATATTATATATAATATATATAATATATATGCATCACATGAGAAACAATGTAAAAGCTGCAAAGCTGCTCCGAGAAATCAAGGCACCCACCGGTGCTTGCTGCTCCCAACACCAACGGAAACGGAAAATCTTAACATCGTGATGACGTTACACTTGCATACGATGAGATCGAAGGAGAAGAAACCATCATAGTTTCTCATTGATCTTTCATATACCAAACAAATCAAGAACGAATCGTTCTTCGTACAAGGCAAAGGAAGAAAAAAGAAAGCGGTGGCTACCAAAAAAACCCAAACAACAGTACTAAACAGATTAGAACTCTATCAGTATCTATAATGCTCACAAGATTGATAGATCGTAAGATCCAATTGTAAATCGAACATCTCCTCACGGAGAAGAAAAGCAAAATTTCACATACCCACCTCTCCGAAGACCTCAGATCTTCCGATCCACGCGCCCAAAATCAACTCTTGAGCACCGGTAGATCGCAATTTCTCGATCGGCGTCGCCTGCTTGTTATTCTTCTTCTTCGTCGCCACCACCTTTTTCTTCTTCGGTAGCTTCTTCTTCTTCTTCTTCCCCTTCGAACTACCGTCGCGTAATTTCTCTCCAAAAACAAACGGCGGATCGAACTCCAGGGTTCGCCTCCTCCTCCTTATGGTGACGCGGCGCTGGATATAAGGAACGCCGATCGCGGAGCCTGCGTTTACCTGGTGCACGGCTTTAACGAGCAGATCGAGGCCAATCCATCTGCGATGGGGAGAGTGCGGCGGAGGAGAATCGCACGGCGTGGAGTTTGACGAAGCTTGCGATGAAGCTAGAGATGAATTCGCAGCTGTGATCGACGATGAGGAAGATGAAGAGACGGAGTGGCGATGATCCGATGCATCAGATGCAGAGATTTTGGTCCTGCGCATCCTCATTCTGCCCAGGAAAAGGAAAAGGAAATAGATTTGATGAGATCGAGCTCAGCAGAGGAAGAACAGAAGAAGCCGAGCCAAGAGCATTGAGAGGTTTTCTTTGCTATTTCTCTGGTGTTCGTCTCTTTATATTCCGTGTGGGGGCTTTGGGGGTGATTCTACAGTTGACTTGTAGTTAATTTGTTAACCAAACCGGAATGGATTTACCTTTACCATAGTTAATTATCCCTCATAGCAAGAAATAATAGACTTATTATTTTATATATTTGAGAGATTGACGTTTTAAGGTCTCCTAAATTAATATCTTACAATTTTAAATAAATTTTGAAATTAAAGCAATTTAAAGATAAGCAAATTAAATATTACAATTGGACAATAAATTTCAAAATTATAGTAGTTTGTTGATAGTAATTTAGGAATACTTTTAAAATTGAATCAATTTATGGATAATAAGTTTCAAAATTCGAGATTCTCGAGTTAATTTTTCCCATATTGCTTCATTAAACTTATTGGGCAACATGCACTTTTATGTACTCAAATTGCTTACATTTATCCTAAAATTACTACCTTTTAAATGACATGCCTAATAATATATACTAGTAAGTCCGCACAGCCAAATGTCTTGTGTTTAAAAAAATTAATTTTAATATTAACATTATTATTGTAAAATTATTTTTTAATAATAACAATGATAATCATAATAACAAAATAATAATGAAAACTTGAAAACGTGTCTTTTAGTGTGGATAATTTTTCTTATTTAGTCAAATTGTTAGTGGGTAGTTATTTACAATAATGACATTTTTTATCTTTAACGTAAAGTGATTAATATTTTTTTACTTTTGTTACTAATATTTAATTGTTAATATATGATTAATTGAAATTGATACACTAATTTACAGTTTTTAAATCATTCTTATGCATAATAAAAGAGTATAGATTAATAAAAGATTATAGATATGACAAAATAATTAAGGCAAAATAATATTAATTTTTAAGAAATAATATTAATACACTCGGTCAAATGTATACTTGCCCAAAATAAACCGGAACCGACGGTTCCGACCGGCCAACCGCCAGTTCCGATTTCTAACCGGAATCGGCGGTCGCGGGTGGCCGGTTCCACGCGGTTTGGGAAAATCCCAAACCGTAAACCGCCGGTTATATATATAATATATATATTTATATATCTAATATATAAATATATAATTATAATACGAAAAAAATATAATAATATATAATATATATAATTAATATAGCCGTTAGAGAGATGGAAAAAAAAAAAAAGATAAGTCCTTAATACTAGTATCATTGTATTAATTTTTTTATTTTATATTTTTACATAATTACTTACTCATACAATCTTACTTTTCAGCCAACGTCTCCAAGAAATCGCTCGCGTGACGACATCCAAGCCAACAACAAAGTCCGAAAAAGATAAGTCCTTAATACTAATTTCATTTTTTAATTTATTGATTAAATTTTTTATGTTAAAAAAAATTATCTAACTAACTTCTATTGTACATTTTTTTTCAGAAACCGATTATCGACTGACGTTGGCAAATGTCGATTGCGATTCAAGTATTCAATGAACAACGAATAATTTTTTTTTCTTACTTTGTAAATTTTAATTGTAAATGTAACTTCATTTTTGTAATGAAATTTATTTATGATGATTAATATTTTTAAATCGAAACCCTTGTTATATACCGAAAAAAAACATAATTGTGTCCCGAAAACTATCGAAATATACACTATAAATTTAAAAAAAATAAAAAAATATAAACAAATCGGCGGATGGTAACCACCGGATACCCTTTGACCGGCGGCCGGTTGGTCAACCATCAACCGGAGACGGCCAACCGGCATCCGTCTCCGGCCGGTTGTGGCCTGTTCCCAACCGCCGGTTAACCGAAACCGGCAGTTGGGCAAGTCTAGTCAAATGGCAGCATTCGGGTCCCTCCCCCGCCCCGACCCATCTCTGTTAGGGCATTTTAAATTCTTCCCCGGAGAAACACAGCGCGTGAGAAAGATCGCGCCAAAATGCTACCCCGAAGACGCCCTTCGAAGTCACAGAGCCATTTCGTTCCACCACTTCTGAACCCCACAGGCAACGATCGTATTCAGCCTCAGGATCGCAAAGCCGCGGTCGATGAGATGGCCTCGGTGCTCGCTGACGCTGGTTGCACCCTCGTAAACCCCGGTGGCCCGCCGTTCCTTCCGTCCGATCTCTATGCTTTCCGCCGGAAGCTCGACGGGGTTTTATCGAGTGACGCATCCGTGCGATCTCAGTTTCTCAAGGGTTTCGAGGAGTACGTCTCATCCCCGCACAACTTGCGTCGGTGAGGCTAGGCTGTGTGCTCTCTCTTTGGTTTTGTGGAGTGTGCAGTGAGAAAATAATTTCCTGCGAAAGCATTCATGAGGGAATGGAAGTGAATAAGCTCGGAATATGTCAAGCCAAATTTGATGTGAATTTTTCTTTTTGTTTGTGTGTCGTGACTTGTTTTAATACTTTTTATTTTTGGGTTATTAGGCTCTTGTGTCTAGCATGATCTCATTCTGTATATGCTGTGAAAAGAACAAACCTGGAATGATTATCAAGTATTTTGTCAGTTGAGGCTAATTTCTGAAGATGGTCCTCGAAGTTATTGGAATAGCCGCGCCAAAGCTTTAAATTGATATGCTGACAAATGCAGTGCTGTAGATTCCATTTTTAGTTTGTATTTGGTCTGTTGTCATGCAATCGACCCTCTAGTAAAAAGAATGCTCTGCCTATTATAGAGGAATGTGCATCTTTTCTTGGCACTCACTTGTACCCAATTTGAGGGCTATGACCTGAATTTGAATGATGCAAATGCATGAGAGGGGAAAGGCTGTATGTGTCATGAATGTTAAAGCCTGTTCTTGGCTGATGATTACCTAAGTACTTAGGTCATGAGCAATTACAATCATACTTTTATGCATATTTATACAACTAGTGAAAGCATCTCTGCTTATATTTGCACCTGATTTGTTTTTACTCTTATCTGGATAATGTAGGGCCTTGTTACCAAGTCATCGTGATGGGTTTGGCTCAGTTAGAAATGAGAGCCTTGTAAAAATGCTATTATTGGTTCGTTCTATCCAGGAAGACATTGTGTACACATTGCTGCAGAAGCTACCGGAATATTTTGACACCGTGTCTCCTGTTTCTGATAGTACACCTGCATCCTCTTTGAGACTTGAAGAGGACATAGCTAGGCTAATACTCAACCAGTTTCGATGGCTTGACTTTCTTGTAAATCCGGAGGCTTTTGCTGAGAATCTAATGCAAGTCCTCTCGATTTCTCCCCATCATTTGAAGAAAGAGATAATAGGGTCATTACCTGAGATCATTGGTGACCAGAATAATAAGACCGTGGTTAGTTCACTTCAACAGATGCTCCAAGAAGATTCTTCCATTATTGTTCCTGTGCTTGATTCCTTTTCCAACCTCAATTTGGATGAACTGCTTCATGATCAGGTAGCTTTTGAATAGGTGGTGACAAGTTTGTAATGGTCTGGTAGTCAGCTTCTTTCCATGCGTCTGTTGTTTATTCTTATATATATTTTGCTTTTGTTTTGTAATTTCTTCTTTGTTATGTATTTGTTAGGTGATTATGATAGCTTTATCCTGCCTAAGGACGATAGATTACAAGGACATGACATACCTTCTGAGATTCTTGCTGCTTACCGCTAACTCATCAAATGCGAGGAGAATACTTTCACAGATTCGGGAACAAGTGAAATTTGCTGGAGGATCTTACATAACCTCACAACACAGTAAGATGAAAGGAAAAGCTATTATGGATAATGCAGAATTGTCAGTTATCGATTCGCTGCGATCTAATCTGCGTTTCAACAATGTACGTGTAAACATTATTTCTACAAAACCATCATTTTTGTTTCTCAACTTGGATTTCGAAATGATTTTACTCTTGATAGATGCTTTGCCTGGAGTTACTAAAAGAACTGAAAAGCATGGAGGAACCTCGTGATCACAAGGTCATCGATATATGGTTGCTGATTATTGTGTTCATGAATAGCGATTCTTTGCAAAGGAGCGTTGAGAAGTTATTCAAGAAAAAGATTCTTGATGGTTGTATCCAAGAGCATATGTTTGATCAATGTATTCATGAGATGAAGGGGTTGCCTAAGGTCCAATGTATTCTTTTGTTGAAGATTAAGTGTTCATCTAAACTGGAGGCATCTTTCTTATAGTTTGTTGATATATTTTAGGATTTTCTTCCAACCTTTGTATCATTAGCTTCATTCTTGTTGGCATGCAAAGAATCAAGAGTTCAGGATTTTGGCATTCACATGTATTTATGTCTTTTCGAAGAAGGTGATGCATACTCAAGACAAGAAGTAAGTTGCCTAGTTCAATTTCAATGGAGTTGCTTGTTTCTCTGAAAGCCTTGGTCAAGTATAATGGCTTGTTGCCTAACTATGGTTCTGTTTTCCAAGGTTTTAGGAGGATTGATGACCCATTTGGGTTCTGGCATCTGCTATGAAGTAAGTGCTGCTTTAGATGCCATGGTTCAGTTAGCATACACGAGACCCCATGACTTGGTTTCATTTTCGTCGCTCATAACTGGTAGGCTTGATCAGCACTCTCTCTGTTTAGTAATAAGTAAATACTCCACAAGTCGCATTTTTTGATATGGTGTAGTTTGGGTTCTTTTCCTCCTTTTCAGGCATCTTAGATTACATAGAAGGACTTAGCGTTGAGAGCCTCCATAAGGTTCATGTCTGTGCTTCTGTTGTTTTTGTTTACAACTATATTTATTATTCTTTTCCTAACTGGTATCTGGGTGCAGGTTTTTGATGTCTTCATTCATCTTGCAGTTTCATCCCAATCTAGTTCACAACTTCATGGGTGTTGCATCACAAATGAACTGCTAGTAATATTGAGAAAACAGGCAAGATGGAATCCACACCTTCTCTTACCAATCTCAAATTTTAATGAGAAACTGTGTCACTCAGTATCTGTAAGCTGCCTACTTATTATTCTTTACTTGGCTTGCGCAGATTAATAATTCCAACCTGGCGTACAAACAGATGGGACTGATTGGAACGTTTAAGATAGTTTCCTGTATTGCTGATGCGAAAAACAGTTCTCTTCCACCTTTATCTCAGGTAACATGCCCCACACCACTTGACTCGATCATATGAGCTTAGATATGTATTTTATGCAAATAAGTACCTTCAAGTTCCGTGCTTCAATGATATTTTTCTTGTGTTTCAGAAAGCCAACACAAAAAAACTCATTTCGTGTTTTTAGAGTCTGCCTGTATGAATTCTCCCATGTAATATTTGCTTATTTCGTTGAACATCGTTTATACCTTTGCTTGAAAGCTGTAGAAGCTTGTGATTTGATATTAACATAAACTTGTAGAAATTTTAGGAATATTAATGCTTTACAAGCTTTATAAATATGTGGGCATCAAATGACCCAAACTTGATCCATAGGATATGAGTAAAAGATATATTTGCTTATGTTACATACTGGTCATATTTTTTAGAGTTGTTGGTGGACCGCTCCAAAATGGTATTTTAAACCATTCTCATTGTGCAATTCTGAGCTTCAGAGCAAGTTGATCTTTTGCATTGATATGTTTTTATTTTTACTGAATTACAGTGTCTATATGAGTTCTTCCTTTTCCTTGGTATGCTCATCCTATTAATTTCTCCCAGAGGTCAAATCACGAGGAAGCTCTTGAGTTACTGAAAATGAGTTTGGATGCTTGCAAGCAGCTGCCGTTACCATTAATCTTATTCTATGAAGAGCTTGTTTCCATGTTGCAAACTAGAACGCTCCATCTGACCATTATGGAATGGTGGGTGATTTTTTTTCTCGCCACCTTCGAGTAGTAGCTGATTATGGCGCATCATTTGAGAATGACTACAGATATTAAGTATATATCAAATAACCTTGCTTGAAAATAGCCATAAATTTGGCTAGATAAGGAATTGTATAATTAAACAAGTCTTTAGCTTCCTAAAACTAAGCCTCTTTTAACTTGTAGCGCTGTTTATACTTATAATCATTAGAATAACAGATCAACATTCGTTGTAGTGAGCGTTTCAAAAGAATAGAAGTACCTTTCCTTAATAACTCTAGTTTCTGGAATGTAGTTTAGATAGATATTTCAATGGTAATACAGCACGTCCTATTTCTAAGCATCACGATAACTCTTATTCTCACAGGGTTGGCAAGCAAGTTGGGGAGTTTGAGTCAGTTTATTTATCTGACCTTGATAGGCCAAGCTTGGTCATCCAAAATTCATCGAACGATTTGGATGGTCAGTATCAAGAATTGACACTTCTTCGGATGCTAAACAATGAGTGTGTTATTATATATCAGGTTATAAGAAGTTAAACTCTCGATGGTTCATTGGTGCAGGAAACTTGTGGATGAACCTTGATGGTGATATATCTCCTATATGCGTTAATGTTCTTCCACTTGTTCATCCATCTAATATGTAGGTTTTTGCCTCACTCATAATATGTACTTATTCAAATTTCTTCTGAAACTGTTGAAGCTTGTAGGTTTCCTTATTTAGTGGTTATTCGATAATGCTCTCATTGGCATATAAATTGAGTTGTCTTGTTGTTCTATCTCGGTCCTTTCATGGGTGTAATTTTTGGAACAGAACAAAAGACAATGCTGAGTATTTTATTTGGCACAAATTAAATCCATTTGAATTCTCATTAAAGTAGATCCTCCACTCTATATCGCACGACTTCATTGCTTGGGTACAAGTGTAACTCACAAATGCTTTTCCAGCTGTACTCTTTGTCACACAAATCACTTGCGTGTTTTTCTAGATAGCCATTTATCATAATTATCTGAGAAACTGCTCATATTTTTCCTGCGAATCTCATATTCCCTGGATAACATAATCCAATGCGTTGCAGATCGACTTCCCAATTGCAAGTTCTACCGGCGAAATTTTCTCTACTTGCTGCGGTAAGAGAGTTTTCTATCTGAACTGTGACTTTTTACTTAAATTTTTTTATCTCATGCCAAACTTTATCAGGTTGAGAAATTGGCGAATCAAGGATCTCTTGGGGGCATTGATGCTCTACTTGGTTGCCCTTTACATCTTCCTTTACCCAAGGTGACAGCAGTTGACAAACCTTGAATCTGTGGACCTCCATTCACTTCATGTTACATCTGTGGCACTGTTTCCTTGAATCTTTCTCGTTTCTTTTAACAAATTGAAATGCCAAAACTTTAGTTTATTTCCTAGAGCATGCCAATAGTTACTCAATGAAATCATCTACCGACTGTAATCTCTCTTCGTTATGCAGTTGTTTGGTGGAATGCCCTGGCAGTTGTTGACGGCAAAACAAAAGCAGATTGTCACTCTCTCCGTCTTTTATGCTGCGAACTGGATTAGAGAGCTGGTATATTATTAACTTTAATTAGATAATGAGGCCATTTATATATATATGGACATTTGCTCTGTGAACTGACCATCTTGCAGCTCAATGCATTCTCCGGTCAAGTTATCCAAGGATGCAACACGATGAGCCAAGCAACAAAGGGAGACATTGTCGCTAAGATATTCAAGCGCTTGAGAAATCTCGTGTACGTTATCTTTTCAAACATGACTCAGTAATTAGTAACATAAACATGGGAACCTTAGCTTCTGATACAATCATATCGATTGTCAAGATAATGTTGTGGTAGATACTGGACTAGATAATTCCAATTATAAAAGGTTGTATGTGTATTCTATATATATCAAGAGTAGCAGTTGTACTCTATGTTTTCACTTGACAATAATAATCGCAACAAATGTTGTTGAATTGTGATATACTAGTGTAGCAAGCCATCCAATAGTTAAATCCAATGCAAATTATACAAGAACTCTGCAATATGTGATTCACATTCTATCAAGTTACAAGATATTTTTTTACATGAAAATGCATTTCCGGAATTTTTTTATTTGGAGTTTTATTTGATAATGTAGATTTCTGGAGTGTTTATTGGATTCCTGTCTCAAACAACACCCTGTGGTTCTTCCGGAACTATATCCACATTTAGAGAGTGTACCAGTTCCGGACTTAGATCACATCGAAGGCCATGAAAAGATGAGTCAGCATCTCAGAAAGAGTAAAAGTATTAACAAAAGCAGAAAGCGACAAAGAGGGCAATTGTCATCTTCTCCAGCACCGAACAGTCAAGAAAAAGGCAGGCAGCCAACAATAGTTGAGGCATGGACAAAAGCAGGTTTTACACCCATTCAACAAGAGGATTTGTCTGTTAAAACCTCAAAGTCTAGACAACACGAGTCAGAGAGTGCCCAGTTTGATAACTCTAGTATATCAAAAAATGTTGAAGTATCTGCACCTTCAAAGTCGATGGAAGTGCAAGATCACAAATGCAGGCCTCTTACAGTTGATTGCATTGTCATACTTGCATGTTTGGAGGTTCGTATTTTCTGTTTATATGTTTAGTATTTGAATATATATGAAGTGTACTTACGGATATCAGTTCTTCCACCAACTTCCAAAATAAATCGGCAACAATAATTATGAATGTTGTTTGAATAATACTCAAAAGCCACTCCATATACTTCAGGACATGAATACCCTTTATGATCTGCAGATGAAGGAAATGAGGTTATAGAAATAATATTTGCATCTGCATCAGATAAGTCGACTAATATTTTCCTAATTCTTTTGTTCCCTCTTTTCAGGACAATCAAGGTTCATGCTGTGCAGATCCATTTTCTACGGTCTCTCTCTTTCTCTCTCTCTCTCTCTCTTACTCACTCTCATTGAGACATGATAGTTTGCTATTTTCCTAGATCTTTTAGTCTGAACTTTTTAATTATAGCCTTTTTACTAAAGCTGGCAATCTTATTTCCTGTGTACTAGTTGCCACTTCATCTGTATCTCCTGCGTGATCTTCGAAAAAAGCTGGATCGTGTCAGACCCGCGAGGAAGAAAGCCACGGAAAGAAGTTCAGATGGTCCAGTTGCATCTTTGAGTATCAAAGGAAACAATTTGTTAAATACGATAAGGCCCATGTTCATGCATCTGAGGTTAATCTCTGACCGTGCAATAGACACTTTAATAGCTGGTTAGTGTCATGCAGCATTTCAACTATGGTGCAATACTTTTATACTTTTCCATCTTTATCTGAGAGACTTTAGCTGCAGGTGCCGAATGCTGTCAAGAACACTGGGAAACTCAGTCTAGCCTTGCCTCTAATCCAGAAATCGAAAGTATAACTGTTTCTGCTCTCCCGACTCCTACTTCAATTTCTGTTATCAAAGAGACCCTTCTGTGTCTTCGCAGAGTAAGCTTCGCCAACGATATCTTTTATTTCGTCAGTTATATTTTCGAGATATCAAATGCTTGCCCCTGTCCTTAACCAGTTTTCGTGAGATATCACCATTCACTATAGCATGTTTTATGTGATTTTTGTGTGCAGTTGCTTAATCTCCCAGACCTTCTTGAGGAGAAAGCAATCCTTGCAGATCTTCTCCATGTATTCCAGCCCAGGGAGATACCTAACTGCTTTTTTGAGGGAATGCAACTGATTCCTACACCAGGGAACCTTGATTATTTGTATTCTGGCATGTATATTTTCCTTGGAGGAGTGTTCGATGTTGGTAAGTGGACTATGTTTTCCGCTTCACCATATGGTTTTCACTCATCATTTTGTGCTTATATGTTGAATTATGTTCTTTGCAGCAATTAATATCTCATTTGTGCTGGCTTCAGAAGTTTTTCTGACTCTGGAGTCGGTGATTAGTTCCATCCGTGTGCTTCTTAGCATGACCCAAAGTGGAAATAGAAAAAATTCTTGTACCGCATTTAACAAGGAAATCATTCCTTTCCTCAGCACCAAACTGGGAAGTTATGCTCACAAACTCTTGATGCTCAGAACCGATGATCATGGCACTGACGGAAATTTCAAAACTAAGGCGAGTGGCAGCTAAAACAGGGTAGATTTGACTAGAGTATAGAATTATCATGTATCATGCCATGGAACCGATCAGCATTCGTGATCATCATTTCAGGGGGATATGATTCAAAAGATACTCCGCAGTTACCTGGAAAATTCCCAGTCAACGTCTTATTCGCTGAGTGAGCTTGCCAGCTCCATTTTAACTCAGGTGCACTCATCTCGTTGAATTTTTATATAACATGCAAAGGCCCTTTCAGTTCATTAACTTGCCTTCATGTATGCAAAATTTACTGGATTTTAGTTTTTCAACTGTGCACCTTCAATTATATTCTTGTACTATAATTCCCCATATGAAGTTGCTTTCATTTGGATTAGGTGTCTTCAAGTGGAGCTTCAGTGGATGATACTGTTGAAGCTTTTCCGACCCTCAGCTCTTCAACAATAACTGTTTGGTGTCGCGTGCTGGTGTGCAAAAACCTTTCTTAGTTCTTTTTTTCGTGTAAGAATTCTATAACAAGTGAGCACTGATAGTTGATCAACATTTCCACAGCATGAGGAGAATATTGATGCACTAAACAGTTTGGTAAGTACTTAAATCATGCTTTATTTTTACAACAGACTTGGTGGATTCAACAGGAAGCTGCCTATTACATTTAGTTCTTAATAATTTAATTTCTCCTGCTTAGGTGAAAGAAGCTGCATCTTTGCAGAAGAGAAAAGCTGGAACTTCAGCGTCCGATGTGGAGAAGCTTCTGAAAAAGATCTTTGAGTCTATAAACGTGGTTGTCTCTCTGACAAGCATTTGCAGGGAAAACGATAAGGTGTTTGTTTCTTACTATCCATTTTATTTTGTTTGCATTTTGAAGTTGTAATGAAATGAATCGTTTGTTTATTTCTGCTGTCATGAGCAGGTGGCTATTCGTTCAATGACTGTCAAGTACGGTAGGATGTTCATCGACGGCTTCCTTAAAGGTATAACGTGATTTCCTTCACATAATGTTTGATGTAAATGCTGGGATCATATCATATTGTTCCAAAACATTAATAAAAAATTAAGTCGGTATGTTCCGCTTTCGGGCTTTACTGATAAGCCCGTTTACTCATTTTCCAATAGTTGAACCTTGAAATAAACCTGGTATAAAATGAATTCTGCAGCATGGCATTACACAGAATTTACCCCTATTTTTTACAGCATTCAAAGATTGAAGAGATGGGTGTATTATCTCCTTGTCATTTACTTGTATTTCACCTTGTATTAATTGATTGGACTATTTTCACCGAGTTTTAACGGCTTGTTTTGTTCAGTTTTTGATTTCTTGAAGGCTCACTTCAATGCAAACAAGAAGCTCATCATTCAAATGGTGAGCAGATCAAATATATATTATATATAATATACTATATTTGATCATGTCAACTGTGCTGAAAAACCTGTGGTATTTCAGATCAGAGAGCTTCAGAAAGCAACGAGAGTAATACAGTCCCTGTGTTCCGAAGCTAAGGTTAGGCATTTTAATTTCCAATTTTCTCCTAACAATTTCAAGCATTGCTTTATGTATACGACTCATGAATGTATTCTCTCTCCTAAAAATAAAAAAAGGGTTTAAAGCAAAGTGCTATAATTGCTAAAATCCCGGCGACGAAGAGATCTTTGGAACGGTTTCTGTTTCATGTGAAGGCCCTCCTTTACACGGCACCAAGTGGATGCTCCTTCTGGATGGGTAATAACTGTTCCTTTGATGAAATAAATCCACATGTTGTACTTTGAATTAATTAATTTAATTTAATTAATTAATACTATCAGGCAATCTAAAGCACAAGAACTTGATGGGAGACGTGGTGAGCTCCCAAGCATACTTGGATGATGATGATAAGAACGATAATAATGATGATGATGAAGCCGCCATTGCTGTTGATGACCAAATGATGAGTGTTTCTAATTTGTAATGCTTGTCGCTAAACCAACCAAAGAGATTTCTTTTATATATAGCCTCTTATCCAATAATAAAGTTCCACGATAATAAGTTAGTTAAAAAAAACAATAAGTTGGTATTTTTTTAATTAAAGAAAAATAAAGGTTAATAGTAGATTATGATAATTTGCGCTTAATTTTAGCCGTCAAAATTTTAATATCCGAATTTTCGGATATCTAAAATTTTTGGGCTGAGGAATTAATATCGGGCAGGTATATACATAATCAAACACTCTATAACAGATATTATTTATATTATCTGGCCTTTTCTAGAAAACTAAACGGGCCGTTAGTGACCTAATCATATAAATTTTCTTAATCCGAATCAAGAATGCTCTGAATTCGAGCTGCATATGCAGTGTGTGATTGTATACATAATTATAGTAACGTCCTTGAATGATTTTATAACGATGCAATAATGGCCGCATCAAAAGTTGTCTACGATTGAGAAACTAAAACATGAACTTCGCAACAGTGTTAGCAATTGGAATAAAATTAAAAGCAAATCATTCTAAAGAAGTAAGAATCCGCAGATTTTATTTTCGAAAGAACAAAAAAGGAAAATTAACAAAGCGGAAAGATAGGATAACTAAATTGATCCAATTGGACTAAATTGATTTGTTTTCGAAACATAGAAAACTAAATTGATCCAATTGAAACTTGAGTAATATATTAATTCATAAGGCAGATATTGAGGATCAAAATGGATATTGTACCACATCGATTCTATTTTTCTAAAACTTAGTAGTTAATCCAAAACACAACGCGTGTTTCTTCCAGAAGAAGCGTGGACCATTTTACACGCACGAACATACGCGGATTGACCAAATTACCCCTATACTTCAAGTCGGTCCCTAAATCCACACGCGTACGACGGAGAACGACCGATGCTTCTTCGCATCACATTCCCCGCACACAACGAACCGCCTTTTCATTTCCCTCACTATATATATAACCCATTTAATCGATCACCCCAAAAAACGAACATCGCATCTATTCTTCGATCTTTCAATCTTCACTACAAAAGAAAAACAAAAAACCCGATTTTTCTCGTTATTTCAGCAAGAAAAGAACCAAAATCGTCACCCCGATGAGCGCTTCTCAACAGCAGCAGCAGCAGCAGCAGGCCGCGGAGTACCGTACGGTGTACGTAACTCCGATCTCCGCCGACGACTTGAAGAACGTGAAGCTCTTCTCGAAGATGGACCTCTACGTCCAAGCTTCAATCTCCGGCTACCCCCGCTCGACGCAGACGAGCTCCGTCGACAGGAACTGCGGGACCCACCCCAGGTGGAGGAACGCCAGACCCATGGAGCTCGTCGTGGACGAGCCCTACCTGACCCGACCCGGTTTGTCCATCCGGTTCGACATCAAGGCGACGAGCTCCCTCGGACCGGACAAGGAGGTGGGCCACGTCACCGTCCCTGTCCACGAGCTGTTCGCCGGATCCTCCCAGGAGAAGGTGGTGGAGTATCAGGTGCTGACGCCGTCGGGGAGGCCCAAGGGCGCCCTCAAGTTCGCCTACCGTTTCGGGGATAAGTATCAGAAGCCGAAGGGGGAGCAGCAGGCGGCGGAGCCGGTGACGGCTTATCCTGCTTATCCGCCGGAGCAAGGCGGCGGCGGGTATAAACAGCAGCAGGGGTATCCTCCGGCGCAGCATCAGCAGGCGGCGTATCCGTACGGATCGTCGTCGGGTTATCCTCAGCAGTCGGGGTATGGAGGAGGATACGGCGGCGGTTATCCTCCTCCTCAGCCTCCTCAAGGGTACGGCGGCGGCTATGGGTATCCTCCTCTGCCGCCGAGGAGGAATAATAGGATGGGGGGAGGAATGGGTCTGGGGTTGGGAGCGGGGTTGCTCGGTGGTCTGCTGGTCGGCGACATGATCTCCGATGCGTCGGATTATTCCGATGGGTACGGCGATGCTATGGGTGACATGGGAGGAGGGGGATTTGATTTCTAAGTTTCTTTGGGTTTTAATTTTTTTTTTTTTTTTCATTTTTATGTGAGGTTTTAGAATGTGTTCTTGAAGATTTGTCCTATGTATGTAATGTAACTATGGTTTGCCTGTAATGATAGTATGATTATAAATAAATATTATGCGTAATTTATTTATTTATTCATTTAGCTTTGCCTTTGGTTTTGTTAATGATAAAAAAAAAATTGAAAGAAAACCAACATGTTTACGAGATCAATTTTGTTTTCAGTGTTTTGTTTGGATCAATGGATTTTCGAATGCTGTCTATTTTGATTCAATTTGGTTCAGCTTCGATTAGAACTAAAAATTTTGCATTGAGCTCCATATTTACCTGCTTATCCGTTAGAAAAATAATAAATCATGTTTAGATTGATAAAATTGAAAAGTTAAACAATCAATTTATCGATGTTTAGTGAATTTTTAGAATTTTTAACGGAAAGGAAGACCACATTTCAGTGATATTAAAAACTCCCTAAATTAATTTGTTGACTCACATTTATTGAGAAGAAACATGTGTGGAGCACTTACGATATTCTCGTCCAAATTGATACTAATCAGGAGAAAAGTAGAAATATTGGGATTAAATTGATAGGGGGACACTAATAAACATTGGAGACACTTTTGTTTGCTCCCTAGAAAAGTCGCGACTAGAAGCCTTTCCTTGACGTTCTTCCTATTTTATAGCCACAGGCAAAGCAAAGCAAGCCTCTTTTCCTCGTTACGTGATAGTCTGCTACTCCATTAATTAAAGGCAGCCACCAATTAATAAATAAATAAATAAATAAATAATATTAATAAACAATTATAAATACGACAAGACAGCTAATATAGGTTCACAGGAAAAGCGTCATACTAGAAATTGACAAGGAATCCTATTCATTGCGTATCACACATAAAGTTCTCTCCGAGCTTTTCGTCGTCCGATAATCTTTTCTCCAGTGATCTTTTCCTGAGATTGAAAATGGAAGAAGCTAATGGTACGAATTCGTATCCCTACCTGTGTTTGTTGATACAGCGTTTAATTTTACATGAAGACTCGCTTTCGCCGTTATTAAATTATTCTATTAATTTTTTTTTTCTGTTTGTGCATCGTCAAGACGGTGTAAAATGGTGAATTACTTTCTTCGGTATCACTTCTATTGAATTGTTTCGTCTGCTCGATTGGGCTTATTCGGATCTTCCGATCTATGTTTACCAGTGTCAGGCAAACCATTTCGCATGTTTGAGGTGGTTTTTTGCATCTAGGAAATCCGTGTGCGTTGCAATTTAGTGTTATTATTATCAGCTCCGAATCGATCGGCGTTGACTTTTGAAATTGATTCGAACTGGTAAAAATCTGTTCTATTTTATTATTGTCATCGTCACATTAGGAAATATCAAGCGGTGATCTGCATTCAACTCACAATAACCAACAGCGTTATGCTTTTCTTTCAACTAGCTAGTTCTCTATAGAAAAACCAACATAAGTGGAATCAATCTGTTTTGGGTTAATGGAGAGTTGTAAAACTCCGTTGGCTCTTTAGGTAATTCTGTCAACAATAACGAGTCCGTAATGTGTGCCATGTGCTGTTTTTGAATCTCTTTACCATCTGTTTATCTATTTTCACTGTGTAACAGTTTCTGTTGCCACTGTTTGCAGTCGTTGAAGCTAAAGATGGAACTATCTCGGTTGCTTCTGCGTTTGCTGGTCACCAAGAAGGTAATCATAGTTTCTTACTTCAGGCAGTATCTTGCCATTTCTTTTCTATAACTGAAGGACTACTAAATCGTCAACGAAAGCAGAAACTCTCGGTTTATGCATATGTATATATTCATTCTCGAGGACAAATATGACACACCTTATACACATTAAAAGATGATACACATATGAGGTTGATGGCCGAATAAACACCCCCAGACAGATGGCATAGTCCATTTTCAAAACAATTCTAGTAAAATGAGTTGAACAAGGAATCTAATCTGGGATAAACCTGTAAGGTGGTTGCCATTTTTAGTTGGTTCGATTTGCCTAAAAACATCTTTGCAAATAAGGTTTACTGATCTACCATCTTTGTCTACCACGTGCCTTAGTATCTCTGGAAAACTTACAATTAGTTTGCTAGTGGTCAAGTTTGAAACAGGAACCTATGCATATAATGATGTCCAACATATTATTCTGGCATGTAATGACAATTTTTTTCCGTTATTAGGAAGAGCTTCTTTTTCTATTAATGGAACTATAGGGTCCTGATTACGGAGAGTTAATACAACAGGAACCTTCATATTTCTTCTGTTGGAATGAAAGTGGCATGAACTAGAGTTATGACGCGAGCCATGCATGCTAGGGTATTTATTTGGTTGAGTTCTATGATGGGTCGTTAGGCTCGTTGTCTTATAGCATTTTGTTTTTTGCCCACAAGACCAATCTTCTAGCCTCAATATGTGAATGCAAATCGATACCACCATCCCGTTTTATTAATGGAGTTGCTAAATGATTTATATATATGGTCACAAATCCGCAAAAATCTCCTTAAGAAAAGGACTTCGAATAAATTTTACAAAAATATAATGACTTCGAAAGAAACAATTCGTTTATGATTGAAAATAAGAACAAATGAAAGAATTTGTTTTCCTTCTTTGAATTAGATTCCCATGCTCAAGGTGCTTTACTTGCCTCATCCTAATAGTAGAGCTTGATACCATTTTTCTGTTGTAATGGCGACAGCTGTTCAGGACAGGGATCACAAGTTCCTGACAAAGGCAGTGGAAGAAGCTTACAGAGGTGTAGACATTGGAGATGGCGGTCCATTTGGTGCTGTTGTTGTGTGCAACGATGAAGTTGTTGTGAGCTGCCACAATATGGTCCTGAAGCACACTGATCCTACAGCTCATGCAGAGGTTACAGCCATACGAGAGGTAAACCTATTTCCCCTACTGCAGCTGTACTAGCCTGAACCATAAAATCAATTCAGTTTTTACCAGTACGTTATATCCATTACCGGGTTGCTGAATAAATGTCGCGGGCATGTCGAATTTATTAATTTCGAGTATTATATTCTCTAAAATGCATTTGTTGTTTGTCTTGAATATACATTTGAGTGCTAAGTAATGATCTACTCGTTTTTTAGTAAATGATCTCATTCATCTATAACTGGTTGGAAATCAACTGTAAGAGAGACCTTTACTCTCTAACCATAACTGGCAATCACAGGCTTGCACGAAACTGAACAAACTCGAGCTCTCCGACTGCGAGATCTATGCTTCTTGCGAGCCGTGCCCCATGTGCTTCGGTGCCATCCATCTTTCAAGAATCAAGGTGGGGGTAATATTCAATAACAGAGTAAAAAAAAATTCTATTTTGTTCTTTAAGTTTAGTAGAAAATAGAGTAGTTATTCTCCATTTTTAATATATTTTTTTTTTGTACAGAGATTGGTGTACGGAGCCAAAGCTGAAGCAGCAATCGCCATAGGGTTCGACGACTTCATTGCAGATGCACTGAGGGGCACCGGCTTCTACCAGAAGTCAAATCTCGAAATCAAGAGAGCCGATGGCAATGGGGCCGTCATTGCTGAGCAGGTTTTCGAGAAAACAAAGGCCAAATTTCAGCTCTATTGATCTGCTGATGAAAGACTTAAATTGAAATCTGTTGGTTGATTTGCTGCTGACTTTTTTTTTTTCTTTTTCTAAAACTGCAATTGGAGTCTTTTCCATCTGTTTATTATTTACCGTCCTGATGATTAATGGGTACTTTACTGCGTTTCACTTTGTGTTCGTTTTTTTAACTAAACGTGAATGGTGGTTTTCGTCTCTAATTAAAATTCTCTTCTCCCCGTCCTTGTCCTTCTCACCATTTTTGAAAGACGGTTGCATTTTTCGCTTTGCTTTCACCTTTTTTTTTTTCTTTTCTGTCATTTCCTTCGTGTAAGCATTTTCCGCTATTTTTTCTACCTTTTTGGGAGCTTTTGTGTTGGAAAAGACGAGATTTTAAAGTTAAAGGCGAAAAAACAAGTGAATAGTGGTAAAGATTTGGATTCAATGGCCATACTTATGAAGTTTTAAACTCGGGTTTATTGTAGGTTCTTTATTTTTTCTTTTTCTAAACTTGTTTTTTTAGTCCATTTCATGTTTGTTGGCCTCTCTAGGTAGAGTTTTGGTCCAATTCGATGACGATGGCCTATTTTTCGATGCGCAATTAATGTTTTTTGCACTAAAAATTACAACCTTGGAGTAGCTCTACTGAACAAAAAAAATGTTTAGAATAAGGAATTAGGAGGATAAGACATGAAATGAAAAACGAAAATTAGTAATTTTGTGAAGAAATGAAATATGAAAAAAAGGAAATAATATCTAATTAAGTTTATATTTAAAATTAAGAAGAATATATTTCTTCGTGAGAAAATCATTAAAAAATTATATTTTCTTTCTAATTTTTTTCCAAACTCCTTTCTTAATTTCAACGGGACATTGGAATAAAAATCTTCTATATAAAAAAAAATAATTGTGGGTATTAAAATTTACAGAAAATTGAGTTGTAAACGAGGAATAAATAGCCCGACCCATCCAATTTCCCGTCCAATTTCAGTAGTCGAGAAGCGTCCAAACCTCTATCTATATCCTCTCTTCAGCCCCAAAACTACCATCCATGGCGAACTCTCTGCGGATTCCAATGGCTTCGTCGCTCCCATTTTCGTCCTCCTCCTCATCGTCTGGACTGAATCGTACCAGGCGGCACCGCATGGCGCCGGTCAACGCCTCCAATTTTGCTTTGCCGCCTGTAAACCCTAACGACCATTTTCTCGCAAGGCTTGCCTCGGTTGCCGCCAAGTCTCCCGAGACACTCCTAAACAGGCCCAAAAACCCCGATTCGCCTCCGTATATGGATTTGTTCGATTCCCCTCAGCTCATGGCTACGCCCGCTCAGGTATACTTTCGTCTTCTGTCAGCACAGGAATCTCCAAGGCTTTACGCCTCCTAAAATTGTTAAATTACCTGCATAACTTGAAAATTATTGAAATTTCTTGCTTTAAACAGTTGGAGAGATCTGTTTCCTATAACGAGCATAAACCAAGAAGTCCCCCTCCGGACTTGCCCTCTATATTGCTTCATGGGAGGATAGTATACATTGGCATGCCAGTATGTTATTTTTTTATGACTTCCCATATTTTCTTTTGGCTACATTTTGGATTCTACTTTTTCTTATACCGATGAATTCCAGCTCGTGCCAGCTGTTACGGAGCTTGTTATCGCTCAGTTGTTGTATCTCCAATATATGGATCCCAAGGAGACTATATACCTTTACATTAACTCTACTGGAACCACTCGTGATGATGGGGAAACGGTGAGTGTCTCTCTAAATGTTCTTTATGGTATTTTTTTTCCATCTTGGTATGTATCTCTGTTGCGGTTCCACTTTGAACGCCTTTCTTTATCCAAATTCTAGTTAATCAGCTGATCAAGGTTGCGGTCTGTGGCACCATTCTTATCCTTACATGCAATTCTTATTATTTATCGGAAGTATTCAATGTTGTAGAATAATGTCATAGCACTTTAACACGCTATGGAAAGAAGGCGTTAATATTAGCATGACACATTACTATCATGGTTACTAATTTATGTATATGTATTATCTGAGGATAATTATATAATCTGTTGTACTAGATAAAAAAAATTCATATGATAAAAAAAAATTCACATGGAATATATTACGATCAAAATTGGAGAACTATGATCATCCACTCGAAAATTTATCATTGTTAAGTTCCTCCAGTCCGTTTTCTCTGTCAGCTAGGTATACACATGCAGAACTTCACCTACGGCGAGAAAACCTTGCATATTTACCAAAAAAGTCCGCAATAATCCTTGGACTTATATATTTCTGTTGCTGTGTGCCTGAAGTTTTTTCTAATTCTATTCATAGTCCAACAAATTCTGTCCATGTTCATCACTTGTCAGTTGTCATTCGCATTTCATATGTCTACTGCGTATCACATATTTCTAAAGTTGGATTTTTCAAGTTATCATGTCATGGGTATGCTGGTTGTGTCTCTAATTTCAATAGGAATTAGTGTTATTAATTATATGTTATTGTCTAGCTTTGATCTTTTCTTTTGCGCTATGCTATTCCCATATCATATATTCAGTTTCATTTTCCCCCCTCAAAATTCCATTGTTAAGACTATCACTTTTTGTTAGCAATATCTAATGGCTGCTACCTACTAGGTGGCTATGGAAGGTGAAGGTTTTGCGATTTATAATACCTTGACCCAATTGAAGAATGAGGTGAGACTCCATGCATTATTATTGCCTTTCGAGTATCACCTGGTTAGGTGCTTGTACTTGTCATGTTAGGTCGCACATGTTATGCGGCGATGTTTAAAGTGGACCTTGAAGGAAATTGTAGTAGTAGGTTAAGTATCATTTGTTCCTTACTAACAGAGGAGCTATAAAACATTCGCTAGTGTATGCAAATAACATAACCAAATATTTTGTTCCTTGTTTTTAAATATTTCCTAACACCACAAGCCTGTTTGCTGCTCCGTCTGTTAATCACGTTCGCAGATACAAACTGTTGGTGTTGGAGCTGCAGTAGGACACGCATGCCTCTTGCTAGCTGCTGGAGCAAAAGGCAAAAGGTACATGATGCCAAGTGCCACAGGTAAGCTACTGTTTTGTTGAGTTCAACTTAGACCATTTTTTTTAACAATCTTGAAGATGGAAAACAAAAAGGGTTCATTTTCAGCCATGATTCAGCAACCACGAGTTCCTTCGTCGGGATTAATGTCAGCAAGTGATGTTGCCATTCAAGCAAGAGAGGTAACTTTGGCCTTGTTCTCCTGCTATTTTTTTTTTCACTTCAAGAGAAAATTTCTGCTCTTCGTTAGTTTTTTGAGTTCATTGATAATGTGTTGTCTCTCTCCCTCGCTCTCTCGCTCTCTCTCTGTCATCCCCCATGGCCTACTCTTCAACATAAATTCATAAAACATTCGGAGCTTATTGGTTGCAATGAAATCCTTAGCAAAATTCTCCTTTAGCAACAACCGAGTTCACCGTTCCAACTTCCAACAGGTGATAATAAACAGAGATATTCTCGTGGAACTTCTTGCCAAGCACACGGGAAATGTAAGCCCGCGGTCATATTTTACATTTTTCCTTTTTAACTTGAGTTCATACATTGATAGACCTCATTTTTTTCTTCAATGACCAGTCCAAGGAAACGGTGGCCAATAAGATGAGAAGGCCATTTTATATGAACTCCGTCAAAGCTAAAGAATTTGGCGTCATTGATAAGGTTTGGGTTGTTTTCAACTTGAATATTTTTTTCCCCGATTTATGGGCCTTTTTACACGACCTAAAAGGAATTTTTTTTATTTTTAGATCCTTTGGCGTGGACAAGAGGAGCTAATGAAAGAAGTTGCTCCTCCTGAGTATTGGGACAAGAATTCTAGGAGTAAAATTCTTAATAATGAAATTTAATTTAATACAAGAACAACATAGATGGCTTTCGGCTCTCTTTCTTATAGTTATATCTGAAGAATGATATGTTTTGCCTTGGCTTACTTGTGTGGAGTTATAAATGAAAGGTGTGGTGGTGTTAAATAGCCGAGTAATTGTTGTTATCTTGTACCAAGCCGACATTTGTGGGTAGGAGGAATATTATTAGGTGATGATGATAATTATATCGTTTTGTTTCCTTTTTTTTTTCAAACAAAAGTTCGTTACCAACAATAAATATACTGAGTCTATGAAGAGGTCGGATGGTCCTTGGTAACATTTATCATTAGGAGGGAAGAAAATTTTTCATCATGAGAAAATAGAGTACTAACTACTAACTCTAGAAAACAAAAGTAAATAATGTTCAAAGTTTAAACAAAAAGAAAACAAAAGTGAAAGGAAAACTTTTATCATGACAGAAACTAATGCCACTCGAAAATAATAAAAAATTGAAAGAAAATAAGATAAGATACATGTACAAAGTTTGAAAAAAAATATGTATTTCCTATATACTACATGCATAGCCTGTAATAAGCTCTCAACCACAATAACGGGCCGGCCCAATCGGATCGTTGTGAGAATCGGCCCAATTGGGCCCATTACGATGGCGCAACCGAAACCCTAATCATCTCCTCTACTTAAACTGCTACGGAAGCGCAACACTGGATACATCATAAAAGTTATCTTTCATTTCTTCCATTTCATTTCATCGTATTGTTTGCGTTGGTAAAGAAGGAAGATTTTGGTTGGATGGGATATTGCGGTGATGATAAGATATCTAATCCCAGCTCTATGAGGCCTTCTTTGTGTTAGGTCAGGGATATAATAATCTCAATTCTATCTGAGCTCTCTCATCCACAATTTGTTTTTTTTTATTTAAGATCGTTAAATCAATTATTCATGTTTTTGTTTTCTTTCCTTGCGATTGAATCTATCGGAACGGGCTGTGATTATAAGGAGAGAGGGTTGAGTGGTTTGTATTTTGTGCCGCCCCCTTTTTTCATCGAAGGGTTTTTTTTGGCTTTGGGCACTTTTCTTACAACCACTGTGAATTTCTATATCCTAACACACACTTGATATGAGCCCTCTCTTTCTCTCTCTCCCTCACCTCACACCACTGTTTAAAGGCTACATTCGTGTGTGTAAATGCATGCTTCAGTGGTGCTCCTACAAGAATTCGAAGAAAAATTAAACTTTTTCCCTCATTTTTGTTTTTGTTTTATCATTCTCTGCTGATGGATATTTGAATTATAATTTTGCTAACAAATATGCAAACGGGAAGCAACCATTAATATTGTGTAACTATAAATTCTAATTAACATCCTCAACCAGCTGGCTGAGTAAGATTGGTATTTTTATCATCCCATTGAGGGACGATTGTGGGAGGAAAAAAGAAAATTGAAACATAGTTGCCAATGTATGCTAAACGAGGAGTACATTTTAATCTAATGATTTATAATGTATGAGTAAATGTTCAAATACTTTGGTGTAAATATTGATTAGTTAGATGTTTGTGGATATTCGTTTTGGGGGCCTTTTAAAAAAATGGCATTTGATTGGGTCAATTTTAAAAAATGGCCTCGTTGACGATTTTTTTTGGTCAATAGTCCTCACTTTGTTTAAACGTTAACCATATTAACTAATTTTCATACTTAACTCATTAAAAAAAAAAAAACGAAAATATGGCCGCCGTACAGATGTAATAACTGACTGATCAGAACATGGGTCCATCTTCCTCTTTAACCATAATCTTACAATTGATATGAATGCATTATTGATCGCGATGGCGTGTGCTCTTAAATATGGTATAGAGATTTGTGCATATACGTCAAATAATAATTAAAACGAATACGTTAAACTAGCACCACGCGCGATAGGCAGTGTACCTATCGTTTGTAGAACAAAGGGTAACCACACACACCTCTCTCCCAAACCTAAAGCGACACGAGCTGTTCTCTTCGTTTAGTGCCGGAAAATAACTTCTCAAACCAAGAAAACAGCAAGCATTTCACCATATTTACCAGTAAGCATTCGTTACATGAAAACTGCAATATTAACGTCGAAAATGGTGAATTTTCATTCCATTACCCCCTAAAATGTATGGGTTATTTATTATATCACGTGTACTAGCCAGAGTAGCGATATTTCAGTGGTTATTACGAGAATTCGGACCTGAAAATACATATTCTGAGGTCTAGTTTTTGTGCATGGGACCCCTGCGTGCGGGTACCATGCGATATAGGTGCGGGTACCGTGAGATATAGGTACGGGTACCATGCGCATGGACCTCTGCGTTTGTGCGCGGGTCCCGTGCGTTTGTGCGCGGGTCCCGTGCGTTTATGCGCGGGTCCCCTGCGTTGTGTGCGGGTACCGTGATCCCATGTTCGGGATTCATGCGCTGAAGATCATACATAAACACGATATATGACGAGAATCGTTTTCTAAACACATTGCATAATATTGCAGGTGATCAAAATGACAATTACCAACATTGTATTTCAATTCGATGGTCGGTGGTTAATTGGCGAGGACAATACCTCGACTTGGTCTTCTGCGTCAAATTGTAGCTGGCATTCAATTTTGGTGGATGAGGACGCATGCACGTTACAAGACGTAAAGGAGCAAATTGTATCGGTGTTAGCGTTTCGCAACGACAATGCGAGGCTAACACTAAGCTATATGCCAAATGTACCCTATAATTATCCGAGGCCCATATACATCGATAACGACTATGCTCTACGTGCGTAATTGGGTTTTGGTGGCCCTCAATCGAGACCCGTGATTCATGTCGAGGTGGTGGAATGTGCGTATGTGGTTCCGTCCGACGCATTTGCTGGTTCTTCTAGTAATAATACCGGGCTCATAGCCGATTGCGATGAAAATGCGCAAATAGAACCGTTTGAGGGGTACGGTAGCAGCCCTTCTAACCAAAATGAAGATGAGGGTCTTGAAGATATCGCTGGACCGTCTGGGGGTAGGGATTACTCGGGTTGGCATTCGAACAAAAATGAAGATGAGCCAATCGAAAACACTGACGAGTCGGGGGAGGAATTTGTAGCACGTGATCACAAAGACGATGTAGATCGTAACCCTGTAGAAGAGGCTGCTGATGGTACTTTCGCATTTCCGGACGGTTCAAGCCTACACGTTGGGCAGCAGTTTCGTGACAAGGCCGAAGTTATGGAGGAGATATCCAAAATCGCTTTGGCTGCATCGTTCGAGTGCAAATTAGTAAAGTCGAACAAGACTTTGTATTTAGTAAGATGTGCGATGGAGCAATGTTCGTGGCGCTTTCGAGCTGCCAAAGATTGAGATTTCCTTTTTTTCTCGATACGGACATATTGCGTCACACACACATGCGGCGTGTCTCATCGACGTCGAAGTCATCGTCAATGAACTTCATCGGTAGTGTCTAGGATGCTTCTTGACAATTTTAGCGGGCCTAAAGACATTCCCGCGCCAAAGGCTATCATGTCTATGATGCAAAGTAGGGGGTGAATGTTTCTTATTACAAGGTTTGGAAGGGAAAGAATATCGCTACGGAGGAGTTGGTCGGTAACGGGGACGATTGTTACGCGTTGATCCCGGCGTACTTGGAGGTTGTGAAGCAAATGAACGCCGGAAGTGTCACGGATTGGGAGATGGACGAGGAAAACAGATTTAAATATCTGTTTTTGGCATACGGTGCATGCATAGTGGGATTTGCTTTCATGCGTAAGGTAATTTCTATCGACGCCACCTTTTTAAAGGGAAAGTATAAAGGGGTGATGCTTGTTGCTACGGCGCAAGACGGCGATTACCACCAATATCCTATCGCATGGGGTATTGCGAGCACCGAATCTACCGAATCTTGGTCATTGTTCTTCACGAGATTAAAACGGATCGTGGCCGATTCAAATGACCTCGTCATAATTTCTGACCGACATGGCGGGATAAAGACAGCCGTCCCGACAGTTTTCTCAAATGCGTTTCACGGGTTCTGTGCGTGGCATATTCAACAAAATATAAAGACCCGTATGAAGGAGAAAGGTGCGTGTGCGTTATTCCTTAATATTGCGTACGCCTACAAGACGAGCGATTGCGATCGATTGTTGGATACGCTAAATGAACGGTACGAAAACGTGCATACGTATCTTGATGAGGGTACGAAGGCAAAATGGACAAGATCGTATTACCCGAGAACGAGGTACAACATCATAACCACAAACGGCTCGGAATCGATAAATGCCGCTCTACGTGCGGATAGAGAGCTTCCACTCATAGGATTGTTGGATTCGATACAACGTTTGACGACTAGTTGGTTTAGTAAGCATCGAAGAACTTGCAAAGCTTCGATGACAGCCAATGTCACGTCATTTACGCCAAAGGTCGAGTCAATCCTACGGTCTCACTACATAAATTCTCAAAATCTATACGTCTCGGAAATTGGCATTCAACGGTATAATGTATACGGGCATGGAGTCAACGAGGTGGTCGATATCGAGACGAAGTCATGTAGTTGTAAGATGTTTGATATCGATCGTATCCCATGTGCGCACGCCATTGCGGCTTGTGGACACGCTAATGTAGGGGTATATTCGCTAGTCCATGCGTATTACAGCTTGGAGACATGGAAATTAGCGTACGAGGGTAGCATATGGCATGTAACCGAGCGCGTTGAAGGACTTGTGAATATGTTACCACCACTCCTTGACCCAAAACGCGGAAGAGCGCAAAAAAATAGAATGCCATCCGTCGGAGAATTCGGTAGGAGGGGGTAAATCCAATGACTTAGATTTATTTGTACATGTGGTTATGTATAATTGATATGGATATTCGGTATGTTGTAATGTTTGGTAAGTTAATTTGATGTAATGTATTAGACATGGTGTAATTGATATCAAATGATTGGGGCAATCATTAACCAATTATTCTGATAATCTACTGTGCGGGTAGCCTGCGCCAAGTGTGCGGGTACCGTGCGCTAGTTTGCGGGTATCGTGCGCTAGTGTGCGGGTACCGTGCGCAAGTGTGCGGGTACCGTGCGCTAGTGTGTGCGGGTACTGTGCGCTAGTGTGCGGGTACCGTGCGCCATGTGTGCGGGTACCGTACAGTTGTCAAATCTTTCAATATTAAATATGTTACATCAATCAAGTCAGAGCCGCTTTAGGTAGGTCTTGTCTGTACGTTAAATCATAAAATAATTTTATCATGATCCAGATAATCATTAATCAATTATTCTGATAATCATAAAAAAAAATTATTATTTTTTCAATATTAAATATGTAATATCAATCAATTCAGCGCTTTACGTCTTGTCCGTACGTTAAATCATAAAATAATTTTATCATGATCAAGATAATCATTAACCAATTATTCTGATAATCATAAATTATCAATTTATCTTTTCAAATAAAGGCGCCACATGTGCGGGTACCAGGCGCCACATGTGCCTCTACCGTGCGCTAGTGTGCGGGTACCGTGCGCATGTGTGCGTGTACCGTGCGCTTGTGTGCGGGTACCAGGCGCATGTGTGCGGGTACCGTGAGCTTGTGCGCGGGTACCGTGCGCTTGTGTGCGGGTACCGTGAGCTAGTGCGCGGGTACCGTGCGCTTGTGTGCGGGTACCGTGAGCTTGTGCGCGGGTACCGTGCGCTAGTGTGCGGGTATCGTGCCTTGTGTGTGGGTACCGTGCCTATACAACTCGCAATCCAACTTCTAACATAATACAACTTCCTGAATATACAACTCGAAATTCCATTATTACATAAAATTTATCCAGATGTACAAAATTCTCGACTACAAAATTAATGAAATACATAGAAATTATTGATACCAAGCACCCCAATCGTTCATGCGAATGGAAATACAAAGAAATTCACGAAATTGCGTCACTTGCCGCCCGATAAGCTCCGCGACGTTATTGCCCCGGTATAGCATAGAAAATGCGGCCCGCAACACGTGAACCCCACAATCGCCTCTGAAGACAACCAAATATTTAATAATGAGATATGATGTACTAAAATCAACTTCATATCGAAGGTATGATACACTTACGAATTGGGGATCCTCTCGACCTTCCACTTCCTAAATGCGTTTGCAATCAGACCAAGCTTTTTGAGCACGATCGGGACTGCTAATTGTAGACCGGCGAGGGCTGCGTGCATGTTGCGCATGTCGACATCGCAAGACGGATCCGAGTCGAATACCCGTATCGTCTTGTTCTTCCAGTCGATGACTACAAGAACCCAATGGGCGATGGTCTGCACCGGCACCACGATATAGTCCGATGTTTGCCATGACACGGACGGCCAGTCGTGATCCCGACCCTCTGCATAGTGGATCAAAAAGGCCAACATACCCTTGACAAATTTCCCGTCCTCAATGCAGTCCCGATCGATGCTCTCCTTCATCGCAACACTCATGAAGGAGATGACACGAGAGCAGAAGGTATGAATCCTCTGCATCTCGAGGAACCCTCTAATGCTTTCGTCAATGTGCTATAAAATAAAAGGCGCCAAGTTAATTAATAAAACGTATTAATGCATTTATACGTATTGAAGTTATCAATCCTTCTTACCGCGTCGTCGAGCCAAAAAGAAAGCGTGTACAGCTGCTGAAACCACGCCTTGGTTCGGTACGATTTGGAAAAGCAAAGGAGCCGCTCGCCTGATTCCATCGTATCGATCCTCTGTTTTTGCCGTGCCCATAACTTCAGCTTTCTTTTCATGTGTCGTTCCAGAATTGGGTTTTGGCTGTTCCGCACACGGTTCTGGTTCGGGTCAGTGAACGGGGTCACCTGATACTTGGACGACCTAGTTTTCCGAGGCGGCGTCGACTCCACCGCGGCCTCGGCTTCCCCCGCGGAATCGGGTTCCTCCGCAGCCTCGGCTTCCTCCGCGGCCTCGGGTTCCTCCGCTGCCTCGGGTTCCACTCGTGCGGCGTCGGCTTCCACCGGGACCTCGGCCTCTCGGGCTGCCACGGGTTCCGAAGGATAGAACGCCTGGTTGGAGCCACCGGCCTCATAATCTAACAAGATAAAACTCCATCGTCAGAAAACTATCGATATTGCAACAAATTATTTATAGACACGTACCATGCGATGTGTGCGTCGGAAAGTCTCGGTTGGGCCTGTACCACCCCTGCCGCAAGTTGTGCTATAATTCGGTCATCGACTGCTACAATCCGAATATACTCGCGCCCCATTCTTGAGCCGTGGACCATCGTTCGTCATACGAGTCCCGTAACTGCGAGATACTCGTAGAAACATCGTCGAACCGATTATTCACCGTCTCGAAATTTTGGTCCACGCGTCTTGTGAACTCATCGAATTGCTCCTAGCTGGGGCCCGAGTACTGCTGTGGAGGAGGGGACGGGTACCGTGGGTGTGAAGGGCCCGAGTATTGATGTGGAGGAGGGCTCGGGTACCGTGGAGGTGAAGGGGGACGAAATTGGTCCGCCTCTTCCTCGTAGAATGATCGCTGCGATAGTTGCGGCATGGATGGCGAATGATGCGTTGGTGCGACGTCCTCCGCGACCGGCAAATGTCGTACGCACTTAAGCTCGACACCATTCTCGAGGAGCCTCGTTATATGGTCGAGGACTTCATGCCGCTCCTCCACTTCGAACCGACTATATCGGAAATATGGCTCGTTCATCTCCGATACTGTTGGGCTCAGCAGCCCCGATACGGGTGACCCCTTTACGGCGTGGAGGATCGTCTCCATCTTCGGAGAACCCTTCGTCGACCAATCTTTAGTGACGTGCCGGCATATCCGCGGGTTCACCACGTCCGCCTCGTTGATACGATCTGCGAACGCGTACCGAATGCCTGGTATGCACTCGTACGCCAAAACCTAAAATGCGAAGAAACCAAATAAGCAAATATATAATCACAATTAAATATATATTTATAAGAATTTTAAATAATGAACGACCTGAAGCGGATGTACGAATCCACTAATCAGTAGCCCGCAGTGTTCGCTGCCCCCGTTGCGGGCTCGTTCCCGCACAAAATCCCTCTTCTCCCTGATGTTTATCTTCAGCGAGCGTATCACCTATTTGAACGCTACGCTGCCCCAATGATAGTTGGCGAAGGCGACTTCGTCTTCGACCAATGAAAGCAGCCACGATCGAAGAACCGTGTCCTTCTTCGACGGTCGAGGCAGCACCACAGCTGCGGCAAAGAGAATGTCCGCCAACTTCAACTTATCGAAGTTGACGTTTCCGTCATCGTTGGCTCTCAACTCTCGCAGCCGATCCTCGACGTACGACATACGGATAGTGGATCTTCCCGGAATGTTTCTCTGGGCGAAATCACCATTGGGGTTTACTTCCGAGATATCGTCGGAGAACTTTAGCCCGGTAATCAAGCAATACTCCGTTTTAGAAAATCGGAGAGGTCGGTTGTTTATTACCATCCACAACTCTTCGCGGTCGTGAAGAGTAGTCTGCCTCCTCGTCAAAAACGTAATGAGCTGGGCGGATAGATTGAAATCGGCGGCAGCCTCGACGAGTCTACCAAATGGACTCCCCGCCCTGTAACTCTCCCACTCATTCTCATTTAGATTGTTCCTGATCTTCGCGCTTGCCTCCGTATACATCCCGATCCTTGTCAATCGGAAGTCGAAGTCGTCGTCTCGGGATGACAATTGCTTCTTCAGCACAACTTGAGAATCATAAGAGTAAATAACCAATTAGTACTCGCATGGTACCCGCACAGGAAAGCATGGACCCGCGCATGCGCGCATGGTACCCGCACAGGAAAGCATGGTACCCGCGCACAAGAGCATGGTACCCGCACAGAAAAGCATGGTACCCGCGCTTGCGCGCATTGTACCCGCGCTTGCGCGCATGGTACCCGCGCTTGCGCGCATGGTACCCGCGCTTGCGCGCATGGTACCCGCGCTTGCGAGCATGGTACCCGCGCATGCGCGCATGGTACCCGCACACAAGAGCATGGTACCCACGCATGCGCGCATGGTACCCGCACACAAGAGCATGGTACCCGTGCATTCGCGCAGGATACCCGCAGGCACGGTACCCACGCTCACTATCGCATGGTACCCACACGCAATCGCATGGTACCCGCACTCAATCGCATGGTACCCGCACACAATCGCAAGGGGCCGCACGTATGAGTACCGTGCGTATGGGTACCGTGCGACTGTGCTCGGGTCCCAAGCCTGCAATCACGGGTCCCCTGATTTGCGCGACTGTTTGGGTCCCAATTGGTTCGACGCACGGTTCCCTTGCGAACAAGTGTCCAAATTGCACAATTGGGAAACCATGCGCCGGACCCAACCAATTCGACGCACGAGACCTGCTCATGAGGAAGACGAAATCACAGTGAAATTACCGGCACTCTTTCGGGACGCGCGTTCATTGCCATTGTAGTCGGTTTGGAGAATTTTCTGCTTCGGGTAAAGGTTGTTTCGTAGATCTGGAAATTTACTGCTTCGTTTCCGTTATGTGTCTTTCTTCAGTTTTAACTGTCAATTATTATACTCGGTTATGAAGAAGAATAAGACATGTGACGCTACAGTGGGTGGAATGTATTAAACCTATTTAATTTTACTTTGGGTAGTTGAATGAGTTAAATAAGGGTAAAGACGTCTTTTTCTCTAAGTTAGTAAGGGTAGAATAGACTTCAAACATTATGGATGTCATTTTTTTAAAATTGACCCAGTCAAAGGCCATTTACTTAAATAATCCTTCGTTTTGGAGTGATTCTTCTAATTCTTATGGTGATATTTCATTGGTCAACTTAGTTTTGGATGATGAAAAGGAGGTAAAGGTTTAATTTTTGGATTTCGCAAAAAAGAAAAAAGAAAACTGTCGTGACATAATTCTTCCAATTGTTTTAATTTTTTTCTTATATGATTCTTATTTTAATTTATATAATTTATCTATTTATAAATACCTATATTTAAAGCTAAAAAAAAAATCTGATATTGAAATACTAATCTATCACTTACGTGGTATATCACCATTAAGTCAGGTGGCGTATTATCTCAAATTAAATTGTTATATTACAGGGAATTGAACAAACATAAAATCTAAATATTATCTTATATGTAAAATAGAGTAATTTTGAAATTAATTCATTGTGATAATGTATCACCCCAATTCGCATTCCAACGATAATTTTATCAGCCATCGTTAATTACCTCAAACAATGAGCTGGTCAATTTTTTTCTGCTCACTTGCGGAGCAATACAGTATCATTTGATTTTTAATGCGTCGTTAATTTAAATTTATTAATAAAACATATATTTTATTTTATACTTACTAATTAATTTTATATAAATCGTACGAATTTAAATTCCCCTAAATAGAAACGGAGGGGTTGCAACTGCAATAGAGAAGGTGAAAAATAAATTTTATTATCTTTAACGGCGATGGTCAATGATTATCCATTAAATCAACAAAAATATCTTTCTACTTTCATCTCATCTCATCTCCACCTAACCGGCATTTAGTAGCAGCACGCACTCTTCTGAGAATTTTCATCTGAAGGGAACAAAAATAGTCGATGGCGATGATTCTCTCATCAACGACGCTCTCTCCAAATCTCAATCTAACGGGATCGAGGAAGTTTGCGGCGCTCTCTTCCTCAAATTCGGTCTTCTTCAGCTACAAAGCGAGCAGCAGGCTTAGCGCCGGGGTTCGATTTAGGGCTCGGAGCATCGATTACCAGAGAAGAAGAGGCATGTCGTGCACCTGTCTCTTCGGCCTCGGCGTGCCGGAGCTCGTCGTCATCGCCGGTGTGGCGGCGCTCGTCTTCGGCCCCAAGCAGCTGCCCGAAGTCGGCCGAAGTATGGGGAAGACAATCAAGAGCTTCCAACAGGTACCGATTTATTATATGTTATATATCGTCGACAACATTATCTCCGGGCTTATCATTTGAAGTTGATTTCTTACCCAGATTTATAAAAAAAAAAAATGTCGCCTTTGTGATGGGCAAATTTTAATACGAAAAATTGACCTTTGTTTGTAGTAACTTGCTTTCTTCGACCCTTGATATATATATGTATATATATGTATATGAAAGTTGGGAATTGTAATGTGCAGTGTTAGTTATTGTTTCCTTTAATTGTTACAAATATAGGCAGCTAAAGAGTTTGAATCAGAATTGAAGAAGGATAGTGAAGCTTCTGCTGCTGATGATGATGGTTCTGTTAAGACTTCTTCTTCTACTACTACTCAAAAGATCTCAGAAGAAGAGAAAAAAGAAGACGCAAGAGAAGAATCCTTGAGCATGAAATAATAGGCTCATTTTATTATCCTCCTACTAGTACATCATGAGTTGCGCTTGTCAATGTTTCTTCAACACGTCATTTGTAAGATAATATATTCGGAGTTTCGTGACACAATAAATTTGCCTTTTATCATTGTTAAGAACTAATCTGAATCCTCAAAACAAAATTGTTCTCATTTTCGATCATGATTTAAAGGGCGCCGCCTAGATATATGAAAGAAGAAAAAGAACCTCATGTTGGCCTTTTCTTTTTTTGGAGATTTTTCCTCTTCTTCTTGATTGTACTTGGTGAGCCTCTCTTGAACACAGCAAGAATCTCAATGCTGCAACAAATCACGAAACCACTGTTCATCAGCAATGCAACTCAAAAGCCACACAAGTACTTTTGTGATCTCAATGCTCTTTGAATCTAAAAACCATGTCTTTCTTCCAAATTAAAAGACAATAGCAACAAAAGTAATCAGAGATTTATGATACAAACAGAAACCAACCTTTCTGTGCCAGGGAAAAAGTTAAAGCCATGGGCTTTCTCCAAATACCATGCTTTGCTAGAGAGTAGGGACATGCAATTCTGCAAGTGAAGAAACAGAGAGAAAAATTCGAGAAAAGACAGAAGACGTAGTGGCACTCAATGGCAGTGTATTAATTTGCAACTTACTCTCAAAATTTACTATGAAACCTGTATTTGTTGTCCAATCACAGAGAGAAACAAACAGTACCTGCTTGAAGCTACTCCATCCGCAGCTTATGTAGATGAGAGTTTCGGGCAGTGACCGACTCTCATCTTTCATTTCCGGGTTAACATGAACTGAGGTTTCCCTCTCTCGGAGGATCCATGGTCTTTTCTCCACTTTTCTCTTGTTGCTGGTCAACATGAATACAGAGAAGATAACAAATATGGAACAAGAATTGACGAATGTTTTAGGAGAAAAATGCCTAAATACCTGTCAACTGTATCATCGTTTTGCCTCACGGACTTCAGAGACTTTAATGCATCAAGAAGAGAAGGGTCCAGCCCCTTCCTTGGAGGGTCAACCACAACAACATCGGACCCCATGACCCACGAAAGAGATTCCTAAGAGCATTTTATAAACCTCAAGTTCCAAAGGAATGAAATAAAACACTCAAAATTTGATGAAGTGCAATGCCATTTGAGTAAAATATATCTTCGATGTACAATATAAATGTCGAAAACGGAAAGTTACAAACTTTTGAGATGTCAGCATGATGCCAGCTGATGCTGCTGTTAATGGGGGTTGGCAATCGGGAAACAGTCCTTTCGAAGGAGAGCTTTGCTTCTTTGTTCACCTCCACACATTTTACGGACCTGTGAACACCCCGAAAAAAATAAAATAAATAAATAAACAAACAAATAACTAGCCCGATACCTTGCGTGAAAATTGAGAATTAAAGAGAAATTAATGGCATTTGCTTGCTCACCTGCATTTTCTTGTGGAGGCCAAAGACAAGCCAATGACACCAGCTCCTGCATAAAGATCAACTGCAGATGCACCTTGATGGACATATCTTTGTAGCTTATTGAGCAATGAATTAAAAGCCTGCAAAGCACACGTTCACAATACACCGATCAGTAGTAAGTGAGGTTAACAAGATTTTGTGCTGCCCCGATCGGTTTTTAAATATGTGTCTCAACTTATTTCTCAAGACCAAATGGATGTTGGGGCTGAAAATAGAGATAACTCGACAGCAGCAGTAGTAAAAGAGAATTGAGTACGTAGAAAGGAGGAACAAATATATTGATCTCTACGCTCAAGAAATAAAGTTTTGTTGTGAACTACCAACCCGAGTATTTGCTTGCCCAAAACTGGAAGGGGCCATATATACATCGATTCCTCCAACATGCTCCCAGAAGTCTTCCTCTCCTAAAAGATGTCTCCATCTTTTTCCAAAGATAATCTGCATAACAGTTATACAAAGAGAAAGAAATAAGTTCATTAATATACCAAATTTTCCAGAAATAGATATCTTAGATCGCACATCATGTACTTTCATTATTGATACGAAGTCATAGATACAAAGCTCCATTGTGTCAATTTTGCCAGAAACTTTTCAATCAAAATCGTAGTGACTAATAATCTGCTTGTTAAAGAGAAAAAAGCTGCAGCACTTGATACTGATGTTGATGCCATTACAGTTATGACTTTAGACGATGTGTTCATAAATTTCTATCAAGACTCGCTTTGGTGATTTCAATATCCTTTACAATCTCGTACAAAGATCGATGGCTTATGCTACTGTATTTCATGCAAAAGTAATCATCCGAATACAACTTAATTTTGAGAAACACTTACATTGCTCGTTGACGTCTGAAAATTAGCCCAAACAGAATGAACTAAATTCACCTTCCTCTTCGGTCCCCCATTCATCCATAAATACTGTGTTTGTGAATCCATCAAAATATGCAAAGAAGATGATTATTTATTAAAAAAAAACATAATCAAGACTCCAAATAAAAATCAATTTCCATTCAACACCAATGTGCGGTAACACAATCTTACATCTGCTAGAGCATTCAATTTTTGGGAGCCAGGTGAGCTTTCATTTCTTGAATTCCAAACCAATGATATTTGCACTTTACCTATATTTAAAAATAAGAATTCATAAGATGGATATTTAACCACGACACCATCCACTTATTTAATTAGTCAACTAACCATTTTTGTATCTTTCAGATGCAGGAAGACTTGTGTTATGTGTAGTCACAGCCATCTGGAAAAAAAAAATTGAACACTGTTATCAGGAAAGTGCAAGGGATAACCAAAACACATAACTGCTACAAACGTTGATATTTTAATCAATCAGCGTTTGCCAAGACAATCTACATGGAGGAACAGCAATCACCTGAACATATCTAAGTTCACCAGTTGCACTGTCTTCATCATACGGCTCAATATTCAACTCAGCCATCCCTAAAGCGAAAAAGAAAAAGAAAAATAAATAAACAGCAAACAAGCATCGGAGGCAACGAGAAAATGAACATTGCCACAAAAGACAGGGTATAAAAAGCTAAAAAACCTTGTTTCAATAGATCAACAGCAGCATTAATGTTTGGATGGTGAGCTACACAAGGTAGAAAAATGATCATTAACTTCAAAGCACTGTAATATTTTATCTATCTGCCCACAAGAACGAAACCAAAAGGAGGGAAGAAAATGTGAATTGAGAATTTCACGTATAAAGAGTTTAGGGCGGACCTTTGCATTGAGGAATGTCGACTGCATTATGCGTCCCTTCTTCGTAAAGCCCAATCAATGGTTTCATAGACGAGCCACGCACTGCAAGCTTTGCACGGCACCTCCAACCCCACTGGTAATAACAAAGAACATCAATCAGGCATCAAACAGGGGGGATAGAAGAAAAATTGAACTGCTGAGGAAGTAATGGAATACGAGTCTGCAGCTGTCAAAGGTGAAGTCGGAGAGACCGACGCCGTCGAAGAAATCAATGGCCTCGTCGAGAATGAGAGGGCGGTGGAGGTTGTACTCGTGGGTACAACCAGAACAGCTGCAGAAAATCATTCGTTAACTACCAACTGATAACACGCATAGGTCGAGAAGACGCGAAGACAGGCATACGAGTTAAAGTGATTGCAGCGAAGAGCGCATGCATCAGCGGATGAGGAGATCGGCGACGGCGCCGGAACCTCGCGCGCGACTGAGGGCGATGCGGCGGCGCAGGTGAAACGTGGCGGCAGCCGGATAAGGTTTGAAGCGGCTAAGGCGACAGCCATGCTCCCGAATTAATATCTTACTTTGCCGTATTTTTTTATTTTTGTTCCTTCGTACTAAATTAGCATTTAGATATCTCGTTAAATGAAAGGCATAACTATTTTTGTCACGAAGGTTAACGGCTTTATAATAAGGAGGACACATATAGTTAAAAAGACATGATTTTAGGAAATGAGTCTCAAATTTTAAGCAATTTGAGAAGTTAAATGTTGGCAATTTGATGATAATTGCAAGAATTTAAACATTATTGTCATCTAATAGCAATAATTTCGAAACTTATTTTTAATGCGATTTGAAGCTTACTATATTGCAACCTTTAATTTAAGTGTAAAAATAATACAATATTTAAAGTTTTTGTCATAAAAACTGCAAGAAACTTTATTTCCATAAAACCTGCAACAATTGCGACCAATCTAATATATTTAGCGTCTATCGTATCTAATTGGTTGGGTATATTCTAACTGGATCAAAATCGTGACACGTGCCAACTTACCATGTTAATCACCGTTCAATATATTAATCAGTTAACTTTCCTGCCACATGTCATGATCCGAACTCAATTGGGTTAAGATATCAACAACGGTATTTAGAATTGTTTGTATAGACAGCGTTTTAGTCGCAGAGTCCTCTCATTAGACGTTAATCTCTTGGCCTTATCATAAGAACTTCAATGAAAATAGCGGCAATTGTAAGGAACATTCTCCATTAGAATTAGGACGTAAATAATCAATTGTTAATCAGAGCAATTTCCAGATTTTGCTCGATTTCAATATAAACATTGCCAACTTTTATGAGTCTTAATGTAAACAAGTGAAGAAAAATCAACAGAACCATCCCAATATTTAGAAAAAGCTCAAACAAAAAGCAAACAAAACAGCAGTTTTTTGAATTCGAACCAGCGAGAATTCACTGTTAATCAGCAACGAAGCATAAGCTTATTAATGTCGGTTTAAAATCAGAAGCTCGTAAGCTCTGCATGTCTTAAACAGTGTAGACACATCATAAAAAGTTTTACCCAATTTCTTCCTCTAAAGCATTGAAGTAGTATTCTCGCGGGATAATTTTGATAGTAAACACTCGAATAATATTTAATCTGATATCTCTTTTGGGGTCGGTCAGTGATCCTCGATCTTCTTCAGACCCTTCATGTCTGTTGTTTCAACCCTGTAAAAGAAAAAGAAATTTAGCTTCAAAAAGATTTTAAGATTAGAAGATTTAATCATCACAAGAATAGCCAACGGAAGCAAGAATGTAGAGTAAGGCAACGAGAAACACGTACGTTCTTCCATAGAGCACAATCTTCTGTATTTTAGTAATTTCAGAACCAGATTGATTGTCCTCGATGAATACTGTCAAACTGTTTCATTGAAGTTGTTAGCATATGAAATGGGAAGTTAAATTGGTAAAATGAAATTTGAATTATACCTGCGGACATTTTGGAACTTCACATATTTCACAATGACCGGTTTACCCTAAGAGAGAAATGCAGTCAAAGTTCAGATCTCAATTAAAACTAATCATCTCAAGCATCATGCTAAAGATGGAGCGATCAAATTTCCCTATGCTTACCTCAAGATTTTCAGTGGACAAATCAATAGTATCACTTGGGGGAAAATCATTAACATTGCTGCATGAGTAGCATTTGACAGACGATTAGAAATATACTGTGAAATAATAGTTCTTATAGATTATAGAAATGTGCACACGTGTTGTTCAGTATGATGACTAATTTTTCCAGGTCTACGTACCTGAATCCCATATGCTCCCTGTTAGCAAAGAGCTTCACTGTTTTTGGTCCTGAAGATTTTGAGCATAGTGTTAAAATGTAGGTAAATAAATCCATAGGCAAGTTATCAATATAACAAATAAAATGGCAAGACCATGAAACTGTTGACATAAGTATGAGAAAATGCCAATAAGAAAAATTGCCTTCATCTTCAGGCCCTTTAATGACGATCGAATGCAGTTTAACAACTTGATTGAAAGGAATATAAATTAAGAGCTGTTCATCCGCATCACTCTCCAAATTCAGACCCTCATCTTCTCTGTAACCCTGGGTTGCAAATAAGATGAGTTGATAATGATGTATGCACCCACTTCAAGATATAACTTACGCTTACTTCTCTACTAAAAATTACGTACGTATCTTAAGCTTAACCAAATCACGTCAATAAAAAGAAGTAAAAATCACTGAACAGGTATATAATAAGAATGTAACGTATTTTCTTTGAAATAAAAGCTCCATAATTCATGAGTTGAGGAAGAAGGTGAACTGAGACATGAGTTTACTTGATGAAATTCTCAGACAAGAACCAGGAAATTATGGATCTTTCTGACCCGATAGGCGATAACTAAAACATACAGCTCAACTATTGAGTAAACCGCAGTAAGATCCTCATTAAAATGTTTTCCATAGTTACAGAGGATGAAAAGTATTAGGTTGACAAGCTCATTCAAACAATCAACCAGTCAACCATGTCTTCTTTTATGCATCTTCAAATAAATCAGAAATCAATTAACTCAGGGATCAACACAAAGCAGAAAACTGTCATAGAATACGACTAATAAAAGGCGAAACCCCATAAAAGCAGTCTACCCGAACAGCTCAATTAAAAACAATTTAAAAAAAAAGATAACTTTTGAAGGAAACCCTAATCTAGTAAAACACGAGAGATGCGGCGCACCTGTTTGAGAGCATTGGGAAGAGAATGACTTGTGCTTTGATTCAAACACTCCACTCCAGACCAGTCGATGAAGTCGAGCAAATCAACCTAATTATCCACCAAAGCCTTAAGTTATAATTGCATCCAATAATATTGAAACGAAACCACAAAAAAAGAGTAAATTAAGATCGGCAGCGACGGAACTTACTTGGCCTTTAGGGATTGAGGATGCTGATTCGGAGGCAGCAGAAGACATGGCAGTCGATTCGGAATTAAACTGAGTTGGTACTGCAAATCAAATTTTGCGAGAGACCGAGAGAAAAACGCAAATATATAAAAATTGGTCTAAAAAGTTGGGAATTAGGAATTGTTACGGCTGGGAAATAAAAAAGACCGTTGGTGAGCCCGTTTCCTAAGGTGGTAAATCAGAAATCTGGTGCTATTAGTTTGGTTAAAAATTTAAAAAGTCGAACTTTTGAAAGTCGAATTCAAGAAAATTCGTATATCGAGTTTTGAATAAAGATTAATTTTCCGATTCTAACAATTTTGAACACAGAATACAACAATATGACCATATTCGATTTAAGTGTTGATTCGAATAGTACAATATTCTTTTTAAATATTATATTATCTACATTTTTTTATTTATCAGGTTTTTTAGAAAGAGCAAAATATATATTCAAATTTGAATCGAATATTTTCTATATTAATCGAAGTGATTTTAGGATTCGAGTAGCAATGGAATACGATGGGTTAATTGAATACAAATAGAAATACAGAGATTCAACTCGGTTTGCAACCATATTGTTTACTGAATATAACTTTGAACAACTTCTGTGTTGGTTCCGGTTGTGCGTCGCGTCTGGTCGGTGGCATAATTTCGTAAGCACGGGAAATCGATGCGTGTATTGAATACACTGTTCGTTAGACAATATAGCTCTGAATATCAGTGATCTCGGTTGATGGCGATTGTCCTCAAGATACAACGAATTCAGAACTTCGTCTCGCAGCACTATGAACGAGTTCTCCGGCAAAATCATAAACCATAAACCTTAAAGTTTGATTATTTCTTTTGTGTCTAATCAATCTGGAACAAAGTTTCCTACACATATTTATTAAATACTTTTATTGGACTAACTTAGAAAATTAATTTCTCGTTCATTGTAATCGGTTTTGAGTAAATCAATATTCGTTAGATTTCTCTCTTAACGTAGTTTATGATTTTTTTTTCCATCAATTTCACGTTTTGATTGACGATAACATCTCTATTCAATTGAAAATCGATCGGATTTGACTATTGAGTTAAATGACCCACATTTAGGCCCATGAGCTCAAATACGACATTCTCTTCACATGTATAACAATTTAATTTCTCACTAGACCTTGATATATTTCCACATACTAGTTATGGTTTTATTTCAAATTTTATTTAATGACCACTTAACTTAAAATTATGCTTCACTTCAGAATTTAAGTTTACAGTAAATATACCATATATTTATATTTGATCTATTTTATTTTCGACAAATTAGAGACAGTGATGGATCTTGAGTTATGTATTACAAAATTTGAAATAAGTAGACAACATCAATTTCGTGCAATGAAAAACATTTTCGCACTATATACCTAATAATATATTTAGATTCAACACTGTGAATCATCAGCAGATCGAATGAGCGGTTCCGACGAGGCCGCCGCCGCCTGCGACTGCTTAGGCTTAATCGTCGTATAAACCGCATAGAGAGCCACTTGAAGTGCCCCTAGCAAGAATCCTATCGCATTGGGTACCTATTTTGTCACATATCATCAAAATTAAATTAATTTTACTGCATCACATAAATAGCAACCGTTTATAATAAAACACGTGCATCATACATTTCAAGACGTGACGTTGGGTGTCGTTTTTACACATACAACTTGCGACATCATATATATGTATATGTGGTCGTGAAAATTAACATGACATGGAAATTTAATTAAATGACGAAACTGACTATTCACCAAACATATATGTATATGTTTCTAAATATCTTTCCTAAAAATATGGTTAAATTAAAAATTTACCCCAAGGAACCAATCTTGATCGAGAACGGCGTAGAAAGTCCAAACTCCTCCGTTCAAGAAGAGAAAGAAGGAGAGGAGAAACGGCATATACTCCACGCTCTTCGTCATTACTACACTTTTCTATCAATTCATTATTAAAAAACATTTTAGCTAACATGAATATATATATATATATATAATTAAATAAATTTCGAAAGAATTGGATTACCATGACCGATAGAGGCGAAGCGTACATGATGATGTTGAGACCCGAGCAAATGGTTCCAACGACGGCGATCCTCATACCTACGTCGCGTACGAGGAAAAAAGTCACCGACGTAGCCAACCCGAAAAACCCGATATCGAGAATCCCGAATAGTACCATCGTATTCGCCTGTCATGCAACGAAGAGAGCAAAGCATAAGTTAGAAAAAAATTATTGGGAAGGTTATCTTATGAAGAGAACATATATAGAGTTAAAATTTGACATACTCGCTCAAAGCTTAAAGCTTAAGCTTTGAGGTCAAGTCAGGTAGTTATTCAATAAACTACCGGAACTCATATTGAGAGGTTCAAAATATTTCATATTGGAGTGGAAGACATGTTGCAAATAAAGTATATAAATAAAATATGATACATATTGGAAATAGAATATGTAAATTTAACATATGATACAACTTCTTTCTAGCTTAAACTTTTTGCTAAAAGGGTCATTCAATATGATCAGAGTTCAAGCCTAGGGGTTTGTTTGATTTGTGGAAATTAGTAGGGAAATGAAATGAAATGGAAAAGGAAACTAGTTTTTATGTTTGGGTTGACTAAAGAAATAGATAAGGAAAAGAAAAGAAAATATAGCTTAAGTTTACAATTAAAACTAAGGAAAACTAATTTCTTCACTAAATAGTGAGGAAAACGAAAGAAAAACTTATGAAAACCGTTTTCTTTCCAATTTTTTTTTCCACAATAATTTCCTTAAACCAAACACAGCCTAGAGGTCATGAGTACTCATCCCACGACCACTTATTTAAGAAAAAATTCACGTCAAAAAGCTAGATTAAAAAAAAAAAAAAACACCAGCCTAAACGTGAGAGATCAAACGTATTGAAAGTAAAATATAAATATGATACCCTTCCATCAAATTTAAACGTTTAGGCTGAGTAGTCATTATACTATACATTTTAAATTTTAAATTTTTAGGTGAAAAGATCATTGAACACTTACCCTTTTTCTTGGAGGGGCAAAGGAGAGAAACAAGGCGATGTATACGATCTCAACGACTACACCGAAACCGTTGACCGTCGCCACGAGGTAGCTCCCGGGCTTCATCACACCGTAGTAAGTCCATAGAGATGAGTTGAGAAGAGTGCATATGTACGGAAGGCTCTCGAATTCCTCCGTCGACTTCTTTTTTATTATCCTATTGAATGTGCTCCTGCGATATGTATGCGAAATGGGTTTAGCTAATTATGTAGAGAGGAAGTATAAAAACGACATATATATGTGCGTTTTGCGTACACTGGGGAAAGGAACATGAGAACTGAGATGATGTTCCCTGCAAAATATTAATCCATGTTTGTTCCCCATTAATAGAGCTGACATTTAATTGGAAAGTATAATAAATAAATAAATTTGATGTGAAGTGTTCTTCGTACGCACCAATTACACCGACGGAGAAAATAAAACCATCCATGCTGAATAATAGAGAAAGAAGGGTAGGTAGATATGGTGTGGAAGATATATAATCCACCTTTGTGTTTTTATGTATAAACTGATCTTTATATATAGCTAAATATTATTTGGCTGTGGAATAACTGATATGTATATAGTTGTATCTAATATACATGTATAAATGATTAATTCCATGTCGTGCCATCACTCACTCGATGAGCCCACCTATTATTATTATTAATTTTTTCGTAGATGGTTTGGTTAATTGGAAGGCTATAAAGAAAGATTACGACTTTATGTTATTCAAATCAAACGGTATCCATCAAAATTATAACGTGAAATGGCTCGGTTACTATTTAATTTAAAGAATGTCGTATATTTTCCTTAATCATATAATAATACCCTCTTGAAATAATTTTTATTGCTCCGCTGAATATATGTTATTAGCAAGTATATTGTCTCATACGTGTGAAAATATTAAAATATAATTAATATGAGCATTCATGACTAATATTTCTTGTCCGTCTGGTTATGGTGGTTATCACATTCCAAAGACGATTAGGTGAGATTTTATAACTCCACTACAATTAATTAATTATGCCCAAAGCTTTTGCCGACCGTTCAAAATTTGTTTTAATATATAAAAATAGCAGAGCAAGTTTCACGTGAAATGAATAAAATAGATTTTTTTTTTTTTGCAAGGAATTAAATATTTAATAATAATCACGTAAAGCTCCGACCATTCGTGTTGAAGAAAAGCCAATCAAGAAAATACATGTTTTTGCCAATTAATGTTCACTTTCACAGCTAGTTTAGCCATAAGCATCAAATATAGATAGATGTTACACATTCTTAATAAAAAAAAAAAAATCGGACCCAAAAGAGAGATACCAAAGCGAATAATTTTCTCGAGCTAATCGTCGAATGTGCTCATAAAACCGCCGATGAAGCCAGCGCCATTGCAGTTGCCACATAGAATCTCCTTCTTACCTCTGCAAGAAAAAAAGAAAAAAAAAAGGATAGATTCACTGCTTTAACTCGGTTCTGGTCAAAGGGTATCTTAAAATAAAATTATAAGATTAGTTCACTAAGTATACATGTTTCCATTTTAGGCCACTATGTTTGATCATTACAAAAGTAGGTCACTAACTTTGTATATCAAAACAAATTTAGGTCATGTTTTCAAAGGTCGCTAAGTATATATTTTTCGATTTTGAGTCACTAAATATACATGTTTCAATTTTAGGTCACTATGTTTACGAATAGTTACCAAATGAGTGAGCCAAAATCGAAAAATATATACTTAGTGATCCAAAATTGAAAAATATACACTTAGTGACGTAAAATTGAAGACATGACCCATAATTGTTTCGACATACTACGACAGTGACCTACTTTTTCAATTATCAAACATTGTGACTTAAAAACAAAAACATATATACTTAATGCCACAATCTTATCATTTTTTCGTCCCCCTTAATGAGATGCACAAGAGTTCTTGTAATAAAAGAACAAGATGGGAAGCTCAACCAAACGCTGCCTTAAAGAAAAATACGAACTAACCGGCAAAGCCAACACAATCCTCCGGCTTTGAACTGCCCGTTGAAGTGGTCAACGGAATTGACCCCGGAGCCTTTGCACTGCGTGCACTTTTTACAACCTGAAGATAATGATCACAGCAGAAAAATAAATAAGCGAAGAAATAATGTCTATCAAAAAGGGGGCTTCAAGATTCAAAGATAGAACACAAAGAGTGAGCTAAAAAATTAACTTAAGACATCCCAAAAAAGATAACTTTTTTTTCGAGAACTATTAATGAACAGGAAATTTACCGTCTCCCTCGCATTCAGCGCAGATTATGCTGTTTGGTTTTGTGGGCGGTGTGTTCTCCATGGCCTGCGATTCATGGGAGGGAAATGAGAAGCTTTTGAATCAATGAAACCCGAAAAAGATACAAATATATTAAACGGCAATAGCAAGCCACAAATAGCTTCAAAAAAACCGCATGAAGCAGTAACCGAGACGAAGAACAAAAAGTAGTAACTCGCTCACCTTAACCTTCAAGGCTTCGAATGGTGGAACACGCTTGGAGATGTGAGTTGCGTCGGTTATCCATTTCGATTTTCGGACCGTGCAGCCACGGCCAATGAGCCCTGCAATGGAATCCAACACAATCTTGATTTTCATGCGACCAAAGAACAGTACCATGGAGACGCGGTAGCGCTTAAAAGACTCGCACACCAGGTGTTTGTAAGTATTACGCACTAGAGACGGGAAGAAACTCCCAACACGTATATCACCACAACATGCACCAAGAGATGCGGAGAAGAAAAGGCCAAGCCTTTTAAGGTTATCCATTTATAAGATGTAGTTAATTTCTTGTTACAATTGGAAAATGCATTACAAACTCAATAGCAACTGGGACTCAGCAAACTTCGAAGGGAGAAAGTAAAACACACTGTTAAAGAAGAAAATTGTACCGGGTTTCGCGATGTTCTTCGCGGAAGCTAGAGGAGAGAGACGAAGAGATAGCGCCATTGGTTCTTCTGTCGTTTGAGGTTCCTGATAATGTAATGACTGAAGCTCACTCACCTCCGTCGACGATAAATATCCTGCGAGATAGAGATAAGGCTGGTTTTATTCTGTTCAGGAATTAAAATATCTCAAAGATACGTTGAGGGTAATTTGCAATTACATCCTCTAACCCTATCAATATATTTTGATAGCCTCGATATTGTTTCCAAATTTTACGACAATAAGTTTACAAAACAATATATTTTGAAAGTAATAACACTTGATGATTAATTTCGGTCTAAAATTAACGAAATTGTGGGAAAATATTAGATGACAGTTGGACATGCTGATTTGGATCAAATTTTTTTCGATTCCACGTAGGGAAGATACGTTGAGGGTAATTTGCAAATACATCCTCTAACCCTATTAATATATTTTGATAGCCCCGAATATCTTCAATATTTTCCAAAATAAAGAAGACAATTAACGTTCGAATTTCAGTTCGGAATTAACACAGTCATACTCAGAAAATTAACTTGGGGGAGGGAGATCCTACGTGGTGTTGGACATGTTGATTTTGATTGAATTTTTCCCGATATTATGTAGAGATTCCCCCAAATCAATTGTCGCGTCTACCTCATGTTTGCTATTTTGAAGCTGAAATTAGGTTTTCAAGGTTAAATGTCATGATTCATTAAATTCGCCGTAGATGATTAGGACCGAATATTTTCAATTCCGAAAAATTTATTTGCACGTGTGATTCACCTATGTTAATTCAGGCTGAACATGTTTCCAGCGCTACTTGTATTCAAATCACTTCAAATATTAAGAATAAAAAAAATCATCCGTTAGTCCCAAATATAAAGAATTAAAGCCAACGAGGCTTTGGTTAATGGTCATGGTGGATGCCTTAATGATTTGTGGATTATGTCGTTGGATCGAATCGTCCTTCCCATAATTCCTTGAGTAGTCATCGTGGACTTTATAGCATATGACTATCGTTGTCAGGTGGGTTTGAGACGTATTCATCTTACTTCGGTGATTAAGCCCACGACTGGAATGCGTGGCGCAAGTCCACGATGTATTTAGGGCTAGCCTATAATCAGATTTGGTGGGATACATCGGGGCAACAAAAATAATAATAAAAGAATTGAAAAAATAATTAAGTCAAAAAAGGGAAAAAAAAATTGAAATGGATCGAAGCGGTTAGGATCTAAAATTGACCCGATAAGCATACCAGTTCCGATTATATATCAGATTATTGATATTTTCAGAATAAGCTTCTTGCGTGGCCATCTATCTATCCACCCATCGATCGCATTACCTTAATTCTCGAAGGAGTCCTCTTTTCTCTATCCCGTTATCTACAATGGCGTCGGTGTCCATCTCCAAACCCCGCCGAATCCTCCTCTGCATCGCCACCTGCCTGATCTCCTCCGCCGCCGTATCCGCCTCCTCAGATGCGAATCCGACGGCAATCGTCAGCGCCTACGACGAGCTCTCGAGACACGGCTTCCCAATCGGGCTCCTACCCGCGAACGTGCTTTCGTACTCCCTCAATCGCACCACCGGGAGGTTCTCGGTGAACCTGGGCGGCAAGTGCCGCGTGACGCTGCCGCCGGACAACTACCTGGCCGCGTATTCGCACAGGATCACCGGCAAGCTCCTCGAGAACCGCATCGCCGAGCTGGACGGGATCAATGTCAGGGCTTTCTTCAAGTGGTGGGGAATCACCGGGATCAGATCCAGCGGTCAGGATTTGGTCTTCGAGGTTGGGGTGGTCACCGCCAAGTATCCTTCCAAGAACTTCCACGAATCGCCGCCGTGTGAGGGCCGGTCTTCTTCTTAAAGAGGTTAATCTTCTTCTTCTATGGTTAATAATGCTACAGCTATTAGGATAAAGGTGCTTGCTTGCAGTACTGTTGAGATGGTGACCATTGTTTCTTGCCATTTTTATTTTATTTAGAGCAGAACTTGATAAGATTTTCTTGTATTGCTGCTGTTAATTCCAGTGTGAATCATGTTGAGGCTTGAGCTTTATTATATGCAACATATTACACCTCAGGTCTGGTTTGTGATGTAATTTGGTTGTTCCCTTTGCTTTCTTTAACCTAATAAAGTTTCCATTACTAAGCTAAAATCTTACCTTTTATACACCTTCTAGAATTTCATGATGTATCCACTTACATTCATTTGGTTTAAGGAAATTAGTAGGGACAAGAAAATGAAATGAAAAGTGAAAACTAGTTTTTAGGGTTGGTTGATCGATGAAATGAATAATGAAAAGAAAATAAAATCTAACTTAAGTTTATACTTAAAACTAATGAAAACGAGTTTATACCGCTTTCTCTCCATTTTTTTTTTTCTCAATTCGACTTTCTACAATAGTCATTGTTTTGATTTATTTAGTTCTTTATTGCTAGATTATTATCATCAGGTAGTCTCATCATCGATATGATGCTTAATGTTACAGTGTTGCGACTTCCTGCATGTTCACCATTTACTTAATTTCAAGTGTTTTATCTTGCTTGTTAGTAGAGATTATTTTTCTGGCTTGGATACATATTAGAGACTACTGCTCTGCTTGTACTGTTATCTTTCTGTGATTTTCTTGTTCGTTTCTTTTTCTATGCAGATGTGGAAGATTAGAGATCAAAATATCGAGCAAGTAATCTAGCAGCATATGTTTATAGTTAAATGATTTAAGTACTCAGACTTAAGGCCTAATGATGTTATTACCTATTAAGTGTGACTTGTGCTATGTTTGCAATCTAAGTTATGATATCTTCTAACAGGAGTAAATATACGTTGGAATGTCTAAATATTACCGAAGCAACAAGATTACGATAGGCATGAACAATTACATTTTGAACAAAAGCCGACCTTCCAATACAAATATGTCTAAACAACAAAACCCTTATGTAAAAGTTGCACTTGATATAATGATTTTGACGTGGGAAAGAAATATGAAATGTGTTAATGATACGATGTAATTGATTGATACGCTAGTATTATTTCCCTTTGCCTTTTACGCGAGAAGATCCTGCATACCAAGCAGAAACAGAGTTTTCGCAAGTTAGGAGGTGCATGTCTACATAACGTTATCATAATTTTTACACTAATTAAAATAAGTCCGAACTGTAGCGAATTTAAATCTTAATGTCGACTATGAGGAGATTTCGCTATAATATAATTAATTTCTCTGGCATGTATCTCGTCTCAAATTTATGCAGACTATCAGAAAATTAAAGTGGATTAGAGCGATTAACATTGAAACGCTTGACCTATTCCCATGACCGAGTCACCAAATTCTTATGGTTCATTTACTTTTTGTTCTCGTTATTTGTTTAGATTCAAAATAAAGTGAAATTATTAGTACTATATTACAATGCAAAATAAAGTAAGTAAAAATGATCCTATACTAAATCTCTCAAATATATTATGTATATTTATTGGGTACGTAACGCAACTAACGGACATATCTCACATACATATTACACGCACTACTAACCACAAGCGGTCCCCAGCCCGGTTTAAAAGTTCATAACTACTTTAGCTGAAGGAGAATAATAAATACTCTTTTCACCACACTCTGCTCCTTTACTTCAAATCGAGTCGTTCAATGAGAGCTTTACCCACAGTGCAATTGAGCTGGTGATATAGATCGAAGAAGCCAGATCCAGACGAAAACAAATGTTGGACGGTCTACTGGGACGAGGCTTCAGCGTGAAATGGTTACTGATTTCTCGCATCTCTCGCATGCAATTGTTTCGATGTTTTTCTTTTCGAGGCTTTCAGTGGAATTGTTGGTGTTTTTTGCAGCAAATCGCTGGTGAAAGACGTTCGCGCAAGGCTTGAGGTGGTGAGGAGGAGAGCAGAGGCGAAGCAGAGGTTTCTGAAAGAGGATCTGACGAAGCTGCTTTCTAATGGCCTCGATATCAATGCCTATGGCAGGGTACGTCATCAGCTTTACACAGCTATATTCTGCTTTCTGGAAACTGCACTATGTTGATCTTATGTTAATACTTTGGTCCGTTTTATTATAGGACAGGAGAATTATGCTCCATGCTTTACTTTCTGTTTTTCTTTTAGTTGCTAGTATGCAAATGTCGTTTGATTAAGGTTATCTTACTTTCATACATGTTGTCTCCGAATGAATAATTAATTAGAAGAAGATAAGGCTGGGGAAGGGTTTTATGCTATGTATTCCGAAACAGTCTATTGAATTGGAGAATAGATGAATCCTCAATGTTGTTTCTGTTCTTTTTAAGTTTTTTTGTGGTGATCTGGAGAACAAATCAGCTGATTATCCAAGTTGCTTTACTTGTAGTTCCCAAAAATTATTTATCAAATAGAAGTTATGCAAATGCCAAATTGTTTACTTGTACGTTTTGCAGACTCGTACGGACACAACCATGTTCTTGTTTTTAACACTAGGAAGGCATATTGGAAAGAGTAATAACAAGAAACGGAATCGTCAGTGAAATTGCAAAGTTTTTGTTTTTGGGTCTGACTTCTTTTGAGAAAGTAGAATTTATACCATATTGGAAAATCATCTTGACCCGATTCATCATATAAATCAAAGAGGCTATTCCTCCTAATACCAGAATTGATTTTAGGTTGGAGACCTCAATTCTAATAACTCCCATCTCTTGAAAGTGCTTCCCTTGAATTTTGTATCTCATGGTTCATATTGTTCTAAAGGCATTTGCTCTCTTTTATTGGTTTATATAACAGACTGAAGAGTTTCTTGCTGGCATGAATCTACTGTCCTGCTACGATTTTATAGCCCAAGCCTGTGAATACATACTAAAGCAACTTTCAAGGATGCAAAAACATCGGTATGATCACGCACTCGTCTTGCTGAACTTCGAATGCAAATAATCTTTATCTTTTTTGCTTGATCAAAAACTATAGAAAACTGAAATCTGGAAATTTGTTCTGCACTATACTTCCTTTTATAAAATCTTGGAAATACTTCCTTATTCCAAAAAATATTTAAAAGTCCAAGTAAGATCTGTCTTCCTTACAGGGAATGTCCTGATGAATGCCGACAAGCTGTAGCATCACTTATGTTTGCTGCTTCGCGGTTCTCTGATCTCCCGGAGTTGCGTGATCTGAGAGATCTTTTTGAACAGAAATATGGGAACTGTTTAGATATTTTTGTCAATCAGAAGGTAAACTATAAACACATTACTGAGTTAACGAGTTTATAAAGCCCTGACTTATCTGTTTCATCGCTTTCTAGTTCGTCGAGAAGCTTTCTCCGAGTCCTTTTGCTGCAGAGAAGAAGCTCAAGGTTCTGCAGGACATAGCTTCGGAGTATTCGATAAAGTGGGATTTCATGGGTTTCGAGAAGAGGATGGCTGCTTCTTCGGTCACCGCACAGGTACTGCATTTAAGTCATTTTTTCGTTCTTGCGAATAACTGATATTATATTTTCCGTATACTCACAGGCTCATTTGCAAAAACAACATATAATCGAGCATAAATTTCCCACTCCTGGTGGCTACAAAGATCGAATACATCGTAATGTCGATTCACCACATAAACCTGCAAGTAGCTCACACGGTGCTCGCGATGCTGTGTTATTTCCCGAAAAGCTCTCTTCTTCGGCCGTACAAAAGCCTAAAGATCAACATGATGTTTACAAGCCAGAAAGACCGAGCAATTCTTCATCACACGGAAAGAGAAAAAGCCCGGAGGAGGCAAAGACCGAAAATAACAGTTCGAGTATTCACACAACAGGTAGAGGTTTTCAAGCACCACCATACATCAAATCAGACAGAGACACACATAGGCCTTCAAAGCCCGATGGCCCTCACAACAAAGGTGACTCCATCGAAAAAACATCTCAAAATGGAGACGACGAGGACCATGAGACCCAATTTCTAGGGAGGAAGATTGTGGATAATCATCATCATGTGAAGATCCCCTTACCGAAGCCACGATCGATTCGCAGGAAGCCCCACAAATCATCTGCAGAGAGAACCGAGGAAGGCAGCGATCCCACCGACAACAAGTCCAACAGCAGGAGAAGAGACAAATCTCATTCTCGTAAGGGCCTGAAGCTGCTGTTCGAGGAGGAGCACCGCGTGGAAGACAAAGAGGAGATGATGATAGACAAGCTCTTGATTCATTACAGCAAGAAACCGTCTACCTACGATGCAAGAAAGCTCAAGATGAAAGACGGGAAATGTTTAGAAGCCACTATTGTGCCTCCTCATCCGAGCAGATCTGTTTCCCTTCCGGCCAAGCAGTGCGAGGACGGTGGCTCGTGTGAGGGAAGGAAAGTGTTCGCTCGGGCTCACTCTTTCGAGCCCGGCGGTGCTCAAGCTGCACCGCACGTGCACCCGAAGCTGCCCGACTACGACGATTTGGCTGCTAGATTTGCTGCGTTGAAGGGCAGGTAGGTAATGATAATAGTAGTCATGGAGCAAAGTTTCTTAATTTCGTGTGCGTGTGTGTGTGTATATATATATATACATTATATATACTTGCTATTTGCTGATTGAGTTTTATAGTTGTATTGCTGTGTGTGTTCAGATGTTTCATGCAGATTGATTTGCGTTTTTTTTTCTTCATATTTATTAGTCCGGAGATATTGAACCGTTAGAGCCTGTTGTGTTTGGATTATAAGATTGTCTCCGGTGACTTTTGTATGCAGAAAATGAGTCTCTTCCTTCTCGTGGGGATGGCAATTGGATCCGGTAAAGATCCGGGGCGCAGTAGAAGACGTTAACGTTGGCGGGTCTAGACTCGGACCCATTGGAAGACCCAATGGATCTTTACTGGGTCCAATTGCCATCCATGTTTGGGGACGGTAGGTATATTTGGGAAATGACATTTTAATCACACTTAAGTTATTAATTTTGGGACAATAAAATTTCGAAATTGAAGCAGTTTGTGGACAATTAACAAACATGACATGTACGCGTCGATTAATTTGGAGGAAAATTCGATGTGCCGTTGGACGAAGTTCGATCCAAATTAAAATCTTCGAATATTTGATGCAATTTGAGGACATTAAAATTAGAAGAAACCTAATTTCAGCCCGGGATAACATTGAGGTGCACGTGACGGTTTGTTCGGCGCTACATGGGATTTCCCGACTTAATTGGTATGTATGACTTTGAGACTGGAATTATGTTTCTAACGTTAGGTGTCCTCATATTGCTTCAATTTGAAAACATACTGTTTTAACATTCATTTGGGTCATTATATTGACATCACAAACTATACATGACTAAAGAAATAATTAATTATAGCATCATAAAATTATCCTAGCCAGAGCGTTTTATAAAAATCATACTAAATCATACTAAATTCGACGTGCCGTTAGGAAGAATTCGATCCAAATTAGAATCTTCGAATAATTAATGCAATTTGAGGACAATTAATATTAGAAACATAATTTCACTCTGAAATAACACACGTGAGGTGTACGTGATGGCTTGTGTGGCGCTACATGGGATTTCTCGATTTAATCGGTAAGTACGACTCGCATATGCTAATTTGAGACTGAAATTATGTTTCCAGCGTTGGGTGCCATGATATAGCATTCATTTGGGTCATTAAATTGACATCACAACTATACATGACTAAAGAAATAATTAATTATAGCATTATAATTAATTATCCAAGCTAGAGCATATTTAACAATGGATAAATTATGCAATATCTCCATGTGGTTATACTGAAATGCACATAACTACCATATGCTTTTTTATTGCGCGAAACTCCATTGTGGTATCTAAAACTTAGCATTATATCTTCGGTGTTGTTTAAAACTTGGCACAATACCCCATGTGTTGTTGAAAACTAAGCACTGTACCTCCGTATTTTCTAAAACATAACATTGTACCCTCTAATTATTAGGTGAAAATAACAAGGAAGGAATTTTACGCTATTTCGGAACCATATGGATTTTGATGCTCATTTTTCAAACCACATGTGAGTTATATGCTATTTACCCTTTAAAAATCATACTTAATCACGGTAGTAAATCTGGCCGAAAATAATAGCTCTGAATTCTTCGGGCCAATGATGTTACGGCCCATTCATCTTATCAACGGGCTGGACCGAGCCGGGCGCCCGAGCCGAAGTTTCAGTTTTCCCGATTAAAAATAATTCCCGCCCTTAAGCCCTTAATTATGAACGGTGTGCTTTTTTTTTTTTCCCATTTCGTTTGGTGCACCCATAAACCCTTAATCAAGAGAGATTTAAGGGCTCCGTTCGATTTCACAGACACAATCGAAAGCATAAATTGGTCGGTGGAGTTCCACTTGTTGCGAAGCAGTGTCTTCAGAAATCCTCTCTCAATTGCGCCTCTTCTTCGTGCTCGGAAACCCTAGTTGATCGAAAAACGCAAAGGCCAGTTCGAATACTCAGTATCCGAACACAAGAATGGTCCCTGCGAAGCAATTGTTGACGATTGCGGAGTCAGCTCTGCTGAGTGGAAGTTCGCCCACTGCCGCAGAGAGAGTGGAGCTCATTCACGCTATCCGGAGCTGCCTTCCTTCGCTGAGGGACCTCCTCTCCTACCTTGTAATCAAAATTTTGTATTTTTCCAGCTTCATGTCAATGTTGATTGTTTTATCTGTTTATTGTAATTCCAATCCAATGAATTTCCTCTCTTTTTTGGGGGGTTTATTTGTTTGTTGTTGGTAGCATCCAAACCCATCAGACAGGGCTCAGGTGCAGTTGAAAGAAGTAAGGCTACCAGATTCCGGGCCGATTCCACTCGATGATCAGGATGTTCAGATAGTGAGTCTATGCAGCAACTGCTTGTTTTATTTGGGCGGATTTTTCTTGTATGATTAATGCTTTATTGCGTTTGAATTACAGGCTTTAAAATTGAGCGATGTTCTCCGGCTTAACGAAATCGACTGCGTGCGTCTGCTTGTCACTGCTAATCAGGAGGTAATTGATATCGGATGTCTTTTGTTATTTTTTTCTTATTTTTTGGCTGGTCATAAAGAACAATTATCGGTCATGGCTTTGGATTTTTCACCTGATCAAAGCTTGTTGGGGGCAATATCTAATGGTAAAACTGGAACTAATTGGCAGTGGAAATACTGTGCAGAAGGAGGGGAATTCCTCAAGTTGCATTTTATCTTCTATATTTTGGATCTTGCATATTTGACTTTAGTGTTTGAATAATTGTTTCGTCTATTTGCATGCCTTCTCAGTGGGGATTGCTTGGTCGCGAGCCGTTAGAAATATTTCGCTTAGCTGCAGGACTTTGGTATACAGAGAGAAGAGATCTTCTTATGGCTCTTTATACATTACTTAGGGTATTGTTTCTTCCTAGTGATGCTTATTTGGAAGTCAGTTTACAGGTCCAGATACATGTCTTTACGATTTTGTAGGCTGTTGTTCTTGATCAAGGCCTTGAAGCTGATCTTGTGGTTGAGATTCAGAGTTACATGGAAAACCTCATTAGGTCTGGTCTCAGGCAGCGGCTGATATCTCTTATTAAGGTTCACACCTCCCTCAGCTTATTCCTCATTGGTCTAAACTTTTATATGCCTGGGCCCTGCTTAACAAATTAATGGCATGCATAAGGTTTTTCTTAAGAGGCTCTTTGAATCACATTTGCAGTACAAAAAATTATTCTGTTTTTCTATCTTTTTTTATCCTATGTTGTTTTTAATTTTTGAAATCGTACATTTGCAATATCATTCAATTGGTTTTGTCTTCATTATTCTTTTTTCACCATTTCTTAACTTTTTCTGTTTCCTTTGTGTTGTTACCTACCAAGCAGGAACTTTGTAAAGAAGAAACAATTGGATTACGTGAGCCTAGTTCGCAGGATTTCGTTACTGATTCCAGAGGTGCTTTAGTGGATCGGAAAGCAGTAATTTCTAGGGAAAGGCTTATACTCTCTCATTGCTTAGTCCTCTCGATTTTGGTCGACAATGCAAGTAAGGTTTTTGCAGAAGAGCAATTTTACTGAATTTATTTGACGGATGTTTTCCTAGTATCATCAATTTTTATTGTCTGGTTTGGATTTTATGCAAAGTTAAAGTTTACACTGCTCATAAGTCTAGAAATCTTTATAGCTTGAACTAAGGCTTAGTGATGGCTAATTATTTAGGACGGTGAGTTGGTTATTTGAAGTTGATTATACATTTTCTCTTGGGTATCATTTGAATTTTTTCATCTTTATATGTGGCAACGTAGTCTATCTCGGCATTCACTGCCTGAAAAGAAGTTAATAGATCTGCCTCCCGATAGATGTATGCAGTTTGAGTGGTTCCTTTCATGGGATGTGTCTGGTTCTTTTTAGGAATTACAAAATATTTTTTCTGATCTTATGTCCTCTCTGCAGATCGTAAAGATATTGAAGACATATTTTCTGCTTTAAAAGAGAGTGCTGCAGACTGCAGTGACGGAACAGATTCCTCGAAGCAGCAGGTTGTGGTTCTTGTCTTTTTTCCCCTAATATTGTAGGGATGTGAATAAGGTTGTTGGAAATAAAATATACAAAATTGATATATTCACTTCAAGCTTACGCTTTTAGGTGAAGTGGTCATTTAACATGGTATCAAAGTTCAACCAAGAGCTCATGGGTACCAATCACCATGACCACCCGTATAAAGGAAATCCCATATCTAAGACTAGATAATAAAAGAAATCAGTCTAGACGGGATGCAACATGTTGAAAATAAAATATAAAATTAAGTCATCAGTCATGATACATTTCCTACAAGCTTAACCTTTTAAGTGGAGTCGTCATTTAACAGATTTTAGGATTTCTAAGATTTCTATATTGGATTTAAAAGATCAGATGTGTTTTATCCCGCATTTAATTATTTAAACCATGTTCTATGATACACAAAATCAAAAGGTTAGAGATTGCTTCTGCAAGAGCCAGAATATCTTTTCTCAAAATCAAGTACGTCTTAATATGAATTGTGGTTGGCATTAGTTATATATATATATATATATTGGGGTAGCATTAGTTAAAAATTGGCCTTTCTTGTTATATTTTGTTCTGTTGTTTCTTTCTTTGAGGAATTCGGGAGATGGAGATGTCATTGTCCTTTGTTATCTTTTTAAGCTGCTGATCGCGTAGAGCCTGTCTTCTAAATTGTTGCAGATTACATTTAGCCTTCTTTTCTCCATGATGATAGCTTTATTATCAGATGCCTTGAGTACAGTAGCCAACAAAGAGCCTACTTTATGTAATGATGGTTCTTTTAGGCAGGATTTTGCACAAACCGTAAGTTAAAAATGTAATAACTTATACGATTTAATCAAATAATTTTTGTTCGTATATTACTCCGAGGTCATGATTCCTTTAGGTGATGGCTTCTGGAGATAATCCAGTTGTTGAAGGATTCGTTGACTGTGTAAGGCTTGTATGGCTTGTGCATTTAATACTGGTACACAATGGCACTGATTCTGAGGAGATAACGCTGTCTCATGATATTAAAAGTATCTGCACGTGCCTGGAAGTCATATTTGCCAATAATGTATTCCAATTTTGGTTGGATAAGATTCTGCGCACGGCAGCTTTTCAGGTTAGTCACTACTCTATATCTTTCAATCTCAAAGTTAGGGTTCTGATGCTTATTGAATATTGTCGGTGACCTGATTTCTGTATTTGTACTGTGATTATTATTTCCGCATTTTTTGCTGGTCTAACTGGAATATAGCATATGATAAGTTGGAAAATGCCTGCATAATTCATCCAGATAGTGCTAATGCGTGTACATACTCTATGGTTATGAGCTTTCTTCCTTACCCCTTTTTGGTATCTTTTTTTCTCAAACTGATTCATATATATGCTGAATTGCATACTTTATGCTGATCATATGAAGTGTATTCTTATCACATGTATCTTTATATGGACAAGAACAGTAAGTCATTGAAAAGTTGTCTTATTGACCATATTGTTTTAGGCATTTTTGGGTATTAATTTAAGTTCCTTATTGTGATGCAGAACGATGACGAGGATATGATCTACATGTACAATGCTTATCTTCACAAGCTTATGACGTCTTTCCTTTCTCATCCACTTCCTAAAGACAAGGTTGGTTTAAAGTTTTCGTTCTAGTTTATAAATTGGAAAGTTTTACAATTCCTGAGAACTAAGAGTTAAGCGCTGTCTTTATTTGTGAATTATTTTTTGATTTTCATATGGTGCTACTTTATCTTTTCGTTCTGCCTCGCTTATTGGCATTTTAGCTGATCCTTGAAGCAGGGGTGTTTTGCTGTATAAATATTTGGGTTAAAAAACATTTCTTCAGTTTATTACATATGATTTAGATGCACCACGTCAGATATATGATTATATGATGATTTGATTTGATGGAATGGTTTGGTAGCATGAATTCCAGTGCAAAAAGTTTTGCTAGTTGCAGTCACATTAAAAAATCTAAGCATGGGGGACGATGATTATATTGGAATAGGCATCAGCAATCTTTGACATTGTAGAATTCTCTAGTTGATTTAATGTGTGAATGTAATGTTTAGTGATGCTTGTTTGTCCCTTTCCATTCCATACAATCGTGCTACAGCTTAACTTTTCGCTCACTGTCTTCTTACATTAGAGGTGGTAGTAGTAGCATTGTCAAGAAGCAGATGTTTTATGTTTTTTGAGAGAAATGTTAACTTTTAACTACGATTACATATTAAGACCAGAATTTATCTTTTATTTTTTACTTAAAAAATCGATTTCGATATGTGCTTTTTGGAAAAGCAAAAGGTCATTCAATGAAGTTTTTCTCGTTCAATCTGAAGAATTCAGTGTTTTACTTGTCGCCTTTCAAAATCCTCAGATCTCAATGTAACGGTTGAGTTACTTCTTTTTAACAAACAAGTTGTGGTGGTACTTTATCTTGCTGTCATACTGGTTACTGCATTATAGATTACTGATTAAAGTAACAACTAAAATTTCTTAAAATGTGATTTGATAGGTGAAAGAAGCAAAAGAGAAGGCTATGACTATGCTTAGTCCTTACAGTACCCCTCAAAATCAGATGATCGAAATCGGGCATGCTCATAAAGATTTGGAAGTTACATTTCACCCATTTATCTCTCTTTTGGAGTTTGTGAGTGAAATTTATAAGGTCAGTAATTGATTAGCTCCTTGGATATATACGATTTATATGTTAATCTTTAAGTTTTATAAGGGAAGCCAGGGTTTTAATTTTCTTTTGACTCATCATTAGTTAATTTTCACATACTAATCTTTACATTTTCTGGATACATATCTTGATGATAAAATAGGGTCAGTTACATAGTTTGCATACGATGTGAAGTGCCTAGTACATTGTTTATTGTGTGTTTTGGGACAAATTGGTGTTAGAAAAATCTGTTCATGTGGTGTAGTCATCATTGTTTGTGCCTCATAATTATTATGGAGTCCCTCGAGTCTCAGATTTGTATTGTTTGTAACTTAACTCAGCTCACTGGAAACATTGTTCTGGACATGAGTTTGATTCATCAGTATTTAGTTCAAACAATTTCAAGCTATTAAATTATCTTTGTCCCAGTTGCACGTAGTTTGCTTCTGATTGAATGAATGAATTCCAATGTTGCATGAGGCAATTGTTACCATTTGTTGAAGAACTTTCTTTTTCAATGTATTGATCTGAAAATGCCAATCTGTGGTTTACTTTATAAGGCAGATGCTTCCTCATTTTGAAATGAATAAGGGAATCACTTGTATATTCATATAATGGGTATTAAACCTGAACTGAAACTTCTTAGCAACTCCTGATATCATGCCACTCAAGACTTTCTAAATCCCTTGTGGTTTCCTATTAAGCTGTTCTATTATTTGATGATACGTATTTCAGAAAGAACCTGAGCTACTCTCGGGTAACGATTACATATGGACATTTGTGAAGTTTGCCGGTGAGGATCACACGAATTTTCATACTCTTGTGGCATTTATGAAAATGCTTAGAACCTTGGTAAGTTACCTAGAAACTAATTTAATGCTGCTGCAAACATGCAATAGATTGACGTAATTGTCTTTGTTTTTCGGTTTCATTTCTTTCCATAAGGCTAGTAGCTCAGAGGGCGCTTCCAAAGTTTTTGAGTTGCTTCATGGGAAAACATTCCGCTCTATTGGTTGGAGTAACTTATTCGACTGTTTGTCCATTTATGAAGAGAAGTTCAAACGCTCCATTCAGAGTCCGGGTGGGGTTTTACCACAGTTTCAGGAAGGAGATGCCAAAGCACTGGTTGCATACCTGGATGTTCTAGAACAGGTGATATACAACAACTCTTATGGAAGGTCGAGATTCTCTAAGATACATGCTTAGCTCACATAGTTTAATCTCTGGGTAACATTTGTGGTCATGAATCTTGGTAGGTTATGTTGTAGTTCCTAAATCCATGAGTATGTTTCCGTTTAGACTCAGCATATAATCTGTGACAAGTTTTTTCAACAACCTTATACTACTGTGATGAGACCTGGCCGAATTTATGACAACCTTTTTCGTGATGCAGGTTGTGCGAAATGGGAGTGCCACTGAGAAAAGGAACTGGTTCCCTGATATCGAGCCATTGTTTAAGCTCCTCAGCTATGAGAATGTGCCTCCGTATCTGAAGGTTGACCCTTTTTGGTTCTTCGTATGATTCACTTCTGAGATTTCTGTTCATTGTAAATTATATAATAGATTGGCCATTTTTTGTATCTACATTTTCCAGGGTGCACTACGTAATGCCATTGCTGCTTTTGTCCATGTGTCTCCTATTATGAAAGACATAATTTGGAGGTTCTTAGAGCAGTATGATCTTCCAGTAGTTGTTGGGAATGGGAATTCCATGGACACTCAGGTTGGTTACTTCTTTAGTACAACTAGTAATTAAGTTGCTTATAAGAATATCGGTCAATTGTTATCGTTTTAAATCTCTATTAGTATTGTCCCGTCCCGCATTTGTTGGATCGGTCTTAAACTAGATTTTTCCGGACTAAAGTTTCATTTCGGCTTAACTTTAGTTTTTTAATTTTCAAACAGGACAACCACCCTCCCTAAACTACATCTGTCATTTTATATTTGTTCTCTAAACTACATCTGTCATTTTATATTTGTTCTCTGGATAATGTATTTTTAATCAACTGAAGTATCATTGTTGTAAAACACATTTGGCTTTTACTTTTATTTTATGAAAATTACTTTGTATTACAGGTTTATGATATGAGATTTGAACTAGATGAAATTGAGGCACGGAGGGAGCAGTACCCTTCCACTATATCATTTATCAATTTATTAAACTCGCTTATTGCTGAGGAAAGGGATAGTGGCGATAGGGGACGGAGGTATTCATTAGTATGTCATGGTGATCATAAAAAAAATACACCCTTCTTATGACGAACTTTCTGTTTTTTGTCTGACATTATTATTTTATTTTGTCAGATTTATTGGCATATTCAGATTTATATATGACCATGTATTCAGTCCATTTCCCCAGCGGGCTTATGCAGATCCATGTGAAAAGTGGCAGTTAGTTATATCTTGTCTTGAGCATTTTCACATGTGAGTGGTCTCTTTTTCCCTTTTAAGTGCCTTCTTCTATCATATCTGTGTCTTGGTCAGCTTATTGTGATGTTATTATATTTGATCTGTTATTTTCTGTCTGCTGGCATTTAATTCATATCCCTGGCATCAATCTAACCTTCTACTTAGAATTGATGTGCAAATTCGGTAAATTTTAGGATGTTGAGTTTGTACGACGTTGGGGAGGAAGACAGTGACGCTGTTAATGATCAGTTACAGATTTCTGCGATAGGACAGTCAACTATCAACATGCAGCTTCCAATTCTAGAAATTATGAAGGTGCATTGCATTTGGCTCTTTGTTCTTTTAAGATATATATGTGATTCTGTCGATCCATCTACTTGTCTACTTGTCTATCTAATCATTAGCATTGTTCACAACTCTTGTGTTTGCATAATCTATTATCATTTGTATTGTGCATGTCACTTGAATGCTAAGCGGTACCCAGCACTGTATTTTAGAAGTATAGGAAACACTATTAAATTTGGAGATGTTTTTGTTGTTCTTTTAGGTGATTAGCTTTCAGTTTCAAGGAGATATTGTATTCTCTAATGATGCGAGGACCTATTATGAATGAAGTTTCTGACTGTTATCTTGTTGACGCGCAGGATTTTATGATTGGGAAAATCCTCTTTCGTAATATAATGGGAATAATTTTACCGGGAGTCAACCATCTGATCATGGAACGAACAAATCAAATCTATGGTCAATTGCTCGAAAAGGCTGTCCTGCTCTCTTTAGAAATCATCGTCCTTGTAACGGAAAAGGATCACATCGTTTCTGACTTCTGGCGCCCATTATATGAGGTATTCATCGCAAAATTTCAACAACACAATCTTTATCGTTAAACCACTGACTATTTGACAGTTAAGTTCTATTTTTACTTCAGTTTCTCCTAGATCGTGGGTTAACTGAACGCATCACAAAAAAGTGCATGTATTTGATTTAAATTCTTATGAAATTTAGCTATGTCCTCCTGTAGGCATTCATTGAAAGCCCCCCCCCCCTACTGTTTCCTCCTTTGTTAGTCTAAAACTAAATAAGGGTGCTATATACAATCAGGGAACTTTCTCTTGTTATTCTAAAATCCAAGCTTTAGAATGACCTCCGAAGCTATGCTGTAAATAGTTAGTCTGAGCTAAGCATCATGAGGAAGGAGCTTGCTTGGCTCCAATATCGGTTCATGTCATTGATATGAAATTATTATGAAGCTGTGTAATTTAACAGCTTAAATATTTCGTGCAGCCACTTGATGTATTACTGAGTCAAGACCATAACCAGATTGTATCTCTACTGGAATATGTCAGATATGATTTCAATCGGGAGATTCAGCTATGCTCCATCAAAATTTTCCGTGCTCTTAGGCAATATTTCCTATCAATCCCTTCTTTGACATCTGGTTATTCTGGTGCTTCCTTGTTATGATTTCTAGTTGTAAATTCTTCGTGCAGCTCTCGTATGGTTGGTCTCACCCAGTTGCTTATAAAATCAAATTCCGCTAGTAATTTGATTGAAGACTACGCTGCGTGCTTAGAGCTAAGATCTGAAGAGTCTCAAATTATTGAAGACAGCAATCTAGATCCTGGCGTTCTTATTATGCAGGTAAAATTATGCTCTGCCATTTGTCTTATTGTTCGCTAATTATATATATATATATATATATATATTTATGTTTTTCCAAATATTGTTTGCTTAATGTTGAAGTGGCTGATTAGTGACTAGAGAACGCGTTAAGGCGAGTATTATTGAGAAAATTTATGTTTATGTTGACAAGTGTCATTTGTGTTTTGATCAATTTAATGAACGATATGCAGAATGTTTGATGGTGTTGATTTTAAACTATACTTGCAAACAAGTAAGTGATGTCTAAATACATTATGATGTAAATATGGGGAATCACCATTTAGTGTAGTTCAGATGCTGAAAGCCTGAAACAAATGTTTTGTGTTCTCCTATCCTAATCCATGTCCTCTTGATTCTGTGAGTTGTTATACACTTGCACTATTCAAGAATATTGTTGTATAATTGAATACCAAGGTTCAATTTAGTTTAATGTGACGTACCTGCATATCTTTTAGTCTATTCCAAACTATTATGACTTTCAAAATGTGATGTTTGTGAGCATGACATATAATTCATTAATGTGCAGCTTCTAATTGAAAATATCGGAAAACCAGCCCCAAATATCACTCATCTATTGCTCAGATTTAATGTTGATAGCCCAGTTGAATGCACCTTACTGCAGCCAAAGTTTCATTACAGGTAGTCCAACACTGAGTTTTCTTTTATGCAAATTTTTTGACATTCATATTTTACTCACTTGCGTGCAAATCGTTCTGCATAAATGATAGTTGCTTGAAGGTCATTCTCGAAATTTTGGACAAGTGGTCGAAACCTGATACAAATGCATTGCTTCATGAGTTTGGCTTTCAGGTTTGCCTCTTATATAATGCAGTACCAATCAACAGATACCAAATTTTATTTTGTTACAAATTTCCAGCAGTCATTTAAGTAATTTTTGCAGCTTCTTTACGAATTATGTGCGGATCCACTTACCTCTCTCCCCACTATGGATTTGTTATGCACCAAGAAGTATCAATTCTTTGTCAAGGTGTTGTTTCTTTCAGATAAAATATAGTGCTCTTTCATCTTATTGCATACGCCTGTCTATTTGTTCTAATTTTCTGAAAGTATATGACCTGCAGCATCTGGGTTCAGTTTGCCTTGCATCTCTTCCAGAGAGAAGTTCGGACCAGGCACTCCGTATAAGCTCGCTTCATCAGGTTCTCTATTTTTAGTGTTTGAGATTTTATGTCATGATTCTTTAATGTGATTAATATATGTGTTTTTTTTTTTATTTGAAACTAATGGTTTTCCCTCCATCTTTTTCGTGAAGTCCTGAAATTTTCATTTATTTATTTATTTTGCATTTTGCTGATACACCTGCATATGCTTCTCTATATTTTTTATTTTTGTCTAATAGTTTGGTAACATAGTTTAATTTTCTTTCTGGAATTTTCCATATTATGCATTCGTAAAGCTGATTCAATGATTGACTGCTGATTCGGCTATTTGAGTTTTTTAGCTTTTTCTTCATTTCACCTTTATCAATGTGGCTGTAACTTGCTCGCTGATTAGCAGCCATTTTGGCAGAAACAAAAATGCACCTCTACACTACATAATGCTTGGACTGCCTGTCCCTTCTAGTCATTCATATTTAAAAAGATTTTCTGGCGCAACCCTTATATTGGTGCTGTTTTTGGATTTGTTCACATTAGTACATTTATTGTCCATTCTACCCAATTCTGCTTTGATAGAACTAGTCTAAAAATATTTAGCTATTAGTTATCATGTTTCATATCATATCTTTTTCTGGTTCACTGTGCTATGCGTTTTTGCGTCTTTCAGAGAGCATGGTTATTGAAGCTTCTGGCTGTAGAATTGCACACCACGGATATTACTGATTCTAATCATCGCGAAGCTTGCCATAGTATCCTCCTTGAATTATTTTGCCAAAAAGTTAATGGCAATGGCATTGATCATGAGGCAATCCATCTAGATGGCTCAAGGATTGGCAGCACTTATACAATCAACAAGAATAAGGTAATTAAGTCGCTGCGTTTTGTAAAGAAATATTATTCGCAAGCAATGCATTTTCTTCGTTAAAATTATTGGAAGTGTCAAAACGACATGGTTACAAGCGCATAAATTTGTGCACTGGGAGCTAACTAATGGTAATGCTTGAATGTGCTCTTGCTTGTTCATATGAAAGCTATTTGATATTTAAATCGTGAAGCATGCATACACTTTGCGTGTGCTAATTATTGTCTTTGGTGGCAATGCTGATCAAATTTTGTTTCTTTAGTAACTGCAACTTGTGTGGTATGTAAAGTTAATAAGAGACTTTTTTCTTGGAAACAAGAATGACATATTAGGCCATTTCTGCAAACATAAGCTATCTGGAAAGATGGATGCTTAACTTTCCTGCAATCTGATTTATCATGGAAGCTTCAAACTCTTTTTTTAGTTAATTCAGACTTAATTTAAGAATATATGCTAATTATGAAATGTCATTCAACGAATTGATACATCTCGGTATGTGTCGCGATATAGAGCTTACTTGTGGATTTTTGTTTTATGTGTCTTCTATTTGGACCCTTTATAGTTCTGCTATTTGTTATGGTGTGTAATCGATATTAATTGAGATTGCCCCATTCTTCATCAGAGTATAATAGATGGTTGAGCCTCCAATGGCATTTTTTGACCTAGTCAATACAGAACGATTAGTAACTTTTTCTTCCTGTTATTTGGTAAATGAAACTGACACTGCTGCTTTGTTTGAATTATAGGTTCTTGAATTGCTTGATCTTGTGCTGTTTGAATCTCCAGATGTCACTCTGAAATCTTCTGAGTTTGTCTCTACATCGCACTACTCATCTCTCGTAAGACAGCATTTTTTGTGTATTTATCGAGGCTCTGTTTGCAATTTAATCATTATATTTTCATTTCTAGGCTGATGATATCCTGACCAACTCGACAAACTCAGGAAATGGTATTTATTATCATTCAGAAAGGGGCGATTACCTTATTGATTTATCTTCTTTTCGGGACAGATTATGGCAGGTGCGATTCTGATAGTGTGCTACTACTCATTTGTGCAATGATTTTTCCTGTTATGTTATGCATGTTAATATATTCGTTTTAGAGTTGAACAAATGTCTAATGGCATTTGATATTGTTTTTATCCTCAGAAATTCAACTTGTTGAACCCCCAATTGAGCATCCGTGGGAGTGAAGCCGAGTTGAACGAGATAAGAGAAGCAGTCCATCAACTGCTGAGATGGGGATGGAAGTACAACAAAAACCTTGAAGAGCAAGCTGCTCAGCTCCACATGTTAATGTGCTGGTGCCAAATTGTTGAGGTCATTTCAGCTTTAATATAATAGTCTTTACTTGTCAATTGTGTTTGTGTAATTAGTGTTGACTTTGAGACGTGGAATGATGCTTTGTGAAGCTTTTTTTTATCTACTCTGTTCATTGATATTACACCATACATAGTATCACAACCTTTTAATCTGTTCTGTTGTTAATGTTGTCCCCTTTCTGAGTTTAGGTTTCTGTGCTGCGAAAGATTTCACTCCTCGAAAATCAATCCAGCTTATTGTTCCAGTAAGTTGTTCTTTGCTTTGTATATTCTGTACATGCTCTGCATTTTTTGATACATATCAATGTACAGGTTACTCGACGCTTCCTTGAGTGCATCTGCTTCTTCTGCATGTTCCTTGAAGATGGCACAGTTGCTGACACAGGTGGATGTGATGTTGCAATGTTTAACTTTTTTGCTGTTTCGCTAGCAGTTTATACTCTATACTAAGTTGAATTATTACATGATGAATGCTCAAGGTTTCTCTGACCTGCATGGCGAAGCTTCGTGATGAAAGATTTGCATTCCCTGGTCTGAAATCTGATATTGTTACATATCTCGATGTTGTGATGCCTAAGCAAATATCTAGTGGGGCTTGCCACTCGATTTTATTTAAGCTTATCATGGCGATTCTTAGACATGACTCTTCCGAAGCATTGCGAAGACGGTATTGACTTTCACTATGTCTGTTACTTCCACTTATTGGTCATTCGAATTTGGAAGAGTTATTTATGCTACTTTTTACTGTCAATGCAGTCAATATGCATTGCTTCTTAGCTATTTTCAGTACTGCCAGCATATGGTTAATTCAGATGTTTCGACTACGATTCTTCAATTACTTTCTGTTGGTGACCAAGAAAATGACGATTCTGATCTGGAAAAGGTTTTGGCACTTAAAACTATCTTAATGCTTTTATTTCTCTCTTGTTAGCATTCTCATTTTTCTCTGACATATATAACCTTGTTTTGCAGATTGACAGGGATCAGGCAGAATTAGCACTTACAAACTTTGCAATCTTGAAAAAGGAAGACCAGGCAATTCTTAACCTGGTTAGTAATTGATTGAAGCTCTTACAAAGCCTTCTAGCTTTTTTTGTTATTTATTTGGTCCTCATTGTACAGTCTAATAGAGCCTTTTAGCTTTTTTGTTACGTATTTTGTCCTCACTTCCGTATCCATACAAGAAAAGGGTGTTTTCTATGCATAACTTAAAGACTTCAAATTAATATATCATATGACATGAAACCCTGTGGTTGAGGGCTTTGAATTGTGTGTATCTTTTGTCCAAATGCCTAAGTAATCAAGCCATCCTAACAATACAGTAAGGAGTCTGTCATCGAATGATGTGCCTCATGCTGGAGCATCATGTCCTTGAATCTTATGTCGTTTTTGCTGATTGAAAGTTGATTTTTCGTATTGCTCAGTAATTTACATATGTCACCTACGTAGCAGAATGTTTGTTATCTCAATATGAGATGTTTCTGGTTAAGTATTTGTTTTTCCATCTAAGTTTTCTTTCTTTAAATGATTTTGTTTGCCATATTATTTCTTATTCAGGTGATAAGGGATGCCTCTCAAGGAAATGAATCCCTAAAACTTATGGCATTGTATGTTCTAGACGTAATGATTTGTCTAGATCATGAGAAGTACTTTTTGAGCCAACTTCAGAGTCGAGGTTTCTTGAGGGCGTGCTTACTGAGGATCAGCAGTTTTCCTTACCAGGTACTGGACGAGTCCTCTGAAGTTTTGGAATGTGTCAACTAATTCACTGTGATTTTTTTTTTTTTAAATTCGAGTAGAAGTCCTTTAAATCAAAACAAGTGTATTCTTTTTTAATAGATAAATAAGTAATCTTTCTGTAATGGAAAAAATTATAAATGTTGTAATTTTTTATTAGATGATAATCAACCGCATACATTGTTAATTTGTCTACTGAAAATTCGTGCATGCTGGGGTAAAAAATATTTACAAACTGGGTGAAGTTATGTCATATTGATAAACTTAATACAAATTTTAACGTTCACCTTGCATATTTGTTTTATATATTGTAATGATTGTTCTAAAAACCCTGCCTAGGTGTTACGTTGTCCCACTATCCGATTTTATAATTCCAATTTGTCAGTACTCTGTAATGTTTTAGAAATCCCTGCCTATAATCAATTAATCTCACCTAAGCACCGTCTAGACTAGGCGGTGACCAACCGTCCGACTACCGCCTAGTGATTTTCAGAACATTGTTTGTTAGTAAAACATATCCCAAAAATATATCTTATTTATTTTGATGCACACGTGAATGTCTTTTCTGCCATTTTGCTAAATATAAAATATTGTTTTACTATATATTTCATTCAACATGATTTGCTTCAGGATGCTAATGTGTGTGTAATCATGATATTCTGGAATTTCCTTAATATCACTGTTTTTTTAATTGCATACTTATGCTTTCAGGATAGTGCTTCTTCTTTAGAGTCGATGCAGCGTCTCTGCACTCTTGAAGCCGAACTTTCCCTGCTCCTTAGAATAAGCAACAAATATGGGAAAACCAGTGCTCAGGTTCTTTTTTCTATGGGTGCTGTGCAGCACATCGCTTCCTGCAGTGCTCTACACCTTCAAATGAAGGTAGTCAGATATTTCTGTTGTCATTTATTTGGAATGTCATTTTCATCATTTCTCTGCCTAATTGAACATGATGCTAACATGGTGATTCATCAGGGAAATCTCCGGAGACCTGATATGGGAAGATTCTCTTCTAGTATTGACAAGCAACCGACTGTTCTTGCTCCCGTTCTTAGATTTGTGCTATCTATGACGTCATTGGTCGATGCTTCTGAGTTTTTTGAGGTTAGACAAAGCAACATAAATTAAAGAATGTTTTATTGCATTCTGTTACATTTAGTGTAGAAATCCCTTAATATAGGTGTCGCCATGTCAAGCATGTTAAGTTTCTTTGCAAAATATGCTTCATTCAACCGTACATGCCTGAAATTTGATGTAGGTGAGTGGAGTTGAGATATAATAGTAGAAAAACCGTAACAATGGTAGTACTGAGTAATCTTGATTGCCACTCTTTCTCAAAATACTTGTATGGCATCTTGTACTTGCAGCAGACTTTTTAACAGTAGTGGCTTTGCAATAGGGTACCAAACACTCCATATTGGGCTTCTAATTTTATTAGTAAAATATTTTATCAGCATAATGTGTTTTATGGATTCGTTATATTTTCCATGTATTGCAACTTCTAAGTTGAATGTACGATATTCTCTTTCTATTCTCTGCTTCTTGAATTCATCTCCTTCCTGGAATTTTTGCTTCATAGGTGAAAAATAAAGTTGTTCGTGAAATTATGGAATTCATCAAAAGTCATCGATCGATGTTTGATCAAGTCTTTCGCGAGGATCTTCATGATGCCGATGAATCAAAGATGGAAATAACTAATCTTGTTGTGGATACACTCACCAAGGTATTGGATTGATTCTGAGTTAATCTCTTGCTGTCATGCTCAATGAATAAACTATATATTTAAAATTTCCAGTTTGGCGAATTTACTGAGTGAATAGTTGGATATGACCTTAAAGCTTCACAATATATGTCACTGCTTACAAATGACCAGAAGGGTTTCTTTTTCATCATAAGAAACAGCAGCTTCAAGTGTTAACTTTTTCAAATGTCTTCACAAAAGGTTTGGCCATACGAAGAGAGTGATGAATATGGATTTGTTCAAGGACTATTTGGGATGATGCGTGCTCTCTTTTCTCGTAACGCAAACCTATTCACCACATTACTATCTGGCCAATCAGAGGTAATTTGAATGATCCACCTATTTTAGATGGGTAATTGCATGATGGGATTTATTTAAATAATCCATTCATCTTACATACTATCTGTTGAATGCGTATAGATTCAGAGGAAGACTGCTTTGAGCACATGTCGCCTTTGCTTCAGCTTGAGCTCTTATCTGCACATCGTTGTCACTAAAAATTCTCTAAGGCTACCGGTAAGAAATCCTAAACCTGGCACCCTACAATACCTTTTTGTTGTCAAATTGGGATTTTCAAAATATAATGTTAATATTTCTTGATTTATATCGCTATAGGTTTCAGAGAGTTCGCCTGATTACCGTGCCTCTGCTGGGTTCCAGCAGCCTACGCTCAGTTTACTAGTCTCTTTCCTCGATTCCCTGTCATCTTCACTTGAAAGAACCGTAGATGAAAAATATTTGCTTCTTCAGAAGGTGACGGTTATAATAATCTATATATCTTGATCTTTTCTTATTTGAAGGTGTAAATGAAAGTTTTTTCTTTGTGGGTTTTTAGACTAAAGACATCAACGAGTTATCCAGACAAGAAGTTGACGAAGCTATAGAACTTTATGTACCTGAGGATTACGCCTCCTCATCCCCTGAAAGTATTCAGAAAAGGTATTGTTATTCATCTCTCTCTCCCTCAGGCCATTTTAGTGATACTAATATTATTACATTTGTGGAAAATGTGTAGGAGATACATGGCAATGATGGGCATGTGCAGAATCATCAGACACAGGAGTCGCCTCATCATGCTACTGCTGATAATTGCACAAAATATAATGAATGTAATACTCGCTCATTTCCAAGATAGGTATGACTCTCCTTTTGCCTTCTATACATCGTTAGAAATTGATTTTCTGTATCATTTTCTTAGGTTTCTTATGTATTTGATTACAGTCATTACACGGAAGTTGATGGTAAAGGGAGCCTGCATTTGCTTTGCGGGGAACTGATTCCAGTTCTTGAAAGACTCGAATTGCTGAGCGAGGTAACGCATATGATTCAATGTGTGTGTGTGTGTATATATATATATATATATATATATATTCATACAATGTGATGGAATTTGCAGGATAAATCGGGGCTGAGCCACAAAGTGTTTCGTCGATTGATTCGGTCTCTCAAGGAAATCTCCATTCAACGACTAGGTGGTTGATTGAGAGGGCTTTTGCTGCAGTCCTTTGAAATCTTAGTCTCTCCACTCTGTAATTTTTGCTTTGTGGACTTTGTGCTTAGCATGCAGTTTAAGTTAATTATTTTATGAGCCGTTTATTATGTTAAGGATTATCATGTAAACATTCCTTTAACATCTAACTGATTTTTATTCTGACGTCAAAAAATATCACACACACATATATATATATATATAGCAATACTAATAAGAAAAGGTCTTTCAAAATTTGTCTTTATCATCTTAATTGCCTACTCTCGGTCTTTTTTTTTTTTTTTGATAAATGAATTGCCTACTTATAAAGCATGAAATTCAACTACTAATCTCTAGTTCATACGAGTAGATTTTAATTTCAAATAAAAAAAATACCTATAGTTGAAGCATTTTGCTCGTATAAAAATCCGGGAAATTTTTAGATTAAGAACGCTGATGTCATTCCCTCTATCTTTGGTTCATCCGAAGATATTTTTACTGAGAAATAGCAATCTGCAAGGGGAGAGCGCGAGAGGTATGCCCTTCAGTCCTTCGTTTCTTTATCCCTTTCCTACATTTGATTCTTGTTCGAAATTGATGCAAAAGTCAGAGAAGTTTCTGGTTTCTCTATCTCGATTTTCTCTCACAGGACGGTATTATCAGTTCTCTAGCGTCGATGCGTTATCCCCTTTTGTAATTGAATCGATTTTACGGATGTATAATTTTCGTTGCATCGATTCGCATGAAGCTATCTAACTTCTGTTTATTCTTATGTTCTCAGTAGCATTTCTTTTCGCTAACCGAAGTTCTTGATTATGACCAAAGAACGAAGGCGTAATAAGCCTTTTGTGCTACTTTCATCGTTAACTACAGATGCGCTTCACTAGAAGTCCAATGGGTATCTTTAATTCGCAGGTATCTGTAATTTATTGGAGAGTTTGGATATGAGTTTCTCTGGCATTCCAATGGGTTCTGGTTAGTCCTCTACTCTCGATATTCTCTTTGACGTCTTTCTCTATCCAAACATCATTGAGATACTGCCATATGATAACTTCGTGAACAGAAATATATTTGTTAATTTTTTGGGGTTTTTGTTAATGATTTTTGAGATGCATTCATAGAGAGATGAGATACAGATTGAGGTTAGAGAATATTAGACTAGTAGTATTGGAGAGAAGATTCAGATTTGATGAGAAGAAGAAAGGGAAGATGAAATTGGACAGATTAGTAGTTTAGATTAATTCTATGCTTAGCCATCCAGTAAATTTGTACTACATTTGTAACAGCAATTTCATACTAATTGGGACATAAAGTAACCCAAATAAAACTAATACTGAAATCCTAAATGATAAAGGGAATTCTTTGCTTTTTTTTCGCATGACGGTATGGTAACTCCCAAATTCTTCAAATGGATCATACAATAAGCTTTACTCCGATGCAGCTGCTAGATCTGTTAGAAGGACATTTAATTTTGGGCCTACGCATGTGGTGAAGCCTAAAGGTAAACACCAGGCTACCTTTGTCTGGCTACATGGCCTCGGAGATACTGGCAATAGGTAATATACGGATGTTTCCTAAAGAATTTGTCTTTCATATTAGTGTTTTTATCCATTTTAAATTTTTTGTAATAGATTTTTGTTGTTGCTTCCCATTTTCGAACCAGTTAAGCGTCTCACAAAAGCTTTCGTTTTAGGCAATTGCGTATCTCCTTCAACTTCGTCCACCTTCAGGATGTAGATAAATGTATTTTTCTTTAAGTTAACTAGGACATAACTATGAGAGCATATGTTTGAGTTCTTGAACTTGATTAATATCTGTTGTTGGATTAGTTTCAGGATTGTTGGTAAGTAGAAGCTCTCCGATTTCTATTCTATTACGTCAATGTGGATATGTTCCACAAACTAGAAAATTATTTTCCCTAGCTAACATCAACTGTTTTTCAATAGTACTCTGATGTTGTATCTTTGTCCTGCAGCTGGTCTGATCTGTTGGAGACTCTTCCTCTTCCTAATGTAAGGATATGAGATCTCACATGTGTACATATTTGGTATTTTATTTTCTAGCATGGAATTTGAAGAGTAATTGTATCAGTAGATGTTATTACCCTTCTACTTCTGCCCCATACACATTATAGTAATGTTGATTATTGTATCTGATGCAGATAAAATGGATTTGTCCAACTGCTCCACAACTGCCGATTACTTTATTCGGGGGTTTTCCTTCTACTGCTTGTAAGTTTGTTTCATGTGATTTCGAGCATCAATATCTCAATTAAGTATGGCATTGTGTTTGTTGGAGAATTTACTATTTTTGTTCGCTGTTGCTATTATTGTATGTAGATATTAACTGTCAAATCATTGCATTACACTGAATGCTTATCAAATTACTGTCATCCAGCTGAAGTGAAAGTACAGATTTTAACTGAAAACTCACTTCATTAGCTAATCCACACATACAACTTAAATGTTAATGCATGACTTATCTTTAATTAGTAGTAAACTGTAGTTGAGGGAAAAGTTTACATTTTTTTCTTGAATTCATGTTCTTACAATGCTACCTTTTCTTTTTCTATGTTTCATTATACTTACGTATCGGTAACTGATTTATCTTGTTTTTCGGTCTTTTGTTTGACAGGGTTTGATGTGAATGACCTTTCAGAAAATTCCATCGATGATGTTGAAGGTTTGGACACATCAGCTTCATATGTAGCAAGTTTATTGGCCAGTGAACCTGATGGCGGTGAGTTTCTCTGATTTCGTTGGTATACAAAACCCTTCTACTGAATCTGTCAAAGATGTTCTACTGCAAATCAGTCAAAGATGCTCTACTGCAAATCAAATACTTCTTAAATGCATCTGGAAACATGGATACTTTCTTAACCCCTATATCATGTATCAAGCTGTCCTTATTGTGTATTATTTTCTATTTCTTACTTCAATTAGATGACTAAGGAATCTTTTTTTTTTTTACGTTTTTGGACCTCTAATTTTCTGAGTTTAGCATCTCCTACAACTGATTTTGTGGTAATAGAACAGTCAGCTTTAGCCATACTTCTGCTCGCAACGCCCTGATTTTGTGGTAATAGAACCAAAATCTGACCTCCCCCAACCCCCAGCACTCAAGTTTTCGTCCTTCAAATGTATTAACCTCCTGCCTCAGAGTTTTCCTAACAACTTACTTGGATTTTTTATAAAGTAAAACTTGGCATTGGAGGCTTCAGTATGGGTGCGGCTACATCCCTCTATTCAGCTACATGCTTTGCTCGAGGGAAGTACGAGAACGGGAACCAATACAGTCCGAATTTGAGTGCTGTTGTTGGATTAAGTGGATGGCTTCCATGTGCAAAGTATGATTAGATTCTATGGTTTTATATGCTATGGCCTTCCTTGTTCTCTCTCATCTAATGACCTAGTGGTGTTGATTCTCCTTAAATTGTTTCCAGAAAACTGAAGAACAATCTAGAAGGTTTGGACGACGCTGCACGACGTGCTGCATCACTGCCGGTTCTGATATGTCATGGCAAAGGTATGAGCCTTTTCAAACAATTCTCACAAGTTGAGAAGAAAACATTTTGGTTCTGAATCTTTATTCAACTCCATACTTGTAAATGTTAATGTTGTAAGAGACATCCACAACGCACATTTTTCAATAACGACATAAATTTGAAGGAGTTGTTTTGACATGACTAAGCAAATGTGTGTGGATAATTTTCCGGATCAAATTATTTTCAGACTTACATGGTCGATGTGCCACGATCACGAAACACCTCCTCCAGCTGAGAAATAAACTCCGTGTCTCACTATCATCGTCGTTTTATATCATGTATATGTAATGGTTGATATGCCCTTTTGGGTTATAAGATTCTTTTGAGAAACAAAAGAAAGTGGTCTCAAATCGTTGGCTTCTCACCTTTTAGATGACAATGCAATGATTTTCCGATAAAAATGCAGGAGATGATGTTGTTCACCACAAATTTGGTCAGAAGTCCGCGGAAATGCTGTCTTCTTGTGGATTTAGTAATGTGGCTTTTAAATCTTATCCAAAGTAAGTATAGCTTGAAATTTCTACTCTTACATGACTTTTTCTTTTTTCTCTTACGACGTTAAGGGATCGATTAACTTAACGTAATAACTGGTTTCGACAGCCTTGGACACTACACTATCCCTGAGGAGATAGATGAGATCTGTGCTTGGCTCACATCAACACTGGGTCTCGAGGGGATATAATAGCCAAATTGTCACTGATGCCCAATTTGTTTCAATCATTGACTATTCACATCTCACAATAACAGATCAATCGTACGCCGTTCGATTTGTATCTTTTCGTACCCCACAAAACTACTGCTTTTGCCACGTCAACCGCCGACAGACAATTTTTCGGTAAGTATTGGGATTTGGCTTGCGCTTAGCGTGCTTGTTAACTCTTCATCTTGCTCTGAGTTTGGCTGAGAAGTATTCAAATGTCGTAACATTTGTGATTTGAGCGCAAGTGGCACCCATAATATTGATTATTGTCGATGAGGTCATGGTCTAGCGGTCACAGTGAGACCTCAAGGATTATGAGGAAGATGTCACATGATCGATTCTCCCTGCCAACATTTCATTGAGTGAGTCTGTCACACATGGACTTGATCTGTGTTGATTACTGTATGACATTGCACACCCCATTCGCAATTCATTACATGGAACATAGGCAACACATTACAATATATATACATATATATATATATATATATATATATATTAGCATTTCTCGTCACCATTGGCATTAAACTTGGCCTCCTCCATCTCCACACGAGCGGCGGCATCGGATCCCTTCTTATTCGGCTTGTACCACGTTGCACAAACGAGGTACAACCCGAGGTTAACGACACCGAGCCCAGCCAAGAGCCAGTAGAAGCAATCGAGCCTGCCGTAGTTGATGTCGTCGGCGAGCCACCCTTGCCCGCGGCCGCCGCCCGTGGTGACCCTCTTCACCACGGAGACGAGGAAGCTGCTGACAAAGAACCCGAGGGAGAGCGTGGTGAGGAAGAGCCCCGTGCTCATCGTCTTCATCCCCTTGGGAGACTGCGTGATGAAGAAGTCAAGCTGCCCGGTGTATATGAAGGCTTCCCCCGAGCCCACGAGGAAGAACTGCGGGATCAAGAGGAAGACGCTGACGGGGACGTTCCGGGTTTGTCGGCCGACGGATTTTGATACGGTGAGTCTCCTTTTCTCGACGAGGGCTGCGGCGGCCATTCCTATCGTCGAGAGGATTAGTCCTATCGCGATTCTTTGCAGGTTGGAGAAGCCTGCAAACAAGGAGTGCATGTTTAGTTAACAATTCTTGACTAAAAAAAAAAAGAAATTGGGACTGTCTCGTAAGTTATGAAGTGACACTTTCAGAACATCCAACTTACGGAAGTTGCAATTTAGGACACTGACGGTCACTGACTTTCAAAATTGAAGCAATTATGGTACAAAATGTGTTGGAAAGCTAATTGTGTCCTTAGATTGCTTCAATTTTAAAGTCAGCGTCTTTAACTTGCAACGCCGTAAATCATGTATCTTGAAATTGTCATTTATGATTTATCTATCTGAAGAAGCAATTCTGACGTCACATAGGATGCATCCTCAAATTATCTTGCATGTGCATACCACGTGTCGAAGTTTCAACAAAAGATTAGGTTTTTCAGCATTTTATGTCTTTAAATTGCTGCATATTTAAAAGTTAATGTCCCTTGCAACCTCGTAAGTTGGGGTCCCACATCTAACATAGACAAAGAATAGTTAGGGCGAAACGAATTATTCTATAACAGATGCTCCTTACCTGGTTTTCCTTTCCATTTCTTGTAAAGTGGCATGACGAGCCTGTCGTAGACGGCCAACGTCAGCAGTATAGCGGCCACGAAGAAGACGGTGAGGGAGCCCGCGGGAATTTGGAAAATGCCGACGTATCTATTCATAGTAGACGCTTGTTGGACCGAGAAAGTGATCATCTGCGCGTATGTCGTCCAAAATATGATCGTCGTGGCCCATATCGGGAGCAATCTCCCCATCATCTTCACCTCCTCCACCTTCGTCACCGAGCACACCTTCCACGGGTTGTACGCATTGCCTCTCTTGTCCAAATCTCCTTCCGTTATTACAGCAGCTTTGTCCAAGAAACTGCATACATATATATACACACACAACCAATTAGTAAACCCTAATATTAATTGCAGCTTAATTTTTTTTTTTCATCCCAACTTAAGGGGTAACTTTCAAAGCCAACGAAAATTAAGAACGCAACACCGCCTCTTCTAATGACGCAGCAGTCCAATTCAGCGGTACGTCGCCTCTTCTGTATGATTGGACTGCCACGTCATTGCTTTTGTATGATGTGGCGCCCAGTTGGCTACGGGATCAGGAGACGTGACGTGGCGTCCATATGACGCTTTAAATTGCTTTAATTTTGAAGGTTTACTGTCCTAACATTTCAATTCATCACGCATTAAATAGCTTCGATTTTTTAAGTCAATATCCTAAAATTGCGGAAAAAATTATTTAGGACCTATTACAACATCACATGAACAAAAAATAGAATACCCAAAAACTCACAGGAATTGATCGGTGTGATCGATCCTCGAACCCTCGGGCACATCCTCGTACATCACGCGGACATCGTAAGGAACGCGGGCCCCACGCTTCCTAACCGCCGCCGCTACGACCTGCAAGATCTGCACGATGGGGCTGCCGCCGGAGCTCCTCTTGTACCGGTACCTCCTCGTCCCGGAGAAGAATATAAGTGCGGCCACGGACATGGCGGCGGTGCAAATCCCGTAGCCCAAGGTGCGGCCCACCTCGTCCTGCACGTAGACGAGCACGGTGACCGCCGTGAGCGTCCCGATGCTTATGAAGAAGAAGAACCTGTTGAAGAAGTAGGCCATCTGCGCCCTCTCCCTCTCGTCCCTCTCGTCGAACTGGTCGCTCCCGAATCCCGAGACGCTCGACTTGAGCCCGCCGGTCCCGAGGGCTATGATGTACAGAGCCAGGTAGAGCATGCCCATCTGAAGCCCGTTCGCGGGCTCGTTCGGCGGCGGCCGGAGCTGCGGGAGCTTCGTTGTTACGGCTAACATGCCCGTTCCCTGCATTTATTTATTTCGGTTGGAAGTAAAGTACATAAAATTAAAATATGATACAGTCCCTTCAAGTTTAAGCTTCTAGGTGAAGGCAGTGGCGGGGCCCGACATTTTTTTAGTGGGGTCCAGTATAAATAATAGAATTTACAAGGTGTGTCTAAATCTAATATATAAAATCTCATTGCGGTCATTTTTACTAATTTTAACTAAATTAGGAGTTATTGGTAATTTATATTAATAAATTATAAGGAAAAAAAATAATTTCAGTGGGGTTAAATGACTTCACTGGCTCTATGCTGGCTCCGCGTGGGTGAAGGATCATTATTAAGGTATCAGAGCCAGAGCTCAGACCCAAGAGCTCATGTGTGTGAATTATCACGATCGCTCATTTAAGAATATTACACGTCTTAGGCTGGATAAGAAAGATATCAACTTAGACGTGTGAGGGGACGCTATGTTAGAAATAAAATATATAAATTTAAAATACGATAAACTACATTCAAGTTTAAATTTTTAGGTGGAGGGGTCATCGATAATTTCTTATTTGCTTGAAAAAATAAAAATATGCATAAAGTGAAATTAGACGACGACGTACCATTATTTGTACGACGGTGAAGATGGCTATGGTTCTGTATCTCCCGAGGAAGGAGTCGGCGAGGAATCCACCGAGAAGGCAGAGGAGGAAGCACGTGCCCATGAAATCGGTGACGACGTTGGCGGAGGCTGAGCTCGGGAGGTGCATCACTCCGCTCAGGTAGGTCACCAGGTTCACTGCGATTCCCATTGTTGAAAGCCTCTCGCATATTTCTATACCTGCAATTAAATTATAAATCACTTCACTTAATTAATTACGAGCTCCTTTTGCAACTGATGAGAGTACTTATTTATCGTTCTTAATATATTTTCTTATATAGGGTTAAAACCATTTTGGTTCCCAATGTTTGTCCGTTGGGCAATTTTGATCCCTAATGTTTCCGTTTGGCACACTTAGTCCTCGATGTTGTCTGATTCGGGATAATTTTCGCCCATCGATTAGATTTCCGTCAATTTTAGACGGAATATTCCAAAACAAATTTGGGGATCAAAACTGTCCAACGGGAAGCATTAGGGGCAAAAAGTGGTTTTATCCAAAAAAAATTAAATAAGAAGTCCACTCCACGCTGGACACGATCAGATCATTTCCATCCAAATTAACGGAAAATAAATCAAGGGACCAAACTTGTCCCAAATCAGACAAAATCGGGGACAAAAAATGGTGTTATCCCTTAGCATACATACAAGTGTGTGTTGCTCTATATATATTTATTTATTTATTTATTTATTCGATCGCCATGACATGCAATGCAATACGTATCCTCATGAAGTTTGTCGGAAAACTCACATAAATATTATACGTGACACAATTAATAATACACATATATATATAGATATATATGGATACCTAGGATAAGTGCAGCTGGTATCCAACCTCCTGTCTTTGATTTATCAGCTGGAAATCCTTTATAATCCACAGCATCTGACACTACTGTACTATCAGTCATATGCTGGCTCATTTTATCCTCATCCTGCAACAACATTTGCTTACTATTCACTGATTATATATTAATATAAGCATGGTAATTAATCAATCTATCCTCGAATAAATTTTGATATAATAAGACCGTACGAACCATTGAACTTTGACTTCTCTTTCTCTTTTGGATATCAGCTATATGAATTGTAACTAATAAAGAAAGCTTGCTCCGTAACAAAGACGTTAACGATGAGCTATATTTATAGGAAGAGAGGATATGAGAAGGTTTATGAACGACCCTCGACCACTGAGTTGGGGCCTAACTTTATATTATCTCATTAATTATAATATGAAGAAGCTTCTAGCTATGCCGGATATTTGATTTTTGTAGGTAATTATAGATTTATTTGCCCATTGCTAACGGTATGGGATCCTCTGGTCCCATTTGGTGACAAGTGTTAAACTTAGTTGATTTTTTTACACGTGTCTTAATCTGGTTAGTGGAACACCAAATGGACACCGAAGATCCCAAACTAATTCCTGACAGAGTGGATAGTGTAATAATTCACCATGAAAGAAAGGAAGGAAAAAAAAGTTGATGTTGATCCGTCAAAGTGGAATAAGGTAATGAAATGATTAATGGACATATAATATGAATGTGGGAGAATAGCTCTTTGATATTTGTTTTCCATTTATTACATTATTGTGAACCACAGTGCACAAAAGAAACCCTACGATAGGATATACATTGCTTCTATTACATTGTAAGTGCTTTTGTTGCCCCACATCATAAAAGGCGATCACCGCCTTTGCTTTTTTGTGTGTTTCGACATATTTGTATGTGTGATATGGTGCTTATCGATTTATATCAAGGCGCAGCGAAATGAAATTATTGCCACGATATGCATGTTGTTTTACACATATTGAGAGTTAATTTGTTTAGGTTATCATCCATGCGACAGCTGTGAAAAGATGCATCATTTGACATATCTCTCATTGTCGAATGATTAAGAAATATTTATCTTGATAACAGATTATTGCAATGATATTATGCATCTTACTGTAAATTGTGGTTAAAATTTTGTTCTTGTTTAAAATTGGAACCGAGCTTAAAACCTTTCACATTGGACCGTTTAACTAAATTCTAACATAAATTGGATATGTAGATAGTAGACTATATTCAAGGGTTAATTGCCTGGTTTTAAGGAAATAGATGTCTACACATTAAACATCAAAGCCATGTAAAATTTTATTAACACGCAGTTATTGTCATTGATCTTCTGTTCTCTTTGCGCTCTGTGTGTGGGTACATATTAACATGTAAATTGTAAGGTGCAACACCGAAGATATCTTGAAGAAGTACTGTACATATATTATGAAGGGTGTGTCTATCAATATATATACACACACACATATGTACGAATTTAAAAATTAATACCATTATAAATACCGTTAGTACACTATGCTAAAATATATTTCCGGAACGTTGGAGGCGCGAATTATTACACGTATCTACCTGATAGTTGCTGATCTTTTTACTAAAGTTTTTTTTTTTATTATTTATTTTTTACTAAAGTTGGTTGTTTAGGCATTATGTAACATAAAACAAGTGGAGTTACTTTTGAATATTTTCACACGATAACCACACATCATATTTTGATGTTACGATTGAGACTATCTTTTACTTTTGGTCTTTAGGTTTAATTGGATCGAACAATTAGCTTTGACTAGTGGAGTCAGGTTGGGTCAGTTAAAAGGAAAATAGACAAAAATAACTGTTTGGAGAAAAATTGATGGCACAAATTAATTTAGGGCAGAGGACTTATATGTCAATATATGTACATAATATATATATATACATATATATATCTACATAATATATATAATAAACATGCAACGTGAAAAAACAGATATGTGTGCATGCATCTCAATGATTTGTTATTTAGGCGTTGACCAATTGATTATTGTGTTAGTGCGATCCAGTCAATTCTTTAAAGAAAAAAATGCCACACCAATAAATTAAATCTATTACGGGCACAATATATGTATTTTTTGAGTATGAATTCAAAAGAAAGGCATACACATTGTATTCTATATGCTATTATTAGTGAAGTCAAAATTATCCTTAGCCGAAAGTCGTCGTAGGTTATGTGGTAGGGTCTCGACGACAGATAAACACCCATCACACACTACTGGTGTGGTGCGTGTATTATGGATGAAGACCACCACATAACCAACACCTTCTTCAATGAATAATCAATGTACAAAAAACAAGACTTCACATTCTATGATGGAAATTTAAATTGGGAGAGAGTTGACAATAACACATGATATTATACATTATTCCTGCTTTTTGAATATTTTAACATCCCATAAAATCTATAAATTAATATTGTCATTTTAAGCACTGTTAGATTCGCAATTATGATTTAAAAAAAAAAGATATAAAAAGAACGTTTTTTTTTTGCGTTAATTATAATTATAAAACATTTTGTGTTTTGTTTATAGATTATATATAGTAATTTATTACTTGCCGTGAAGAATATGAATTGGATGTTTATGCGAATATACGACAGAGTCGCAACGTGGAGTAATCAGACGGATCAATTTAATCCAACATAGTTCTTTGCTAATATTTATTTAAAAAGAAATTACTAGTTTACGAATTTAGTGGAGACGCGACGGCCAGCGGGCGGTTTACTTTTTTTTTATTACAAATTAAGATTTAATCAAAACTACTTTTTCAAGTAATAATTAGCTTTAATTTCAAATTTGATACATATTTAAGATGGTTTATGTTGAAATTATGATCCATTGACGAGCTCGTATCTTATACTTAATATGTTGCCACGATTTCTTAATATATTTGTATCAAAAAGTCAAATCCTTATCTAGTATTTCACAGTGTATGAAAAAATGTGTTATATATATTGAAGCTCCAAATGTAGGGGGATTCGTGGATCTTTATCATATATATTGATATTATTAATATATCATTTGCAAAAAAAGGGCAATCTCAATTATTTGTCACAAATTCATTATTTTTCACGTCTCTCTGGAGCCACTACACATTGTCACCCATCACTTACCTTATCATCCTGCCACTGTTATGATAATAATGGGCTGTTTTATGATTAAAAGAAAGCTACTTTAGATAGTAATTCTATTTAATTTTGATTGCGTGTTAGTATATTGATATTTTAATCACTCGTCGAAGATCGAAATTCATGCAACTAGATAATGTCAGACAAGAATATCTTCATCGAATATATCGATCACTATGTTTTGTAGCTACATTGAATATATAAAAACATGCCATGCAAAGTTCACCGGATTACATCGACAATAATATATATTAGTATTTCAGCACCGTGTGTGTTTTAATATATATATAGCTATTTTTAATTTAAGACTTCTAAAAGATGCAATTTTTATTTTAAATTTTCGTTATTTATAAGTACATACACATGAGAAAAATTGATTTGGGGTGATGTTTTTATATAAAGAAAAAATACAAAGAATAAAATTGTAATCGTAAATAAACGTAACAATTATTTGATAGGTGATTACTATGGGGTGCAATTTGCAAAAATGCCACTCTCTTACCTACTTCATCTCCACCTCTCTAAAAGCCTAACCAAAAAAATCTAATTTCTCCCACTTCCCTTTCCCTCCCCATTAATGGGTTAGGGGAGCCGCTTGTTTATTTTACTTGTTTTATTGTTGTCTTTTTTTGGATAAATTTCATTTCATTACACTTTGAAGTTTAAACTTCCTCTTAAACATCCCTCGGATTATTTCTTCATGTTAGGTACCTATCTGTAAAAAAATGTGTTTGAATACCCCAAAAGCGTTAGAAAGACAAAAATAACCTTACTTCATACATAGATATTATTCCAATTATCTCCAGTTTTATACCAATTCAAATTTAAGAATATTATACCATCTCTTCCCATTATTATACCAATATATTCAATTATTATACTAACTGTTATAATTGTTATACCAAAAATAATGTTATTATACGAAAGTTTGCATCTTATACCACAAAACACGATTATTGTACCAACAAAAATGTATATTATACCAATAAATTTGATTATTCTACCAATAAATTAGAATATATATCAAACAATTCGGAATTATAATAACATTATTTGTGGTATTACAGTGATAACACTTGATATAATAATTAAATATATTGGTATAATAATGGGAACACTTGGTATAACAGTGATATAATACTCTTAAATTTGACTTGGTATAATAGTGATAACAATTGGTATAATAATTGAATATATTGGTATAATAATGAGAACATTTGGTATATAACTGAATTTGTAAAAAAAAAGGTTATTTTTGTCTTTTCAATGTTTGGTGGTATTAAAACAATTTTCGCAAATGTGTACTGAACAGTAAAAAATACTTAGAGGGTACTGATCAGGAAGTTGAAACTTCAAAAGGTATTGAAAGGAAATTTTCCCCTCTTTTTTTTTTTAATTTCTTGTATCTTTGCAGTCTCCCCAAACTGATAGTGTTTGTTTCCCGGAGTTTTTTTTACCCTTCACAAGTCTCTTTTCCCTTTCATGGGGTGTTCTTTCCATTTAATGGGGTATTTGTCTCCTATCCTTTTGTGGGAGCTTTTTTTTAACTCCTTTCATGAGATATGAGGAAGTTTGTAGATCTGGCCAAAGAAACATAACTTTAAGGAAGGAAGAAATGAATACTCCTTGTTCGTTCTTATGGGAAAAAAATGCAGTCTATTTAAGACCCACACCTACCAAAAAGAATAAAACTGAAAACTGGGTTTTCCATATAAGATTAAATATACATATGATAACCTTATTCCTCCCTATGCTTTGGGGTCGTCATAATACTTGTCGAGCACTTTCTCAGTATAATCTCCAAACGAAAGCGATCCCTCACTTGATGAGAAATCATTCACACCCTCTGAGAGATTGAGCCTCTCATCCCTATAAAACGTCCAAAAGGGAAAAATTGCACTTAGTACGTAGACACAAGAGTCTCATATACAACACCACTTTTACTTGACATATCTAAACAACAACCCAGTGAGACATTTGAAGACAAAGGGGTATCTGGGATTTGATCATTTATAAAGAAAATATATAAATATAATAGCAGCACTCTCATTGCTATAGATGAGAGAAATTCACATGCAACGGTAGGTTCATAATCGATATATATATATGTACCAGTTGGGCTGCATGAATAGTGCAAAAGTTGCACGTTCAACAGCAGATGCTGCCTCTCCACTCGGTGCCTGCATAATAACAACGTTTCCCCATCATTTGTTTACGAACACGGAATATTTATATCATTAAGAAATCTTTATGTTTATAATATTATAAATCTTGTATCACTGAGTAGTCATACTCTTGTCAATGAATAGGAAGCATTCACAAAAAAAAAAAAAATTACTCAGGGGGACCATATGAGAGTGCAATAATTGAAATATATATGAAACACCAGCAAATTGACAAATCGCTACAAGTCCCAATATCCAAAGGTACGGAAAAGTGTCAACATACCCGAACACAATGCGGTGTGGCACAGAGCAGGCCTCGCGATAATATCTCAGTGGTTTCTCCTATTTGGTAAGCTATTTCATCTTCACCATACACTACCTATAGCAAGATTAACGAAAATAAGTTACGAATACATGGATAAAAAAACGAAAAATTATGTAAAAAAAAAACTCCATTTTGCAGATGTGATTATGGAACGTAATGAATATATAACAAACAATGCATGACATTCATAACACCAGCAAAGTCGACACATCCAAAACTGAAAGCTAAAAACAAAAAATCGTTGACAGAGGTACCATCGGGAGCAAGGAGTCAGCGAGAATCAAAGAACCTAGAACTTCTATCTCTAGATTTGCTGTTCGTTAACTATAGTTGAGCAAAATCTCAAGAATTTATCACGAAACAGCAACATTGCTTTCCTCCAATGTTTGAGACAAATTGTTTAAATAACACAAATGGATAATGAGAAACCACGCAGAGTATTATTATTATTATTATGAGGGAGGGTATGTACTTTGACTATTTCACCTGGACGTGTTTTCACATAAAGACCAGCGCCACTGTCCGGGCACGGTGATTCCAGAGCATCTCTCATAAACATGCCACAAGTAAGACCTGCATAAGTGTTGCATTTGATCAATGACGAAACATAGAACTCAAGTTGTTTGGATATAATTTAGATGCTTTAACATATGGGAGTATATGTTATTTATAAAGAGAAGAAAAAAGAGATACAGATTCTTGGGGAATCTCTTCAAATTTGGTTCAACTTAGTCAGATGCAAGTATGTTTTAAGACTGGAAAAATATACTCAAGGAAATAGCGGAAAAGATAATAAATTTGTTGTAACGTTGTGTTCTATGTGCATGTTGCCTCAAGCGACATAAATACTGCATATTCCCGATGTTGCAAATGCAGAGATAATATCCAATGTAATTTTTCATTTTCAGACTGTTTATAGTGGATTGCCTCTTCTCGCTAATGTAATTTGCATAAGGCTATGTCACAACACAACTTTTGCAACGTGCATAATTCAATCATGAATTACTCACTTGACATTAGTTGCTAGCATTACGAAAAATAGAATAATTAGAATTACAATAATAAAAATATGATACAAAAATTTGAGATAATACTATAACTAAAGATCAGTCAAGTTGTTCACCTGTGAGAGAACCGTGATCTGTGTGCCATCCGCACCATGAGGACATAAGATCATTTTCAACTGGATTGCTGTGATATACAATTCAGGTCATTAAGAGGGAAATTTTTTACATGTATGTATAGCGCCACTTTCGTGTAGATGATAGTTTTGAAAGAACTGCTTGTTCACATCATAAAATGCTATATGAAACCTAATTACCGTGAAATAGCAGGAAAGTAGTAAAGGAGACGGCCTTTGTGACAACGAGAGCGAAGAAGAATCTGTTCAAGATTTACATTCTGTGGCATATCACACCCCTTAGATGCTACTGCATGGGTACAGGATTGAAAGCAATAAATTAGAAATATTGTCCAAGACGCTTTGTTACCAAAACTTATCATCTTCATTAGTTGCAAAAGGTAAGTTTCTTCGATTTCAAATGTTTTTTGTCTCTAAGGTTTGATAGTCCTCAGTTCGCTAACATTACAAGTGTAGACTAGACACTTTTGAGAACATAAACTTATTACCAAAACAAATCCTTTATATGTCCATTTCCATCGACTGAAAGAAATATTAATGATCGAAATATAAAAAAAGTAACTCACCATAGTGATCACAATGAGATGCCAGCAGCAACCCAACATCGAGAATCAACTTTCCAAGAGATTTGAATGCTATGTGATGGTAAAAGGAGGGTTAAGAAAAGTCGTGATTGGTTAAAATAACCTATAATGCTTCTAATGAATCAAAATAATACAGCACAGCTAGCTCGGGTACGGTGACAAGCATTAATGACAATTATTTTATCTCATTGATGGTGAGTACATATAGAAACAATGCCTACAAAAGGAATGCCAGTATGTACAAAGCTCCACAACCAATGAATTAGTTTATATCACCTCTGCCCTCAATAATATACCCAGACTAAAAGCGAAAATCCTGAATGCAAACACTATAGTTACATAAGGCTTATCAATCTGATTTTTCTATAATTATAACATTTAAGTTTTAACAAAACCTCAGGTATATGGTGAACTTTTCACACTGACAAGGATAAACACGCCAGATTTCTCAAAAAAAGAGCCAGGGACCTACCTAATTCGAGTTCTGGCAAGGCATCTCCAGGCCACACATTTCTTCCACAATATGAAGGGTAACTACATAAGACAAAAAACCACTGAAATTATTCGGAATTTCTCTGTCGGTGATTATGGGTGTATAAGCTTGATCAATTGGCGGGAACATTACACTACGTCAAAGTCAGAAGGAGAATATGAAAACATGGTATAGTTATATTGATTCTTCTAAAATAAGGAATATTCACAGACTGCTCTTTTTTAATCAGAACGACTAGTGGATCCAATAGTCTGTAACTCAACAAAAGAACAGTTTGGCTACAAACACTTCCAAAACACTCTCATGGTTGTGAGTCAAGAGCAATCCTAGGTTTGTCTAGTGTCAGCTGCCATACCGTTTTATAAGTGATTGTTCCACTGTTGGAATGTCAAATATTGGATTGGCATAGAAGGACCCTTTCAACAAGTCTGCGCAATGAAACCAAGTGCAATATCTTAAACCTCATTCACAAAAGTGCCTGCCTAAGCAGATGTGGTACTTGAGTAATAAACTAGATTATCTCATGTCTTTAACGGGGAAGCCTATTTGTTACCGGGTTTTCCAGACTCAAGCTTCTCTTTTCCATGACTCCATCCAATGTTGTACCTGCACATGCATCACGAATTTCACATCAGATTTCTAGAACAAAACTTCCATATGGGGCAAATCAACTCTGGCATGAGTTGGTAAGAAGCAGCAAATGGATGCACCAACATACCTACTATCGTGGTCTTCTAGTTCTCTTTTTCTCTCTTCAGGAAGTCGTGCCAATCTAATGGTAGCGGATTGAGTTTGCAGATGGAATATATTATCTATTATCAATCCAAGCTTCTCTATAACGATCTAAAATGACTGAGTCAGACCTAAAAGACAAGATGGTAACTCATCATGTTTCATACCTAGGTGCAAGGCGTAGAAGATTCTGACGAAGCAAAGAGTATCCCGGAACCTGTTGTTAAGTGGAACCAGATGCAAGAATAAACTTCAGAAATATTAGTACATCAACACAAAATTAGTAGTTGCTTGCTGTAATGAAAACCAATAAAAGAAAAATAAAACCAAGCCTATGTACTCATCTCTTAATCGTCTCATCTATTTATCATATACAAATAACTAGAAAAGAATCAATTGAACTTAAATACTGTTTATCGAAACAAGAATCCTATTAACTTACATCAGCAGAAATTAAAGCAAAAGTAGAAAAGCTTTCCAGCAGAATTAATATACATCACTGGTGGCGCGTATATAAAGAGAACGAATGAGCAAATAGAGAATGAGAAGCATCAAGATCAATTACAAGAAAATTAAGTCCACTACGTACATCAGATATCGAAAGAATCCCAAGGCCATCAGGCCCGAAACCAAGCTCTATTCTGTCAGAGAGATCACCATTCCAACAAGCCTGTATAATCCAAATAATTAATAATTGATTAAAAGTATTGATCAAGAGACTGAACGAATACCAAATTACTTGAAGCCGCTTTTCTTATCATTTCAAGTTGCTTAAAATTCTGACGTAGCTAGAAAAACAAACCGTAAAACACTTTTTGCTATTTCTATTTGGGTTGTGATCACTTCACAATTTTCACCACCTTGATATTATTATACAAAACCTCTTCAACTTTGGCGGTGAAACCTATGCAATGAAACGGAGAAAAAAAGACAACAAATGAGTTCACTGACCTTTAATTCCTCGTAAGAAATAGTAAGAGTTGGAACGATAGGCGCTGAAGGTGGGATTGTGCTTTGATCAGTTGATCGGAGAGCGAGGCACGACACGGTGTGCCTAGGAAAACACGCCGTACGGAGGGTTTCGGCTTTGGGCGGCAGCAGCGAGCTGCAATCCACTGCGCTGCGGAATGTATTCGTTGACTGATTTAGAGCCGCCATCCAATTCGATAATTTGTCCGTGTTTGGTTATAACCATCATATTAAGCCCAATATAAATTATTTATTAAGTCCGTTTTTATCTAGCCCATTTTAGTCAGATTATTTGTAGTCGGTCACTGATATTTCAGTGGGCTTTCTATTAATCTCGTATTAAAAAAAGAACAAAATTATTCATCTTATTTTGTCTAATAACGGCAGCAAACATGACAAAGAGGTCTCTAGTTTAAATCCAAAAGAGACCTTGATTATCGTGTAGGGTGAAACTAAGACATTGACACCTGACTCAGAGACCAGTCCCATCTTTGGATGTATGGAGCAACTCATAGTCGATTGAGTGGAAATACATCGGGGTAAGAAAACAAATGATTGGATAATTTTTTTATGCTTTCAACACTTCGACTAAATTTCAGTATAAAACGACGAACTTCAAGCTATAGAACAACTCCAGTTTCCAACATGATTCCCTGCGTACTGTCCCAAGTTCACTCAGACAATGATAGTGAGGGAATTCAAGTCACTTGACTTGTCACCTCATAGGGACAGATTTTGTGTATTGAATTTTATCGTCTATAAACCATTAAGTTGACAAGTAAACCATGGTTTTAATGACCGGACCGGACCGGCGGTCCGACCAGAAAAACCGTGAACCGGTCGGAAATCCGGTTTAGGTCCGGTCCGGTTCAACTTTAATTTAAAAAAAAAGAAAAAATTATTTAAAATAAAATAAAATGAAAATAGATAATAAAAAATTCAAATATGACTTTGTGGTCTAGTGGTAAGACTTTTGGACTTAGTTTTCCAAGATTGTGTGTTTAATTCCCCACTAGTGCATTTTATTAGATCTATTTTAAATTTATTTTATAACTCATTTTAGAATTAATTTTTTTATCTCCCAAATATTTTATTTTAATTATCTTTTAGCCCTCAATTTATAAATCTAACTCTTCACATCCCATTTTACAATTACTTTTTAATCCCGACACATTTTATTTAATTGATTTATTCATAAAATATAACTATATTGTATATATAGACACCGGTTTTACTCCGGTTAAAACACTAAACCTTAAACCACTAAAATTTCCGGTCCGATTCAAAAACCCGATTTTAAAACCATGAAGTAAACAATTAAAATAAGGAAAGCATACGATAATTTAAATGGGTCATCTTGCCCAATTTAAAAAGGGATTTATTTGATGTTCTTTGTATAACATATGATGTTTGCTATACAGTAGGAGAACACAGTTGAGATCACATACTATTTTGCAAGCACACAGCATAGAATAAATATATCCAACACTTCATATAATACAAAGACTTGCAGTGGAATATCACTAAAACCTTCTCTGCACCGGCTTTGCCAGTTTAGATGATGACGGGTACGACGACGACGAAGACGATAATCCCGAGTTCTTACCAAAAGGCCTGCCGATGCTGCCACTGATGAAATAGATAGAAATGAGAAATAAGTTTTTATGGGCTCAAAAAAAATGAATGATTTAGTAAACTAAATGCTTACTGAGCATTCTTGGAGACAACGCTGTGCTTCATAGCAGCTATATTTTTATATTCCCGGCTGCATAGTGATTAGAGGTTATTAAATTAATTAAAACCCAAGTATTCGGTGATGCTAAATCTTGCATTAATCCAACAAAGGCAACCAGTATTCTTGAAATTGATCATGGATAGGGTCTTGATTCTTGATCACAAGCTTATATAGAGAGTGCATTAACCTGTTGACAAAGTCTTGCTTGGCCTTCTTCATTAGGCTACTCTTTGTGTTGTAAATATTGCTAGCTGTTGCTCCTGTCGATGAATCAACAAATTACAGTGCATAAAACGAAAAAAAGAAACATTTAAGGTAAATTTAAAGACAAACACTCGGGATTTACCTCCAGAAAAGCTTCTTTTTCGGCTGGAAGGAGGGACCTTTGTGCAAAGTTTCACTTGTCGGCTTTGCTTTTCTACGAGTTTTTAACGGGCCAACAGTCATTGATATTTTCGGAAAAATCCCAAATCAACACAAAAACTAAATGGAAAATCATGCACATATTTCGCGTACTGGCAGCTGCTTCTTCATAGCGTTGCTTTATTCTGTCAAGTGATTTCTGAGCAGCTTCTTCCCTCTCCTTAAACTTTGCCTGTGAACCCGCGATATATTTAAATAAAAACGAATAAGTCATCGAAAGAATTCAAAAAAAGATCTTTAACCACCTCATATAATTGCCTCCACGTGAAAGTTACTCTCCTCTGCCTCATCCTCTCCATAACAGCATCGGTGTTCTCCGCACCAAATTGGATCCTATAAAACCCCTTCCACAGTTTATCGGTCACGGGGCTGAGGTCTCTGCCCTGTAAATGAGAAACCAAAGTAAGTTTCTCAGTTACCCAATCGTGTTAGAAAGTAGTAGAAGAAGATGAGCTCTCGTACTTCTGTACAATTCTCAATGTGTGTCAACTGCTCGAGTGTGCAGTGCGATAAAATCCTCTCCAAGAGATGATAATCTGTTTCTCCAACGTCCCCCAGATATCTAACGTTGGATATCGCGAGATCAACGCATAAGTCGACCAATGAAGGTGCTTTCCTCATCTTTTCTCCTAGCACCCAAAAAACTGTTTTTTTTTCAAGAAAGAAAGAAAAAAGTACGCAATTGGTTAGACTCGAATAATCCAATTTGCACAATCAAGAAGGTAATTAAATAGGAGGTTTTTCATGTCACACCGTCGAAGCTCAAATGGGATCCCAACCGAAAACGAATTGGTGACAGGTGGGGCGACCCATTTGATTTATTAACAGACCCATTCCTAATTTGTCGAATCAATGTGGTGTAAGTTCCTTAATTCAAAAATCCACGGAATCCAGTATAGGATAAAAGTTAGGAGAATAAACCAATACGTTACATGCCCATCAAGATCATGACAGTCCAATGAAGAGTTATGATGAGAGCCATACTGTAAAGTGGATCTATTGCAGTTTTTATTAGTGGCCACAAGAAACCCGAATCACAAAATTGATCGAAATCGAGATTTGTGGCGTTACCAGCCCCTCAACGATAATCGTATTTAAAAAAGGTCGATGATTGAAGCCTGTAAGTGAATTAAACAAGCGATTTCAAGAGCACGATAAATAATTAATCAATTTGTGTTTGCCAAAAAAATTACCAGAAAAAAACCAAACAAATCTAGCCTCGAACGAACTCGATAACATACCTGCCGATGCAATCGGAGAAGACAGTGACCGTCGGGTACTAATTGCAAATTACTGCTCTCGAAACCTTGTTTTGTTTAGGAATTAGGATATTAGGTTCAGCTTTTGTCTCCATTTATCTGCGGATATATCGGATGCTGATTGCAGCATCGAGGGCCCAATTCTAGTAAGCCCAATTTAGAATAACATTTTATAATATATATATTTATAATATATATTTTCTTAATTTTAGAACAAAGTCCGAGTTGCACATACATGAAAAAACCCACAAGTCTCCGTAGACACAACAAGCATCTAGCCAATTCCATCGCATAATCGGCCGTGCAACGAAGGAAATTGTTGAGAATCAAGGGATGAGCTAAGATTTGATCTGTATCGAGTTTGGAAATTGAAATTCTAAAAGGTATGCTGAAACATTTCTTTTCTCGGATTTCATGCATCTACCATAAGAATGATATGTTTTTGGATCAGTTCGAGCTGATTAAACTGTGTTTTAACTGACATTAAGAGCAATTGCTTCCAAATGGATAGTCAGTGCATTTTCGATTCACAGACACTTGAATCATCGTGATTATGTTCAAATGAACACTGTAAAATTATATTCAAATGTAAGCTGACTTTTTCGAGCTTTTCTAACTTGCAGCAGTGAATTTGCTCTTTTGGTTAGGTATACGGTACCGATTCCTCTGTATCCGTAACCGAATTTGATGTTGTCAAATATTATTTGGAATTATGTATTGTTTCTCGGTACTTCGATCAATACATATCAGCAGAAGATTAATTTGGCATATATTACTTATTGGTTCAGATTGCACAAAAGAATGAATTGTCCGGCTTTGTTAATTTTCTGAAATATGATAGTTAATTACTCCGAGGCAAATCTCTCACTTGAAGAACTTCGCAGGGTGAATCAATAAGGAGAAGAAATGGAGAACCTGATGAAACTATGGAAGAATATCTGGATATTGATCTTCTCCATATCAGCTATCATCAATTCAAATTCGATTGCAAATGGCTCTACAATGCACACCAACAATTGGGCTATTCTCGTCTGCACCTCTCGCTTTTGGTAGTTCTCATCTTCTCTGACTATAAAACCCGAACTTATTAACTTCAAGGAGCAACGATTGACCCCGACTCGTGATTTTCAGGTTCAATTACAGACACATGGCAAACACTTTATCATTGTACAGGTAAATTGCTATCCCAAGTTCTTAGATGCCGGCTATGAAATAGCGATGTAATGGCCTTTTGAACTTTTGTTTAGAACAGTGAAACGGTTAGGAATACCGGACGAGAGGATAATTCTTATGTTGGCTGATGATATGGCGTGCAATGCTCGGAATAAGTATCCAGCGCAGGTGTTCAATAATGAAAACCACCGCCTTAATCTCTATGGAGACAACGTTGAGGTGAGGTTTCAGATTCTTGCTTTTCGTGTTGATTCACTGACTTTTATTTATTTTTCATGAGGTTTGAGTTTCTTGAAGAGTGTAATTGTTCACAGTGCCTTTCATTTATCATGAAATCAACCCCGATATTAGTTAAAACAACTATTTTTGGAGGTTCCAATCTATACATGTCAGTTTACTTCGAATACAGTTTTGCTATATTTTCAAAGCGTGTAATTTCAGAATTCTGATTCTTCATGGGGGAGTTTGCTATATGTTGATGATTCGTAGTTCTTTTCCAGTTGTGGAGTTGAAGACTTACATGTTATGCACTGATTATTTCATATGATTCATCATTCATTTTATCACTACCCTAATAGTAGCAAATATATTAAACTCTTTAGTACTTATTGTTTTCATAGCTTTTTTGCCTTTCATAAAAGCTGATGCAGCAATGTTTGTTTGGGACTGCGACATTAAATCCTATTGTTCTGTTGTTTCCCTATCTGTGATATGCCCAAATTTAGGTAGACTATCGAGGCTATGAAGTGACCGTCGAAAATTTCTTACGAGTACTAACGGGTCGTCATGAAGATGCCGTCCCGAGGTCTAAACGACTTCTGAGTGATGAAGGCAGCCATATACTTCTTTATATGACTGGGCATGGTGGAGACGAGTTTCTGAAATTTCAGGACTCAGAGGAGCTTCAGAGTCATGATTTAGCTGATGCAGTGACACAAATGAAGGAAAAGCGTAGGTCAGGGATTGCATTTACATTTTATGCTTTTGCAGGCCATATTTAGATATTCCAAAGGTTATATATAGTAAGTGTGAGGTGCCTCTAAGAGCGAGAACGGATTTCAATGTGTTCTTGTCCATCCTTTTAATTTAATTTTCCATGTATTGTTACCTTGCAACGTAAAATAGGATGAATGAATTTGTTCCAATAAACAGATTTAAGGAGCTGCTGATTATGGTGGACACTTGCCAAGCTGCCACTTTGTTTTCTCAAGTTAGTATCATATTTCTTTTAAAGCATAATGAGTTCAATATGAAGAATTTTAATCTTATTTAAAAGGGGTTACTTTTCATTTTTGCTTCGCAGCTACAATCACCTGGTGTTTTGGCTATTGGAAGTAGTAAGAAAGGAGAGAACTCATATTCTCATCACCTGGATTCAGATGTAAGAATTAAGTACTATGGCATACATTTCATTCAGCCCTGCAAATAAATAGGATATTATCATCAATTACCATCTCTCTTATTTCCTCGTTCCACTGATTCTTAAACTTTCGCTTTTCACTTGTTGTACGATGTAGGTTGGAGTTTCGGTTGTAGATCGATTCACATTCTATACGCTCTCGTTCTTCGAACGGTTAAATATGTATGACAATGCCTCATTGAGCAGGTAACTGTTTCTATTTGTAATATAGGCAGTACTAAATATACGGAAGTTCCCTTTTTCTGCTCTAAATATAATTAGCTTCAGAAAATTTAATATTTGTGAATATGTTTTGCAGCCTCTTCACTTCCTTTAATCCAAGCCTGCTGCTGTCTACTGCATACTACCGGACCGACCTATATGAACGTCAGTTGGAGAAGGTAATATATATTGCACCTGAGCTAATGATACGTCTCAATCATTTCTGATATATATTTCTTTTAAGGAGAATTTACACTTAAATACATTTTTGTATAAAAAAGTTACAATTCAGTACCCTGTCAGAAAAAAATTATTTTTAGATACCCAGTTTGGCTGTGTGTACCATTTTATCATCCTTGACGTACCTTTTTATATGAATATTACGTATCAGGTCAAACGTTTATACGGTAATATATATGTTTCTTTATGGTGTACCTTTTCTCACGGTATTATGTACCATAATACGTTTCTATATGGTATCTAAAATTACTTATATGATGTACCTGCGGCGCAAGCGGGTACTTACGTGTAAAAACTTTATTCTACTAGGTACCTACATGTAAAAAAATTCTGACAAGGGATTGAATTGACAATTTTTATACAAAAGGGTATTTAAGTGTAAGCTTCCCTTCTTTTAAAGCCCTTTAATACCTGACAATTTTATTCTCAATTTCCTATTTTCCTCATGATTTTAGGTTCCGGTGACCAATTTCTTCGGCTCCGTCATGGAAACAATCCACACGGATTCACCTTATCGGGCCTTCTCTGGAGGATCTTTCAAGATTCACAAAGCCGAATCTCCTCCGGTCGAATCAAGGACAGCACCGCAGAGAATATTAGAATCACAAGACTCGGTAATAACAGTAAGATCTCTATTTTTTCATTATTGTCATTTTTTCCCGAACTTACGTGGATGAGAATAATTGCGCTGCAGCAAAAACAAGACGTGTGCCCATTCACGAGGGCTTGCGATGCTATTCTCGATCGTGTGGGCGACAAGGAGCAAATCGATAAGCTGGTGAACTATGGTGTGCTGTTGATGTTCTCACTTGTGGCCTTCTCTTCTTTGGTCTCATAACGTATTGTGTAACTTCAAATAGTAAGACCAACATTTCATTTCTGGCCTGTTATGTAAACGTAAATTACTGCTGGTTTAGACGGGATTTTTGTACTAATTATTTAATCCTGAGATTTAGTAAAAAAAATAAATTAATTAATATATGCGTCATTTTTATAATATATTATGTTTTTTTTCGCTATAAGCGAGTTGCTCAAAATACTCACGCAATACGCTACGCAATACCGGAACTAAAACGCGAAGCATTACGCTATACGCTTTTTAAAACATTGGTTTAAACACACATCAGGAAGATTAGTTCCGATGGAAGTTTGGGTTGTTCCTGACAATAATGTTTAGATGTGATTCAGATTAATTTAACCGAAATATGGGCATATTATACTGCGTTTGGGAATATATCCTGAAACAAATAGTTTATTGTGTTGATAGAACTTATAAAGAGTACTATTGCGTAATTTTCGTATGCGTTTTTAATAAGGGAAACTTATACTTAAATACTTATTTGTAACAAAATTGTCAATTCAGTCCTGTCAGAATTTTTTTTTACATGTAGGCACCTAGTAGAATGAAGTTTTTACACATAAATACCCGTTTGCGTTGCATGTACATCGTATAAGTAATTTAAGTACAATATATAAACATATTATGGTACATAATACAGTGAGAAAAAGTACATCATATAATAAATTTAGATAACATAAAGAAATGTATATATGTACCATGTAAACGCGTGACGTGCTATGTAATATACATATAAAAAAGTACGTCACGTATGATAAAATGGTACACACAGCTAATTGAGTGCCTACACATAATTTTTTTCGATACTGAATTGCAACTTTTTTATACATAAAGTACTTAAGTAGGTATTTAAGTGTTAATTTTATGTGAGTAAAGCAAAAAGATTATACAATGACACGTGCAATTTTATGTGATCAAAGCAAAAATTCTTCTACAACGACACATCCATTAATTTTCATATGAAATGTTGCTGAATCTATCGTAACATATGTTCGTTAAAAAGAGTCTTTGATCTCGCGAGGCTTGCGGTGACCTTATGACAAGTACGAGCTCCATCTCAAGACTCAATTGCTTGGCTCAGCTTCTCGAATCTTGCGTTGGATCTCAATCGCTCAAGCAAGGAAAGATAATTCATCAGCAGCTCCTCAAACTTCATTACGAGATAATTCACTTGCTACCTCTGCGGGACAAGCTCGCCCGTTTCTACATCTCATGCAGGAGACCTCGACTCGCTCACAGAGTCTTCGAATCAATTCCTACGTTCGAAAGGCGCAGAAAGACAATATTGTGGAACCAAATCATCAGGGCCTACGCTTGGGATGGTCCCTTCGATAAATCCATTGAATTGTACAATGAAATGGTGGGTTCCGGCGTTAAACCCACCAAGTACACCTACCCTTTCGTGCTCAAGGCTTGTTCTTCTCTTCAGGACTTGGAAGCCGGGATTAGGGTTCACGAGGATGCGAAGAGGTTCGATTTGGACGGTGACTTGCACGTATATACGGCGTTGGTGGATTTTTACGTCAAGTGCGGGCGGTTGCAGGAAGCCGAGAAACTGTTCGATGAAATGCCTGTTAGAGATGTCGTGGCGTGGAATGCGATGGTTTCGGGATTTTCCTCGCGAGGGATGTGCTGGGATGCGATTGAATTGGTTTCGAAGATGCAGAAAGAAGGATTTGTCCCAAACTCTTCGACTATGGTGGCAATTTTGCCTGCTATTGCGGAGGCGTGTAGGTGTAAGGAAGGAAAGTCTGTTCACTGTTACTGCTTGAGGAGAAGTTTTGATGCAGATGTTGTCGTTGGAACGGGGATTGTTGACATGTATGGAAAATGTGGGCTGTTGCTAAATGCTAGGAGGATGTTTGATTTGCTCCCGATGAAGAATGAGGTCACTTGGAGTGCCATGATCGGAGCCTGTGTTGCCTGTGATTCTGTTTGTGAAGGTTTTGAGCTGTTCCATGAAATGAGGCTCGAACACGGAGAGAAGACCGTGTCACCTGTAATGATCTCTACTCTTGTTCGTGGCTGTGCGAAGCTGAATGGTTCTAACATCGGAGAGCAACTCCATGCTTACTCGTTTAAGCTTGCATTTTCGTCGAATTTAATGGTGGGGAATACATTTCTGTCAATGTACACTAAATGCGAATCCTTGGGTGCCACGATGAGGTTCTTTACAGAAATGGGGGTTAAGGATTCGGTTTCTTACAGTGCTATAATCTCAGGCAGCGTTCAGAACGGTTATGCGGAGGATGCCCTGAAACTCTTTCGCAAGATGCAGCTTGAGAAAGTTCAAATAGAGCGAGAAACCTTGATGGGTTTGCTACCCGCGTGCTCCTATCTAGCTGCATTGCAACATGGGATTTGTGCACATGGCTACTCGGTGGTACGAGGTTTTTCATCAGATGTCTCAATCGGTAATGCAATAATTGACATGTACAGCAAATGCGGTAAAATCGATGATGCTAGGCTGTTTTTTGATGCCATGAATCAGAGAGATGTTGTGTCGTGGAACACAATGATCGTTGGTTATGGGATTCACGGGGAAGGAAAAGAGGCCGTTTCCCTCTTCCAAGATATGCTGGACGTGGGACAAAAACCAGATGATGTGACCTTTGTAGCTCTCCTTTCTGCGTGTAGCCATTCGGGTCTCGTTGATGAAGGGAAACGTATTTTTTTAATTATGAGTCAAGAATTTGATATTTCCCCAAACATGGATCACTATTTTTGCTTGGTGGATCTGTTGGGACGTGCTGGTAATTTGCAGGAGGCTTATAGAACCGTTACTACGATGCCCTTTCGACCCGATGCCCACCTGTGGAATTCGCTGCTAGCTTCTTGTAGGACCCACAAAGACGTGGAACTCGCAGAACAAGTTTCGCGTGAGATTCACGAATTGGGACCCGAAAGTCCCGGGAATTTCGTTCTGTTGTTTAATCTTTACAGTAATGCCCAGAGATGGGACGATGCGGCGAATGTTAGAATCCAGCAGAAGGCTTTGGGCTTCAAGAAGAAACCTGGATGCAGCTGGATAGAAGTAAACGGAGTGGTTCATGCATTTCTCGGTGGAGATTGCAGCCACCGAAAATCCCCTGAAATATTTAAGAAACTGGAGGAATTAATCTCCGAAATAAAAATGATGGGCTACACAACCGAGCAAGGTTTTGTCTATCAGGACGTGGAAGAAGAAGAGAAGGACAAGATTTTAATGCACCACAGCGAGAAACTTGCAGTTGCTTACGGAGTAATCAGTGTCGAGCCGACAAAACCTATTCTTGTGACTAAAAACTTGAGGGTCTGCGGTGATTGCCACGCGTTCTTAAAGTACGTTTCGGTGATTGCTGATAGGGAGATAACCGTGAGAGATGGACGGAGATTTCATCACTTCAAGGACGGTCACTGCAGTTGCAAGGAGTTTTGGTGATGGGCTTTTGTAGTTTTTTGTGGTGGATTTCCTTGTGCATGAATGTTGAGACATTTTTCACCGGGTAACATGCATACCTTGGAGGATGATCGGGCTCGGGATTGGTCCACTAAGGGTGCGTTTGGCATGCAGAATTCGTGTAGCACGGTGGAAAGCTGAGTTGGTGCAACGGGCAGTGATACTTTGGGCTTCGACCGTTATACCTCTCCACATTTCCTTTTCTTTTCTTTACCGGATTCTGCAAACCAAACGGAGCCTAAATAAGTGATTGTTGGAAATGGGTCACTACTACTAGCAGTTGGAAGAGAAAGTCGGTTTGTTTTCTTGATGCGAGGAGTAAGTGATTCTTGATCTGTGGTTGCCTTCGATGCTTACGAGTGTAAAAATATTACAAGGATGGTGACACTTGGATATTTATTGATACAGACTGTAAATTGATGATAGAATTAGCATTAGTTGTGTTGTGTAGCATTATAAACTTGATTGGTGAAGTAAAGAGATAAAACGAGCTTACATATTTGTCAGCATTCAGCAATTTTTGTTAGAAAAGGAGAAAAAAATCGTGATGTAATGTAGTATCGTTTATTATTGGGACTAGTGTAGATCACTCTATTATTTAATTGTGCGATATTTAAGAATATCAATAACTTTTTATTTTTTTTTACCCATTAGTCGTAAAAGTAAAACTAAATAACAATTACAGCTGAACAGCGAGGTTTAAGTGAACAGTGCGGCAAAACTCATCTTGTGGCTGATTGATGTGAAATGGGATGTGCAAGTGGAAATGGAGGTTTGTGGGGATTCGGCTCGTTTCACGGCAGAAGCCCTAGGAGCCGAAGGAACGCCTCCGGCGGAGATTCAAACGGCGGGAATGGAAATGGTTACCGTTTTCCGGTGAACCAGGCGGCGGCCGCCGCGTCGCTGTCCTTGACTGGAGACACCATTGCGCAGCTCAACAACCGCTGGGTCAAAAGCTCGCGTTCTCGGTCTTTCAAGGTCAGTACTTCAGCTGCCCTTTGTTTTTCGCCCGATGCAGAATTTCTCAGATTTGAGTTTGTATTCTTCTTGTGTATCAACTGGAGACGGTGGTAAACTGTGTGATTTACGTCGAAGATTAGGTTTGCCGTGGACTGAAAAACTTGGGACTTAATTGTTGCGTGAATCCTAACGTATGATTTTTTGATCTTACAGCATTCCTGGTGTATGTAAGCTTTCATTTACTTCTGCTTGCTTGGCGATCCTTTCTTGTTTCATGCCATGTAACTTTCTCATCTGAAAACATTGAAGTGACATAACTTTTCAACTGCTTCACATCCAAACCCAAATTGATGAAGGCAGTTCACAAAGATCCCTATGCAATTAACTACCATCTTTTTAGTGTCCATATGCTTACTTCCTTATTCTATAATTACTTGGCAAATGACAATTCGAGCCAAGAACTTAGCTCATTCCTGTAATATAATGACCATAAAACTAAACCTTCTCAAACAGGATATTATGGGTACAATTTTCTCTGAACACGATTGGATCCGAGCCCTTCGAATGACTTCGTATGGGTTCCTTCTCTACGGTCCCGGTTCATATGCTTGGTACAGGTGCTTGGACCGGTACATGCCAAAGCAAAATGTTCAGAACTTAGTGATGAAGGTAACTTCCAGTGGCATTCTTGTAAATATCGTCATAAAAGTGCCCGTTAGTGTCGTTTTACCAATCCCCTCGTTTTTTTTTAAGGTTCTGCTGAATCAGATTGTTCTTGGCCCTTGTGTAATTGCTGTCATTTTTGCATGGAATAACCTGTGGCTTGGAAAATTAAATGAGCTTCCTGAGAAATACAAGAGAGATGCCTTCCCTGTCCTATATACTGGTAAAAGAATTTATTTTTCCCTGATATAATTTCCATTCTCTGGCATTTGATCTAAAGTATGTATTAATTCAAATCTCCATGCAGGTTGGAAGTTTTGGGTTCCAGTTTCAATATTGAACTTTTGGTATGCATTAATTTAATTCTTCTTGCACCGTATTCTTTTATTTGCATATTAGAATTAGAAGGCGGATTATGCATTAGATCATATTCTTAATTCATAGAGTTTAGAAACAAATACTCGAATCAATATAGTCCTCAACTACTAACGAGTATTTTATTCGAAAATATAAACTGTCAGGTTAATCCCTCTTCAAGCCCGCGTTGCTTTCATGTCTATGGGATCCGTTTTCTGGAACTTTTATCTTTCCACAACGTTGAGCAAGTAGTGGCCGTACCATTCTTCAAGAGATTATCCTATTTTGATCATCAGGGTGCGTTATTACAAATTGAAAGCTTTAAGTGATCTCTTTTATGTTATGTTAGTGTTATTTCTTGAGTTGATCTAAGAAATTCCTGATGTTGCAACTATTTATCTGTCAAGTGTTTATCATACTGTTGCTCTTTGTGGTGAAGTTTCTTTCACCTGACCCAAATGGAATATATATTTTTTAACATTATTCTTTTCTTCATTCATTCACTCGGCCATCTACTTTTTTATTATTCTTGACAAGAAACACGTAGTACATATTCTTGGTGGCATCTACCTATCTTGTAACGATTGATGATTTTGACATAAAGCAAGAAGCAGACACAGTATACATTATGTAGAAGAACAAAAAAATCGACCTCCCCATATATAGTTTGGGGTGATAAATTTCTTTTAATAATAGCACTCAAAATAATAATAATAATAATAATTAATATGAGTACTAGTGGAGGAGGAGGCTCACGCAGAACAACACACAGAGAAGAAGACGAAAACGACTATTGGGTTTATCTTCCTCGGGGTGGATTAATGGATTTTGTTCCTAGTTGGAGATCAACGGCACTTGGTCAGGTATTTGTATTGTATTAATCTTCTCATGAATGAATAATAAATCAAGAAACATAGCCAACTTTGATAGAGCTACGAAACAAAAATATGGGCTTAGAAATCTTATTTATTTTATAATGTTTTTCAGGATCGCAGAAGACAAACCATCGACCCTTGGTGGTTATTTGAGGAGGGGTTTGCAGGCGGACCTAATTACGGCTTTCCCAGGTCAGATTATTTAATTCTTGACTTAACATATAAATATTTACCGATTTTTTTTTCCTCCGGTTCCGTTGGTTAATTCAGTTTTAACCGGAGTTTTGGTCGCCCCAAATTATATTAACTAGTATTTGAGCAAAATCAATAGCAATGCAGTAATATATATAGATATATAAGAATATTTTATATTTTAAGATTTATTACTAATTTAAAATGTTTAAATAAAAGATAAAATTGAAATGAAAAAATTAAAAGAGTAAAAATGCCAAAAAAAAATAAAAAGTTGAAGGGTAAAATTGGAATAACGAAAAATTGAAGGATAGGCGTGTAATAAAACTAGATAAGTAAAAAACAGTTATTAAAGGGTGCTCGCTGATTATATATATATATATATATATATATATATTGGTTTATTCTATCCTACCCAGTTGGGTACCGGGTATAATCCAACTGGTTTAAAATTGTGACATGTGTCATATCCATCCTTCCTCATATATATTATAGGATATATAGATGTTTCTCATTTAACCTATTAGAAGACATCTACTTTGCTTTTTTTTTTTTTTTTTTTTTTTTTTGCAGTCGAATCTCGCAACAGTTACTCCTCATCGACGACTACAACAACTCCTCCCGGCCCCGAGCCATAGACAACAACAACGCTCCTCCTCCTCAACGGTTTATCGAAAGGGAGGAGCAATCATCATCATCATCCTCCTCCAAGCTTTCGGAAGAAGAACAAAAGAAAGCCCTCAACAAGCTGAGGAAAAAACTCTACAGCCCACACATGAGCAGCATAATCAAGAGATTAGGCAACCAAAATCACCGCGGAAAGCAGCAAGCAAATTCCCAAATAGACGACGACCTGAAGAAGTGCGCCGTTTGCTTGGAGGATTTCGAGAGCGGATGCTTCGTGACTTCGACGCCGTGCGACCATTTGTTCCACGAGGAGTGCATCGTCCCGTGGGTCAAGACCGAGGGCAAGTGCCCCGTGTGTAGGTACGCGTTCGTGGAGAAGAATGATTCCAATAGCGGCCGCGGGATTATTATTAATAATAATGCGGTGAATGCCGCAGCGCGCGGTAATGACGGGATTGGCGCGGGGAGGGGCCGCGCGGCGTCGCGTGGTGGTAGGTCGTTCGGTCGACCGAGCTTTCGTTAATATGGGAAGAGAAGAGAAGAGGAGAAGTTTATGCATATGATATGCTAGTAATATTTGTATGTCCCGAAAGAAATCGAATGCGACGAGTTATGTTGAGTAATAAAATAATTATTATTTTTCGAAACGCTTAGATGCGCGTGCTTAAATATATATACTTATTTTTATATATATTTAAGAGTTATTTTTAATTTAAGATTTTAATAGATGACAAATTTTTAATTTAAATATCTATATTTAGGAAGGAAAAATTGATTTATAGGGATATAAATGGAAAAATATAAAATATGAAGGCTTGTAATTACACCAATGAAATCAAAATTGGCACCATTTTGAGCGTTTTTATATCAGAATAGATGTTATTTTCATTTCCTGACCAGCACAGGCACAACCTTCCACCATATAGTTTCTACGTTCCGACTTAGCTCAATCTGGTGAATCTAAACCTCATTAGTTTCCAGCAGGACTAATTTTCTTAATCCACTGACTCAGTTCGGTCTGAAACGAATCTAAACATCATCACTGTCAGCTACTGGACGACATCGGCTTCCAGCGGGAACGACACAAAAATTCTTATTTACTCGAATTTATGTAACCGAGTAACATTATGATTTTTAGGGGGGAAATACTATCACAGACGAATGATCAAAACAACATTTGGTACAGTACATGGGAGAGCCGATGAAAAAGACTAAACACTCATAGCAAAAGCAGAAAATTCACACACAACACAGAAAGTTGCACAAATTGTGGGCCGAAATACAGATATGATAAAAGCCTCAACTTTGTTCGTTCGTTCGTTTCTCACCAGAAGATGTATCTATACAATCAGCTTCTTCTTTCCACATTTTAGCAGAGTGCTAATTCACAGTCGAGCAATCGGCTGAGAATTTCCTCGCAGCTAGGCCTTTTATGTGCTTCTGCCCAACAATCTGCAATCACAATCATATATATATATATATATATATATATATGTTTCTCTTCCATTTTTTGATTTGAGTTTGAATAAAAATCAAAATAAGCTGTGCTCGATACTTGGCTTTTCCGAAAAGTTTCTATCCGTTGAAATATGAATGAAGCAAAGTATTAAAGTAGAAGTGGCATATTGCAAATAAATAAAACCAAGCAAACAAGTTGAATCACAATATCATCATCATGCTTGAAATTTGACTCACAAAGGGGTAGGATAAAGACTTTAAACCCTCCTCAAAACATTATTACAATGGCTTTTTTTCAAAATGGAGCTCCAATCTCACAAATGACACGCCCCCAGTTGGAAATTAATCTTTTTTCCCCACTAAAAGCAAAGAGAAGAAAAAGTAATACCTGCAATCAAGGAGCCTAATGGACCTTCGGGGATCTCCAAACGTGAACCCTCATTTGCAACAGCATACACAACCTAAACAAGTGGAAGAATGTCAGAGAGAGAGAAAGAGGAAAGAGAGAGGGAGAGAGAAATGAAAGCCTTATATATACCCGCTCGGGTGGTACATTATCCCACGGTCTACTTAGAGTGCATAGTTCCCACATTATAACACCGAGGCTAAAAATGTCACACTTTTCCGTGAAAGGCTCGTTTCGCATCAGCTCGGGAGCCATCCACTCCGGTGTCCCGGCAGATGAAGAGTCTTTCATGGGCGAATGTTCCATTATTCTCGACAGCCCAAAGTCGCATATCTTCACCGTCCAGTGCTTATTCACGAGACAATTTGCACTTTTAAGGTCGCGGTGGATAATCTTCATGCGGTGCACCGACATCAACCCTCTTAAAGTAGCAGTAGTAGTGTTAGTAAAAGTCAGTTACCAAGAATATCGAAGAACATTATTTTCAACAAGTCTAAGCTAAATAAATAAATGCTACACATTTCATTTCAAATGTCATGAATCTTCACATAACACATAATAGACTGGAAGGTATAAAGAATGGTAAGAAAATCACCAAACCTGCATATATCCCGCAGCATTTTGATTCTCCTTCGCCAGCTTAGTTTCTTCTTCTGACCACTTAGGTGAATCAAATAGAACAATGACCCCATTTCCATATATTCGGTGACCATTGATAGACGTGGAGGTTTCGTGCAGGCACCAAGAAACAAAATAACTGCACAGATAGCAGATGAAAAAGTTAAATTTGTAAGTTGTGAATTTTTCACTGAACTTGGATGACGACAGAAATTAGAAAAGACAAAGGGCTCCCCAAAAATGCAAATCTGGCAAGTGGTGTGCTCCAATATGCACCCTAATCCATCAGCAGTTACATCTAATATTTTGAATTAGGAAATAGACCTTCAACTAAGAGTCATCCTAAAATCTTAAAAGTTAAAACTAATTCACAGAACACACCATTGCCTCAATATTTTGGATGGATTTAAAAGTATTCATAGAGGAACGTACCAAACACAGCAAACAAGATCTCAAACTCATAATACATGTTACAAAGCCTATGAACTTGAAACACTAGTGCAAACAGCCAATCACAAATGTGTAATTTATACAATATATGACAAAGCCAAATCGCCACATAAGTCAATGATCCAGTAAAAGTTGCATAGAGAAGTACCATTTGGGTGCCGAAGCCGACTGGTACAGAAAAAAAAGAAGGCAGAAGAAACAGTTAGAAATCATAGAATATGATATATAGAGAATAAATATATGAATATAAATGAAGGTGATCTGTAGTAATCACACCTGAGGATGGATATCTCATTGCAGAAATCCTCCATGTTCTCTGCGGTGAGGTCTTGCTCCAGAAAAACTTTTACAGCAACCTCAGTTCCATTCCAGACACCACGAAAAACTTCGCCGAAGAATCCTGAAGTAAAGACCCACGTGAGAGAGGAAACAACCTATATTAAGATATATAAGAAAACACAAATACATGTATGCAGTTAAAGGTATGCAGTTCGGTTCAACCAGCTGTGCTTATAACTGGTAATATGCTAACAACTTAAAACACACAGAGATTCCACTGTCTTAGTGTGATCGGATGGAAAAGGCTTACCAATTCCCACACGAGTGCCTATAGTTATCTCTGCAAAATCAATATTCCACTCCTCATATGGTAGCAGGGTTTTATTCTGGAACATTGGTGAATCCAGAACTTTGTGCCAAGTTGAAACCATTTCTTCATTTTCACTCCTATCTGGAGTCTGACTCCTGAACTCGTGAGGAGATGAAGGTAATGAGACTGCCTTTTGAGAATTATGCTTCAAAGCCCTAGCACCAGAGAGCTTGTCCTGATCATGAAGTCGTGAACCAAAAATAGAATTTCTTAGACAAACTAGAGGATTTATCAGCCATTGGAGCTGTCAAAAAGCAGAATTAGAAGGCAGTAATAGGAAAATGAATGAAAAAAAAGAAAATCCAAGGGGAAGAGATGATATGACAATCACATTTAACCATTTATTTTAAGTTATGTTAAGATTGTGAAAGTTGTACCAAGAAATTAGTTCAGAATTATCACCGGCTACGAGAATCGAGAATCAAGAGCTAATTCGATAATACTTGTCAAGTCCTGCTCTTATTTAATTAATTTCCTTCGGAACTAGATGATCTAAAGAGAAATCTGAAAAGGAATGAATGCGCATCCAGATTAGGCAACCTCACTTCAATCAGGCGAGCACAAGCACTGATAAGCAAATTGGTCTATTACATCGAAAGTTAAGTAACAAACAGCTAATGCTCCATTTACTTTCTAAACAACGTAAGACAAAATTCAAATTTCTCCCAAAAGGAAGTTTAAAATGATTTTTCTGGCAAATAATGGAAAGTCTTGACCTAAAGTTCATTATGGTGCAGGACAACCAAAAAGCAACTAGAAAACTTACAGAAAAGATTAGAGAAACATACATGATTTGTCAGTTGTTGGTCATTTGAGCTAAAAGAATCGGAGCCATGTCCGCCTTGTCCCTGCACACGATTCTGCTTCAGCGATTCATTCATCGCCCGTACAGCCCTGAAATGATCAAGTTAATTTAGTAATTCAGAAAGTTTAACTACCAGGTTACTATATTGCTTCATCTGTAAATAATCAAATCACAATATTCAGATGCGCATATCGGCCTTAAGATTCTAGTAACCTCAGTTCCTATAACATCACAAGCAAATAACAAAGACTTTAGGGTAAGCTGATAATGGGCATCCACAAAATTACTAGGAAATCTATTTTGACTTATCAGCATAGAGCCAAGTATAGGTCATCTTCTCATCGCTCGTTTGAACCACATTTTAACTAGAGAAGAATCATCTTCCTAATCATATCTTGAGTTTGACTAGAGAAGTACTGTCTCCATATTATATATTCTGCCACATTTTAACTAGAGACCTTATCCCCGTGTGCCATAACTTTGAACTAGTCAAAAAACTCGATCGACAGTCAAAAGATACAGATATTATCTCAAAACCTAAGGCACTAATTGCGGGGACAATATAACAAGGGAAAGAGAGGTACAATGGCAAAGAATAATTAAGAATCAGATTTTTCTTAACAAATGTACAGAAGCTTTATCTTTTCTTCCCCGGGTGGGTGGAATGTGGACACAGAAACAGTGATTTGGTTCACATAATTTAATAATCTTACAACAGTGGCGAGATTTGGTTGCCAAAAACCAACAAGACATTGCTATGTGAGGGAATACAATTTTAGTCACCGCCATATCCCACACAGTTTACTCAAAGAATCATTTTAGGTAGTATAATTCAAATGATTGAAAGGATTAAATATGCACAAATAGCAGGCAAGAAAATATCAACCTCACAATGTCATCACCAATTTCTGGTGTCATGCTAATGCTCCTTCTTCTTATTTTACGAATATCTGACGTCGATGCGCCTTCTGACCTGCAGTAATAATTATCTTAATAGTCAAGAACAAAACAGCAAAATTCTCCCTAGACGATAACATAACTTCATGTTCGAGTTGGTACTTGTAAGTAAGGTATAAACCACATGCCAATTAATTTAATGCATTTTTTCCCATGTAATGTATTTGAACCATACAAGAAGTACCCTGACTATCCACTTTGCAGCCATCTAATTTTGCTGGTTTCATAGATTTGTAAGTTATATGAAGAAATAAAAATAATAGTAATAAGAATCATAATACTAGAAGTAGTTATAATAATAATTAATAAGAAATAGAATGACAACTAGGCGCCAACTAAACAGTAGAAACAGGGAATTGGGAAAAGAAGTGTTGGCAGATTCATGATGTGAATTGTAAGGAAGTTAAAAAAAATTAACATATCATTCAGAACTAGAAAAAAAAGGAGACGAGAATCTCAATAATGTACCTTGATGCACCGATGGTATTAGTAAAAGCTCCAAAGGATTTGTTATCTCCACTGAGCACAGATCGACCACGAGGCCGCACTGAAGGATGCTCTGGACTGGAAAATTATTTGAATTTATTCAGCAGAGAACTAAAACCTGAAAAATTTAGCGTATAACAGGTGTCCAGAAAACCTTGAACTTGCAGTCCTTTGCTCGGTGATGACCTTTCTCCTACTCCTCCGCCAAAATGCAGCAGCTATATTAGGTTCGCTATGTGATGAGCTGAAAACGAAAGAACAATGATAACACCGTAAAGAAAGTTACAAAAACGTGAGGGACTGAGATAGGTCAACGAAAGCTAAAGTTTGATGAACAGAAAAAAGTGGTAGAACCTTAATTTTCTGTCAACGGAATTTGATCGCATTAACATATTCCTCAGTGAAGGCCCCGCGGCATTATAAGATGATTCTAGCCTTCGCTGATACAGCAGGCCATCTTCTTTCTCGGCACTGCATGAGCATATGTCATGAAAATCGAAAAAAGAATAAAAATAAAAAAAGGGTACCATCAGCCATATCCCTTTATCATATTTCCCTAAAAATTGCCGATAGTGCCACAACGAACAATCTATATATTAAATGATGTTTCATTATATAACTGTGAATACCCCCGATAACTATTATGATATGGAAGCCTAAGAAGGCTTAGCTTCTCACTTTTCGGGATCAACTCTCTCTGAAACCCCATAAAGCGGGCTGTTTGGTTCCAACGGTGAATCGCAAGAATCATTTTCAGCAGAATCACTCTCCCCGGCAGCAGATATATGAGTCATAAAGATAGCTTTAGTGGATCGAGGTATTAGCTGGCCAGGAAACCGCATCAAATCCACCAGCAACTCCACAGAGTTCAACACAACTAAGACAGACATATGCTTATACGAGTCAACACACTCAGAAGCTACTTCAGTAGGTAAACCCTGAAACAAATGGAACAGAAAACCAGATACCTAAGTTTTAGAAGGATAATCACACATGATATTAAACTTCACCATGATTATAGACGGGTACTTCATAATACAATCTAGTAAAAGTGAAGCTTACCACCACAAGCCTACTTTCAAGTCCTACAGCATCCGCAAGAACCTTAAATAATATAGCACGAGGCCTACAAGCACCGTGCTTTATTTGTCCTAGCATTTGCACGCCCCTAATATCAGATATATCTGAGGTCTCCTGATGCGTACTACTCCTTGGGCTAAGGTCTGAGCACGGCCGCTTGTAAAAATCAGATACCTATTGAGCACATCACGATTACATTAACATGAGTGCACGAGAAAGAAAGAACAAGTATAATGAATCGTGAAGATGATACTCACCAACCCCGCAATTTTTTTTATTACGGCTGCGGGATTACTGCTCAAACCTCGTACCAAAGTTACGATTAACCGCTTCAGCATAGCGAGCTTTCTATCTTTCTCTGCATCTACAAGAATAACGTCAGCTCTCAAACCCTCCGGCTCCAACGAATGAAGCTCCTCCAAGGTAGGAACATCTTCAAAAAGTTCTTTGAGCTTTTTATCCTACCAGAAGAAACATAGAGGAGAAAAATGCCTCTTGAATTTGAAAATGGAATTAGGCAATGACGGAAGCACAGTCACAGATTACATTCTTAGAAAAATAGATGAAGATCAAGATTCGCTCTGAGGGCAGTTATTGCTGCAGCATTTGAAGTTACTTCGCCCAGGTGCTAAAGTAACCAGGGAAGTAAATTCAACTGAGCTGAAGCAAAGATGGTCATCTTAGATTGATACTGCAATTTATCTATTACACATTACTAACTAACAGATTTCACGATCGTAGCTCTACCGGTATCTTTACATGTTTGTGACTAGTTTGATGTTGGATAACAGGACATATTTTCTGGCCTAACATACTGGCTTCAAAGAATAATTAAAGCTTTTTCTCTGGCCAACTAAAAGGACATTAAATAGTAAATTTTCTTCTAAGACTAGCATTGACTTCAGGATTTACTATTTTTAGCGATGAATTATAATTTTTAAAAGTCAGTTCTCTCTATTTGTGCTCCAACTTCAGATTTCTGGAGGGAGAGGAAGAAATCAAAGAAACAAAATTGGTAAGAAGCAAAAGCATGCAGTGTAACTATTTCACTGTAAGCAGGCAAGAAAAAAAGCACCGCACACGAACAAAGTGAACTAATAATGGGTTAGTGCTCACGGGAACGACATAGTAGAAACCATTTGGAATCGGTTCAGATAGAACTCTGGTGTTCCATAAGATCTGAGATGCTCTTCTATTAGGAAACCTATCATACTTCTCTTTTATATCAAAATCTTCACTCCTCGACGCATTAACCCTGGATTCCAAGGTTAGAGATCCAAAGTTTTCATCAAAATCCGAAGGCCACCAAGCAGAATTGGGAGATCTCCGTTCCTGGGATCCAGCTTCATCTTGCATATCCTCCATGTTCAATGTAACTGAAATAAAATACCATGTTCAGTCACCTCCCTCAGCCCATGTAAGCACTTCATCAGCCTCAGAGAAGAGCCCAGCAAATCGATGCACCAACCAACTCGCAGCAAGCTTGGGCCTATTCAACCTGCTAATACCTAGAGTATTAAGTCTCAGTTAGATATAATTTTTCTAGAACTCATGGCACTCATAATCACAGGCATCAAACATATTTTAGAACATCACTTAGGGAATACTATATCTCTAATGCAGAAGTATCATTGGTTCCTCCGTCAAAATTATCTATAATTTTACGAAACCAGTCCACATATCAAATTAGACTCCAATCACAGTTCTAATACTCAGGAGATCAACACAGCTAACTGATCTTTCACGTGCAAAATTCATCACCAACATCATCATCCTTTATCATTTACAAGTTTAATCCCAAGAATAAAAACACACAACGTGCGGCCACCGAAATCAAGACGTTGAGAACACCCCAGTCTGCAAATCTCATACACCAAGCTCAACTATCAAACCTACGAAACGGACAGCTGTCAGCTACAGACATATTTTCCCACAAAAAATCCCAAAACAAAATGATTAGGAAAAGTTCCAGATCTACAACTAAAGCTAAAAACAATACTCAGAAAAATCTTATGGCTCGCCACTTCCCAACACACATTTCAGTCCAAATCAACTAAAGTCACGAGCATAAATATCACAAAATTCAGTTGAAAGAAAAATAAATCATATAACCCAGATGCAATCTCAGTTAACAAAGCAAAAAAACGCACCAATCAAGATCGAAGAGCCTACCTCCAGCAGATCTTAGAAGATAAGCTCAACTCACATTCGAAATCCACCACCACTCCCAAATTAACAAAACTCAAATGCCAGATGAATGAAATGGAAATTGGATCAAGATTAGCTTAATCAAACCTCGAAAACTCGATACCGAGAGGATAGTTGGTAAGCAATAGTGTCGATTTTATATAGTGGGAGGCGGGGGTTTATGACTCATTTATTATTACTACTACCATTTTTTTGATTTGGGGCCAATGCTGTTTTTCATTTTTGCCCCTTTTTTTTAAAAGAAAATTGTTATGAGATTAATTATCAATTTCTGTAGTTTTGTTTTCAACGTACTACACAAACTCTCATTTTATATATAATATAATAGATATGAACTAATCAAATCTACTTTTTCTCTTTCCATCTTTTCCAATATTGTCAACATTTCTTGCATTTGGTTGGCAGCATTTTAATTTAACTTACTATGAAATTATATATCTATATATAGGTGGACTAATCACATGAACATCTATTGTTCAAACTCTAGTGGAGTTTATTAAATAATTGGTCAAGCGTAACGTAATTAGCATGTCATTAGGTCTTGTAGGTTGAGATCACGAGGTAAGGGCGCAACAAATCCATCTAATTTTGATTTTCTTAGACTTAGATAAAATGATGAGGAATCTATTACAAAATTGAAAATGAGTCCAAGCAAAGCAATTGTAATAAATACTCAAATTTATAACTTCCAAAAACGTGACAGCTTTAAATTCAAGGCTCCATTTCTAAAGTAAAGCATATCATAAAGAGAAGAAAAACAACCAAAAAAAACAATGCTGAAATAGTTTCGTCATTGCAGTTGCAATCTTGTGTAACGCTCGGCGGCCATGGACAACGACTGTATTGTAATAGGGAAGGATCGACCCATCTACAAGAAAATTTTCACAAAATAACAAACTTAATAATAAGCAAAATTAAAAGACAACAAAAATGCAGAGATATTTCAATCGCCAAATCATTCAAATGGCTGTGGATGTTTACAAAATCAACATTTGCCAACAGAAAGTTAGCATGTAACCCATTCTAAGGCCTTGTTTGGTTGCTCGGTTTATATTTAGGAGGGTTTAAATTAGTAAGGTTTATATAAAACTTATTAGTGGGTATAAAATAAAATGTCTGTTTGGTTAATGGGTTTAAATAAACACACCCGAGACATGTGTTTATTTAAACCCTTGTACAAGGGTTTAAAGTTGGTATAGATAAACACCTCAGTATGGTCTAAACTAACTTTTAAAAGGTCTAAACACATTAACCAAACAAGGCCTAAGGAGTATGTTATCCATTAAAATTGAGTAAAGCAGAAAATTAAAGATAGATGATGGGATAATGCCCATTTTGGTCCTCCAATGTTTGTCTTATGAACCAATTAGTTTTGATGTTTCAATTGGACCAATTTAGTCCACCATGTTTCAGAAATGAACCAATTTGGTCCCAACGTGATAGAAACCGTCAATAATCATTAAATGTGAGACACGTGGCACGCTGTGATGATGCCACGTGTCGATTTTTTTGTTAAAATTGACGGATTCTGTCAAGTTGAGATCAAATTGGTTCATTTTCGAAACATGGGGGACTAAATTGGTTCATAACAAACATTGGGGACCAAAATGGGTTTTATCCCGATAGATAATTATGGCTGTTTATAAACTGCTATAGTGCGACAATATGACAGCAGAAAAGTGAAGAGAGCATAGCTATTGTTACTTACCGTACTGCAAATGTGAAAGGAGTCCACATAACCAGCATATTTGGAACCTGCAAATAACAAAAGAAAAATATCGTCTAAGAGAAAAAATAAACCCAAGTAGTAAGTGTTTGCAACGTCTCAAGCTTCTGTCAACATTGATCACAGATTTGGTTTTGGCAAGTCAAAGCCATATTTTTCACCAAACTATAGAAGTGTTCATGAACTATATGTTAATTTTTTTGCCTATGTACCAAATGCATTAGTCATAATATCTCATGTTGTATCACTAAAGATAGTAGAGTACAGTATATGCAAACATGCCATGCCATCGACTTACTCTTTTTCAAACCAGCAGGTTTTGCAAGCAAAAGAGCGTTAACGAAAGCACCAACGTTCTCTCTTAAAGCATCATCGGAGAAACTAACCTGTAAAATCACGAAGGAGAATAATTGCAGCTACGATATAAAAAAAGTATCTGATTTGGAGAAAGCCATGTGGAGACATTTCATACCTTCCCAAGTCCTACATGTACAATTGCAGTTTTGTCTTTTTTGAAAAGTACGCTCTGCTCCTTTGCGTCTTTGACGGTACGAGATAATTCATTCGTCACCGTACCTTTCTGCAGTTCAAAGTCATATCAGAGTTCGTTTTCACTTATATGAACTGAATATAGAAATGTTTTGTAATAACGTACCCTGTAGTCAGGCATTAGTTGTTTCAGGTTTCTTGATAGCTACACGGAAAAAAAAGCCAATATTGAGGATCGGAGATGATCAATCATGCGAACACATCGTTAAATAATTCAAAATTAGACCTTTTTCACGTGCTCCATCATGGAGGGGGTAGCTATACACTTGTCAAAATCCACCTTCAAATCACCTGCGTGTAATCAAATTAGGGGTTGATGCGTAGAAGCAAGCACCTTTTAAACCCATCAGACATAACTCAGCTAAACACATCTCCACGTGTTAGGCAGTGAATCTAATTTTAGGGGTCACATGACGGCAAATTTTAGAGGTAACAAGATAACTTATAAAATAAACTACGGGTTTTCTGATATTATGTTCAGCTGGCAATTTGATGTATGCTTTATGACAAAGTACAGCAAAAAAAGGTCATTACCAGAACGAATCCTCTCCACGAGCTCCGGACCACCAACAATGTCTGCTCCAGCATCCCGGGCCTCGTCAGCAGCAGCACCATCCGCAAAGACAGCCACTCTATATGTCTACAATATGTGTTGGTATCAAATAATAGTACCAGTAAATTATGGTACCTGACCAGATTATCAAGAAATCACATTGTTTACCTTACCAAAACCATGTGGAAGGCGCACAAAACCACTCAGCTTCTGCATTCCATTCCAAATGATAGTGAGAAAGGTAACAAAATTTACCCGGAAGATTAATATGAAGGCATAAAGGTTTGTAATGAGACAAAGCAAGTAAAAATACAACATAGAAAGAGCACTTATTTCAGTTGAAAGCTACTGTCTTAAATAAGACTGATGTCAGCAACTATATGAGTGTCTAAAGATGAGAACTTTTTTCTGACCAACTTAGGCATTTGACTTGCATTCTGACTTATTTCCCTTAGGTGGTTGCTTCAATAGAATATTGTTAAGTAAAACTACATTGTCAGTGTAACTCGAGATCAAATTGTTAGGTTTCTGTACTGAATAATTCAATGGATATTGAGATTTAATGAAAGCTACTATACTCCTTCGATGACAATCATCCATTCAGTAGGACCAGCTTTTCAGGAAGTACCTTTTCCCAAGAAATTAATGAAGTGCGTATAAAGAAATTAAGGTGTTAGTTGCACAGAAAATGAATTCGATATAATCCTATCATATCTTTTAGAAAAACTTCAAAAAGCCCAAACTCCAACTTTTTTTCTTTCTGTTATAAATTTTGACATTAGATCAGCACGATCGTATCAATCTGAGTATAAGAAATAACAAAAATCATACCAGATCAGTTCGCCGCAAATCAGGAGTCATTTTCACGTGGGCTTCTAAAGTTTCATCGAATGTTGGCCTGGCATTAGCCTGTGAAATTGTTAAAATTATCATATCAAATCATTATATATGAATACTTGATTAAAAGCATGCAGAAAGACTAAAAAAATACAGGATGAAACAAAAGAAAACGTGTTAGCAATTAAATAAGAACTAATTCGTAAAAAATGCCTCGTAAAATACAGTCAACACGTACACAACGAGGATCCATCTACATTGCAGCATATATCCTAAGATTGTCAGAGTAATGCAATGAGTTGTAATCATGATCAATATTACTTCTAGTCATAAATAATCTAAGTGAGAGTACATAAATACAAGCTCATGTAAATGAATTTCAATTGTAAACACCAAAAGTGACATGGAGACAGCTTCTTGAGTAGCTTCCATAACTGAACTGCGCAACTGTTTAAACAGAAAACACATAGGCAATGCATAGTGATTAATAAACCATTTGACAGTCAAGCGTGAGGCTCGTAGCACTCAAGGTAGGAAAATTCCCAGAAAGACAGTCAAGGCACAATAAATACACAACACATATACTAGTTTGATCACGTAAATGTTCCTTGTTGTTCCATCATTAAGATTCAACAAAGCCAATGGTAGAAATAGTAGTTCGGACTCCCAATGAAATTATTAAAACTACACTCACACAAGTGGACCAGGAAAAATCAAAGATGAAACAAATCCATCAAGAAATAAAATGAACCGACGGAAATGAAAAATACAGGAAAAAAAATATCACAAGGCAAAATGCATTTATCTTGAAACCGATAAGAGCAAAAAGTAAGAGCATATAAGACCTTGAGAAGTCGAATGGCCTCCTTGAGATCATAAACCACCTTGCTTTTCTTCGTCTTTTCGTTTTTCTCAGCATTCTCCACCTTAATCAGCTTCGGAAATGGCAAATTCGATTCTCCTTCGTCGTCCTCTTGCTTCCCATACCTCAGCAGTCCTCTCCTCCTCACGTAACTAAGCCTCTCCTCCTCAATCGCCCTACTCTCCCTATCAAATTCATCGCGCCTCTCGCTCTCCTTATCCTCGGACACTTGCGTTTTGTCCTCTGGTAACGGCGCAACACGGGTCGGTACGAAACTGGCGACACGGCCGACGCGTCTTTCATATAACGCAACTCGTCCCGCGACCACGAACGCGCGTTTTCCGAGCTGCCATCACCCGGTTGTGGCTGCTGATGTTCTTGCCGTTTCTCTTCTTCCTCGGAAGGCGGCGGTTTTGGTTTGGGCTGGTAGGAAACGGGCTGTATCGGTAGGGGATTGCGGGCATTAGAATCGGGTTCCGAGCTAAAAAATCGTCGGCCGAGGAGGTTGATCGGAGAAGGATTTTTGGAGAAACTACGCCGTGTCTGATTGAGCAACAGACGTTTGATCGCTGCCATTGTTGAGTGATGAGAGAACTGACAGTTCCTTCGAGCTGAGTGATCTTCTTGAAGTAGACTTACACAGAGCTACCGTGGAAAGAGTAGGGTTTCTCCTAAAGTAAAATCTCCTCCCAATTCACCTTAATTACAATTTGAGGCCTGTAAATTAGAATATTTACGTTTTGTAACAATTCAGATACTACTAACATTTTGTGTTGTAGACTTAATTTCTTCTTGTTTCTTAATTTTCTTTTTTCATTGTGAGCCTTTCTTCTCTTTCAGGTCGTGATGTTATGTGGTTAGAATATTTAGCTTTTGTAGCATTTCTTTGTGAATTGAAAACTGTCTGTAAGATAAAAAAAATAAAAGTTACCTTACGTTGTAGGGATAACGACATTTTTAGTCTCCGATGTTTGCATGTTAGACAATTTTGGTCCCTGTTGTTTTCACTTGCCACATTTAGTCCCGATGTTGTCTGATTTGGAACAATTTTGATCCCTCGCTTAATTTTCCGTCAAATGTCGTCAAGTGATTGGACTTCTTATTTAATTTTTTTGGATAAAACCACTTTTTGTCACCAATATTTGCCCGTTGGACAATTTTGGTCCCCGAAATTGGTATATTCCTGGAATATTTCGTCTAAATTGACCAAAATATAACCGAGGGACCAACCCGAATCAGACAACATCGGGAACTAAATGTGGTAAGCAGAAACATTTCGGATCGAAATTGCCCTACGGACAAACATTGGGGACAAAAATGGTTTTATCCTTCAATTATACATCTGACCCGGGGCTGGAAAGAGGAAAGGTTGTAAATTAATTAAATCTTAATATTAAATCTTAATATTAAATCTATAACCAAAAAAAAAAAAAAAAAAAGAAACCAACGAGGGAAGGGCTTGATTTTATCTTTGTATTATTACATCATCTGATCTGAATCCGGAAAGAACATAACTTCAATCATTCCCCCCAACTTATGCATGGCTCCCCTAAAGCTGTAGGAGGCATAAACGCAGGGTCCATATTCAATGAAAAGATCCATCACACAAATACAATCTTACGCAGCAGATCAGAAGCTCGAATCGAGCATAAATAACGTTAAGCAAAAATGGTTCTGGAACTTGAAGTGATTTTATTGCATTAAGGGAAGAAAAAAAAGCACTATATAATTACTGGGCTCCTTTAGAGAGATCCTCAAGTGCCTTTGTGATCTGTTCCTCGTTCAAGCCTTCGAGGCGTATTCCCCTCTCCACGCCCAAGTCTGTCGGAGATCACATTACATTAAATGTTAATACAGACAAAAATGTTCCTCTGCAGATAACATTGTCTTTATCAGATAGCATAGAGAATATGGAAAAAGACCCCTGAGGGGTTATACCAGAGACGTGAAGCACAGTAGTAAAGTCAAGATAACATGTAATAACAGAGTTGCGGTGGTACCAACTGAAATAAGATCGCCAAGTCACATTCAACGTGCCTAAGTTGCTATTAAAGAAGGCATTCGAATCTCTAACGTCCCAAATCTTTACTCTTCTGCTTTCTTTTATTAACACAGCAGAAAAGCTCAGATGCAATGCTCAATTACTGAAGCAGATAACTCAGTAGAGAAATTTGGTTACACTGCTGATCAAACTTTTTGAAAAACAACTAATCTAAATGGTGATGGCTATGATGGAATGCTCCACATGTTGCATTTATTATTCAACATAAAAAGCTTGCATAGAACTGACATCCAGGACTGCTTCGCAAATTAGTGATCGGTTAGATAGCACTGTAATATGCATTTTCTATGAAATGTTGAAGACCTGTTCAGTCCACAATATACCGTAATTCACTCACAAGACCAGCTGGCATGAGAAAAGACACAAATTATATCGTCCCAAATTTCAAATTGTTAACCAAGAACACAGAAATGGGAAGAACAAAGAGATTGAAGCATCATCATGCCGTGCTATATGTTAGTCATATTTCGATCATGTTCAGGTCGAAAAACACAAGGGGAAAAAATCAGTCTTCAGTGCTACATGGGATCTATTAATCTATTAGGGAATCAGAAGTGAAGCTCAGAAACCACCACAAGGGATCTAAAAATGACAAATTACCATATCTAGCCCAGAGCTGAGGCTCGATCCCGGTGGCCTCACGGATCAGAATAGGGAGCCTAGGATTCTTCGTCTTCAGATCCTTATAATTATTCTCAACGAACGCTCTGCCGAAAACATAAATCTTAAAAACAATCAACAAATAAACAATTGAACAAAGAAATCAGAAATGAAGAAACCTAGTCGAAGCACTGGACGGCGAAGACGGCGACAATAGGATGCGAAGCTCCTTTAGGTTTCGCGAAAGCTGGCTTCTCCACGACATTGTTGTCCAATTAGCTAACGCAATGCGCTGATAAAATTGATCCCTTTCACTTCTAGTTCACAAATTCGCAATCTAGGGTTGCCGAAATAATTAAGGACAAATTGCACTTTAACCCCCCAAGGAATTTAGTATTAACAAAAGGTCTAATAATGGGCGGTTTAAAAAATTAGTCCCAAAAGCAGGCTATTTTAGTCATTTACCTCTACTGGTAGGCGACGTTTTCATAAATCGTGTGCCTGCAATTAAGCGATTTCTTCGTCAGTCGCGCGATTAAACTTTGACAGCGTAGAAGGAACTCAATGCCCCGTCGTAAGGTTGACTTTTTTAAAAGTCAACCCTGCCTAATTACTTGACTTTTCTCCAACCTTTGCCGTTAGCGCAAGAGATGGCCATAGTCGGCGAGCAAAGAATAATATTGCATGTGGCTCGTGTAAGAACATGAAGTGTGTTTATATATATATATATATATTATATATATATATATATCGACGTTAAACATAGGCAAAGGAGAAAAACTAATTAGGATACATAGCTAGTCTAACACTGCAATTGTATTGTTATTGCTATTATCAAATCTAAAAAGATATCAAGAAACGGCATTTCGCAAAGGGAGGATAACTAATATTTCATTCACGAAGATGACGGTACAGCCTTTTTTTTATTATTATTTCGATTTCGTTATATAGATTTGGATTTTTGTCATGCATTTTCATTGTTCAAATTTGTAAATTATGTCGCTTTTTATATTTCAGCAGATCACAGAAATGCGTGTTCACATAGACTGTGCCGGATGTGAGAAAGAGGTCAGGAAAGTGCTCGAGAAGGTTAAAGGTGAGACTATTTAATTTAGCTATTTTTTCCTAATTAATTTATGGCAAAATTATAAAATTAGGTCACTAAGTATCCAAGTTTTCGTTTTTGGGTCACCATGTTTGATAATTGCAAAAGTAGATCACTAACTTTGTATGTCAAAACAATTTTAGATCATGTTTTCAATTTTAGGTCACTAAGTATACATGTTTCATTTTTGGGTCACTATGTTTACAAAGTTAGTTACCAAATGAGTGACCCGAAATTGAAAAATGTATATACTTAGTGATCCAAAATCGAAAAATATAAACATAGTGACTTAAAATTGAAAATATGACCCAAAATTATTTTGACATTAGTGACCTACTTTTGCAATTATCAAACATAGTGACCCAAATTTGGATACTCAGTGACCTAATTTTACAATTTTCCCTTAATTTATAGCTATTTTATCATGTAGTTTTATTACCATGGCACGTTAATACTCTACTACACATAGGATCAAAAAACGAATATAAACAATTAAATAAAAAAATAAATAAATTAGGAGTGGACGACGTGGAGATAGACATGGGCTTGCAGAAGGTGACGATCACTGGGTGGGCAGAAGAGAAGAAGCTCCTGAAGATAGTGAGGAGGAAAACTGGGAAAAGGGCCGAATTATGGAACTTTCCATTTAATCCACAGATGAGAAATAACAATTTCGTGGGAAACCATATTATAAATAATAATAATAATAATAATGTTAATAATAGTAGTAATTACATGAACTACTCTTATGGCTCCAATAATTACTACGCGACTCAACAGCCGTCTTCGTACTATAATTACAACAAGCATGGATATAATTATAACAGCAGTCACTATAATCATGCAAGCTACGCAAATCGGACCTGCGATGCTTTTAGTGATGAAAACCCTCATGGTTGTTATGTTATGTGATCGGTGTATTAACGAGGTTTTAACATGGAGAGTACAATAGTTGTTTCAAGTGTATCATTGTAATGTCCTTTTCAATTATATTGTCATAATTATGGTGAATGTTGTATTTTGTGAGACTATTTGTCTATGTGATTATTGAAGTACCCTTATTGTTCGGACATGTAGGTGTATAAATGGTATGTGGTGTGGTATTAATCATATATGAAATATCATAATTACATAGAAGGGCTCCTTCTATGATCAATTATATTTAGATGGTCGCAATTAATAAATAAGACATTCATGACGCATTAATAATTGTGTAGAATTTGAGGGGCTAATATCTGCAAGGCTAATTTGCAAACAAGTCCACATAAATCCTATATATGGATGCGGTCCCTAAGTGCAGTACACGGAACTCTACAATTACTTGGAAGATTCGGGAACAGATATTTGGAAGATCCGCAACCCGGTCCTCGTATTCAATTCGTTCGAACGCCATTGAACTTTGGTATGATTTTCTTTCGCAAAAGTATTTTGTTGGTATAAACTTTTTTTTTTTAAATATCATCAATGTTAAGGGATACGAATCCATCTCGTTCTGAATTATATTCTTGGTATTAATTACGATATAATTGTTTGAATAATCGGTCATCTAGATCAAAGATCTTATCACCTCTTGACCTCGGCGCCGTTTTCAAACAGCCCCTTCGAATCTCAAGTTAGTCAGAATTTTTTTTTTCAGTTGAGGAATTAATTTAGAAACTCGTAAAGGAGGAAATTGTAAATAAATTGACTTGAAAAGAACGATTTACATCACCAAATCCATGACCCACTTAACATATACTCTAACAAAGTCAATTTTTTTTTTTTTGTCGACAATCCCCACAAAGATTCCCATTATAGTCCCCGACTGCCCATAAAAATCGAAACTTTATATATGTAAAAAAAAAAACTAAATTCTAAGTTCTCCTTTTCTTTCCCAAAAACTAAAATTTTCTAAGCTCTCGTTTTGCATGAGAAGTACAAAAGAATCACATACCCAAGAACCCTATACCCCAAGAAAAACCCTAACATCACAATCACATTGCTCCACATCAGCGACTCACTCAACCGTTGCTGCACCAAAAACTGATCTCCGTACATCAAACACTCACCGCCACCGCCACCGACACTCTCCAAGCACCTCAGCTTCCCCCCTTCACCGCCGTATTGATTTATCATGAAGCACTCAAACGGATACTTGAACAAACTCAGCCACTGCATGAAAGCCCAAAACCTAGGAACCGTCTCCTTCGACATAAAATACCCCGAGAAGAGAAAAAACGAGCCCATGAATCCCGCGATCAATGACATGCCCGTAATAAAATCCGGCACGAACGTGCTAAGGAACGCCACGAAAGAATTGGACATCAAGACCACCATGTAGACCACGAGAGAGAAGTATACGAACCCGTACATGTCATCATGTCTCAAGCCAACGAGCCAGTAAACCGGTGTGCTGTAAAGCAGTGCCACCGTTAAGAGAAACGGTAAGAACACCACCGTGTTCGATATGACGTAGGATGAGACCCTATAAGCTCCTCTCGAGGTCTCCCGTGTCATAACTTTCTTCTCTTGTAAGAAAATCGGCAGTGCTTCGGTGGTGGAGGACATCAAGAAGGTTAGGGTAAACGCGAAAAACCCTAATTGGTTCTGCAGCTTCGTTTCTTTTGAGTTTGAGAATGAGCCCACGAATATGGTCCCGAAGATAATGCCCGCCAGCAAGGCTTGCATTGTTCTTGCGGCCAAGAGCTGCTTTGTCCTAAAAATGTTCCTCGAAAGTCTCTGGCTTAGGATTATCACCTCTTCGAACCGAGAACTACAGTACAAAACGTGCTTTCGATCTTCTTTCTCCGTATAGTTAAATGTTCCAATTTCAAGCTCATCTTCTTCTTCATGCTGTATTTCTAGGGTTTCCATCACATCGATCGCAAACTCTAGGGCATTGACATGCCTTGGAATGCAATGACCCGCGGACTTTATAGCCTCTTCTAACATTTCCAAGGAACCCTTGTGAACTACCGCACCGTGCGATAAGAGCACAACTCGGTCGAATAGATCGAGGATCCTAAACCCCGGTTGGTGTATGGTTAACAACACCGTCTTGACCCGGTTCTTGGCCATGGATTTCAGCAGAAGCATCACGTGAAGGGCCGAGCCCGAGTCGAGCCCGGAAGTTGGCTCGTCGAGGAAAAGAACCCTCGGTTCGTGGGCTAGCTCCACACCGATAGAAAGCCTCCTCTTTTCACCACCGGAGATTCCTCTGACCGAGTCATCACCCACCCTCGAACGTGCAATGTGGTCCAATCCGAGCTCCTTCAGCAGCTTCGTGGCTCGGAGTTTGGCTTCTTCATGGGAAACTTTGAGCCTCAAACGGGTGCTGTAGATTAGGGTTTCTTCAACCGTGAGCAACGGGAAAAGGGTATCGTTTTGGGTGACGTAACCCGAGATGGTTCGAAAATGGGCTACGTTCATCGGGGAATTATTGACAAGGACATCACCGGAAGATGGTAAGATCGTGCCCGAAAGGGTTTCGAGCAACGTTGTTTTGCCTGAACCGCTGGGGCCCGCGATGGCCGTTAGTTCTCCGGGCTTGGCTTCGATGTTCACGTTCTTTAAGATGCATATCGTTTTTTCGGTGCTGTGGCTGGTGAAGTTAGGCCAACTAAAGTAGCCATATCTTGGGGAGATTTTGTAGCATAGGTTATCGGATTTTATTTCGTAGGTGGTGATTTGGGGTTTATTATTCGGGCAGGGTTTTTTCACAGGTAATAAATCCATGTGTAGGCTATGAGATGGAGAGTTTTAAGTGAAGGTAGAAGGGGATGATGAGCTAACATTTTTTTTATATATAGTGCGTTGGTCGATTTAGGTGAGCACTTACATGCGTGTACATCGTGATTATGAGGATTTCCACCAGAAAAAAGAAATTAAAAGTGCTGTGGTGCTTTAGGTAATGATTTAGTATTATTCGAATTTAAAATTTCAAGTTGCATGTAAATCTTGTGTGGGCTCAACTTGTAAGCATCGTTTTTTTTTTTTTTTTTTTGGTGAAGAGTCACATGGTTTTGTCGTAGTAATACTGGGGTATGGGATGGAATCGTGACCGTGTAAACAAGTTAAATGTTTTTTTGTTAATGATTAACGTTGAGAAGATACATATTTTATTTATTTATCATTATATAAAACATATTATCACATGTTAGAGCCATCTATGTATTCATGAATCTCCCGTCACCATCATGCATTTTGACATTTGATATCCCTCAAGTTGGACTTAATGGATGAGTTGCAAGAACAAATATTTAAATTAATTACATAAGTTGTAGTCACCGATTTAAATATTTTGTGTTGGTTCTCCCATGTTGCTTGCATGCTTGCTTCCACTCTCCTAATAATTTACAATTAACAATTCATACATGCGATGTATCTCCAATTTTTATTTGCGATGCTATTAATCACGCAGTACTACCAAGTTGATCTTCCCTAGTCCTATCTATTAGCAAGTAGCATAGCAACTATACTCGAATTCATATATAAACAAATATATAAATGCGGCTGTTGACAATTTCATACCTTATCAAGTGGGGAGATATTTTTACGAGTGCTCATGTAATTACTTATAAGACGATTGAAATAAAGAAGCTTTATTATTCATTCACTTTAAGGCCAATTTGGTATAGCTGCACCGCTTTTGTTTATGGTTAATTAGTTTATCTTAGACAAATGCTCTTCATCACTTATGCTGTTTTAAATTTCCCAAAAAAAAACCTTATCAAAGTTAGAAAAAATATATTTTATTATATTTGAAGTACTTTTATTATATATTTTTTGTCCAATTGCATTTTTTTTACCAACGCACCATATGTTGGCCACAACCTAAAAAGACAAACCCATCATACGCCACCCTTCTTGCAACATGACTAAGTTGTAATGAAAATCCATTATGCCATTTGATCAAATGATTACAACAATAATATCAATATATGAAAAGAAAAAAAAAACAATTTCACTTACGCATCTACTTAAAACCCCTTATTCCTCCAAAATTAATTCCTTATAATATGTCGCCTCACATCACAGTTAATTAATTACAAAATCGTTCCTCAAAAGAATGGAGAACAAAGCGTTAAATGAAACCTTCCTTGCGACACTAAAATGAAATAATTGTTCCGGGGCTCCGACCCGTGCAATAACTTCTTCCGGCTCAACCGTAAATAAAACGGCATCCATCATAACCTTATAATAGCAAAAGTGACATTATTGTAATTTTGTAAGAATTAAAGGAGTAAAAAATAAATTACGACCCACGTGGGACTTACTGGGGTCCACTGTGACGAGCAACGCCGTTCCACCGAAGTCGCAAGTCCCTCCGGCCACCTTAGTCCTCTGCCAGTAGCTATTAAACGCATACGAAGCATGAGAAATCAAAGTTTCGGGCTCAAAGCAAGGCCCGCTGGGCTGAATCTGGGAGCAATCGGCTCCCGACGCGCATGCATAGTTCATCGCCTCCTGGATGATCGGACCGGGCACGGAGGCCTTGGCCACGCACCACATCGCGGTGGCCGGGGCCCGGTAAGGAGGCGGCGGCACGGTGGGAGGAGGGTAGACGACCGGAGGCAGGAACCTCGGGCTCGGTGTGCTGTAGGACGGGCTCGGGATGTAGGCCGGCGGGCTCGGGATGGTGGACCCCGGAGGGCTCGGTTCGAAGTAAGGCGGCGGGCCGAAGACGGGCTCGGTGGGCGATGGAATGATTATTGATGGTGGGCCCGTGATGGGCTCGGTAGGGGTTGGAATTGTGGACGGTGGAGGGCCCGTGACTGGCTCGGTTGGGGTTGGAACCGTGGACGGCGGCGGGCTCGTGACGGGCTCGGTGGGTGCCGGGATTATTGCTGCCGGCGGGCTTAAGAAGGGCTCGGTGGGTGTAGGAACGGCGGCTTCGGGTGGGCTCGGGGGGTTTAAAGGAGGTATATCCGGGCTCGGACCGGGGAATGCGGGCGGGCCCACGATCGGGCTTGGAGTGAAAGGTGGGTATATGCAGTAAGGAGGGTTCGGTTCGGTGGAGGGATACGGCGGAAGAGAATCGTACGGTGGTAAAGAGATCGGAGAACTTAAGTAAGGATCGGAGTTTGATGACGTCATGCCTACGTCATCGTCCACATCGGTTAGGGCTGCTTCGATTTTTGTATTAAAAGCATTTTTATCGGAGACGTATCGATCATCGTAATAAATTGGTCTTGCTTCTGTCAAACGAATAAAGAAGAGAGTATTTCGTTAGTTTGCATATGTTTGTGTTTGTATGTGTGTAATAATAAGGGATATTAACATTTTTGGTCCCTAATGTTTGGCCTATGGGCGTTTTTGGTCCTCCATTTTTCCGAGCTACTGTTTCAGTCCCCAATGTTGTCGATTTTGAGCGTTTTTTGTCCCACATTTAACTTAACCGTTAAGTCGGACGGAAATACGGGCTGGCCAGCCCGAATTTACGCTCGGACCAGATTTCCCTTTCTTTGGCCCTCAAAATTCGAGTTGGCCCGGCCCGTAAATTCGGGCTGCCCCGGCGATTAAGTTAACTGGGGACCAAAAACGCTCAAAATCGACAACATTGAGAACTGGAAATGTAACTCGGAAAAATGGGGAACCAAAAACGCCCATAGGCCAAAAACAATGAGGACAAAAAATCTAAAAATCCATAATAATAACTTACCACAAGCCACGAGACATAAAATGGCGGTTAAACAAAAATAAAGGCTTAAGAAACATAGGCTCCGTCGAAATACTTCAATTTTCTCCATTGTCAAATGCTGAAGAAATTGTTATGTGCTCCACAGTCTTCTACCACATATTCATATATCTATATATTTAGCTATGAGAGAGACACAGAGAGAGAGAGAGATTATCAAAGGAATAAGCATACATATATGATTGTGTATATATAGAATGGAGGAAGAAAAGGGAACAAACACAAAGGGGAACTTAAGTGTAATTCTTTAGTAGCGTTAGTACAATTTGAACTGCCGCAGCAATATTGTAGAAAATGTGAGTCGGAAGAAACGTAAAAGAGTGCCACATATATATAGATATAAATTGATGGTGTACGAAGAAGCATATATACTTGCCTTAACATATGTGTACTTGCAATTTAGACAAAAGCTTGAGTTTTTGCTTGCTTTTTACTCAAAGGGCTTTGGACATGTCTCCTTCAACTTTAGGCACTATACGTGTGTTAATTTAAATTAGAATTATTGCACTGTCACAAGTATGTGCCATAATATAAATAATTTCTTATTTACTAAATTTAAATTCGAATTTGGTAATTTTCATTAGCTAGAAACGTGGTTTTAAGTTTATTTTATGAGTCTAGAAAATGGGTATTCATTTTATAACAATTATTAATCAAAGATAAATTATGATTGGCTAATAATGATACACCAAATGACACTTTAAAATTAGCATTAAACTTAATAAAAGATTATAGATGTTGACAAATATCCTAATCTTCTACTAAACAAAAGGTACGATAATTTTTTCCAAACATTCTAAATAAATAATGTCAATTTAACAATTTTTTTTTTGTAATTACAAAGTTTTTCAAAGAGATTCGATTAATCGACTACCTAGCCAATTAATTAGAATAATCGCCGCTACCCGATTCTGCCATGGGCGCGTAGGCCAATTTTTAGAGATGTTAGTTGGGCTCGGCCCGTTTTGAAATCCTCGGCCCGAGAAGTAACACGATGCGTGAGAAAAAAGCCTACATATTCTAACGTGTCAAAGGGCTACGGGCACAGGGGTATATCTGTCAAATCACCGTACGTTTCAAACGTAGCGGTAGACGACCACACACAACGGTCTAATAATTTATTTAAACACATACTCTTTTCACTCTTTTCTTCGAATCGCACTATCGAGGAATTTACTTCGCTATGGTAAACCTTTTCGATTTTTGATTACAACTACGTAATTCGTCTCGTCCGAGTAAATCAATCTGCTCAGCTTCTTGTGATATTGATTTGATCAATTATGATGATTCTTGTCGCTGACATTTGAAGGATGTTTTCAAGAGGTGAAGAATCTTGAAGGATCAATAACAGCCTGACAACAACCCTAATCACTTTCCAGACACCCATTGTTGTTGATACGAAGATATGGTGGCCGTTAAGGTATGATTTTCTAAAACCCCAATTTAATGTCGTTGGTTGGCATTTTTGTTAATCGATTTAGTAGTGTCAGTGGTTCTGGAAATTTTGTTGGCTTGGAGAGAATCATGATTTCGTTCTATGCATTTTAGACGAGGTCCTGAATGTTGATTTGGCAATTTCTTGGTATATTTCTGTGGATTTGGGGTTCGGTTCTTAGATAACGCTGCAAAAACCTAATCCTTTCATTCTTTTTAAAAACAAGCAGAAATTGAATCTTGTGGCAACTCGCGCGAAACAAGACCAGAAAATGACTAGAAGCGGTGATATATCTTGTTACTGTTGAAGTTCTCGCTCATTCCTCTGGATTTTTATTTCTTGATGTCATATATGTAATATATATATATATATATATATATATACATATAATTTCATTTCGGTTAGGTCGTGTAACAAGTTTCAAGATTTATGCGGAAGTTGACAAAGTTAAAAGGTGTGAAAGCCTTCAAGACAGCAGTACAAGGTTTGTATTCTCTCTGGTAGAATTCTAACTCAAGTATGAAGACAAATATAACGAGAAAAAATGATTCGTTCTGGTTTGTTTCATGTTGGGTCCTATATTTGACATAGAAAAAACGCTTTGTGTAACAGTGCTGGTCTGCTTAAAGCAAATGATGTTGAGGTTAGCATACTCGTAATCAGCTGGGGATGGTGCAGCCAAGCATCATTTGGCAATTTCTGTTTTCATATTTGGTACTAATTTGATCTAAAATTTTCATGTTTCCATGAATAGACTAATGCCAACGATTTGGAGAAAAGCAAAGGCAAGGCAGATAAATCTGGTAACTTCCAGATAATTTTCCGAAAAGGCCTTAAATGAGTTGATTTTAATATAAAGATAATATTGCAGCAAAGCTAAATGTTGGAAGAAAAGTTCTGGCTGATATAAGTAATGTGAAGGGGACCACCTTCGATAAAACTGATTCCAGAAAAATTTCCTTAGCTCGGTAAGTGATCGTGAAATTCAAACATTTCAGAATATGTCCATATGAGCAACACATCTCTCTCTTTTGAGGAAAGAGGCGTACCTTGCCACTAGCTTTTATTTTATTTTTTATGCATTCAATATCTTCAGGAAGGGGAAGGGTTTGCAGATACAGAAGTATGTTTTATTTACAAACTTTGTTATGATTTTTTTATCACTCGAGTTTTGAAGTTTTGTTTGAGTGAATATCTTCGATTTCTTCTTAATGAAAGATATGCAAAGGATTTAGGCAAGGCTGGAGCAAGTTCGTCAGACAAACGTGAAGGGGTAACTACTAATTATAATATTTGTCCTGTTAACAAATAATACTTTCAATCCACTTGGAAGATAGAATAACACACTCTGTTGCCATATGAGCTCTTTCAGTATGCAATAGATGCAGAAGATTTTTCTTCGTGATGTTCACCTGCAGCAACAATATATGCTAAGCAATCTAGAAATCAGTTTTGCAATGCCTCTAGAAATAACATTTCTCAACTCTTCTCCAAATCAGAATATTTTGCCTTTGAAAAAATTGTTGATACAATTAAATAAGCTGACGAGCTGTTATGATCTTTTTGCGCTATAGAACTTTAGAAATAACCATTCTCCAGCTCCGTTATGCTATAATTACCTGTTTTTCTTCTTGCTAAGTAAATAGTGGAAAGGTGATTAATTAAATCACACCTTACTCTTGTATAGGAAGAAGATAAAGAAATACTGAAATCCGTTGATACGAATTAGTTTTATTAAGTCAATGATACTTAACATTTGTCTCTCGCAAATTGTACAATACAGAAGCTACAAATGCCATTCTAACTCTGCCAATCTTATATAAACCCTCCATTCTGTATTTTCCAGGGCAACAAAAGCATCAAACAGCTAATAAATCAGGAAAGAGCAAGAGTGGCCAGAGCTCAACCTATTGATGCAAATAAAAATATGCAGAAGAGTAAGTATATCCCTTCGTCGTGATTAATAAACGGTAACTTCTGCTGTCTTACACAAACTCTCTTTGCTAAATGATAGCTGCAAATTCTGAGAAGCCGAAGACCAAATTTCAGGGGCGTCAATCAACAAATGGAACTGCATTTGGCATGTAAGTTATGCATTCTAAATATCATAACGAGAGATCCATTTTATATCTGAACTGAATTGCTCCGTAGTACATCTTATCTGAGGAGAGCGTCTTCACACTTTCTTTTTGGTTTCAGGAAATCCGTCATAAAGCCACCTTTGACGAGGTTTGAGAATTTTCTACCTTAATGTTCATTTCTCAACATGCGAATAAATTCAAATGACATATTGATTTTGTTGCCCAAAAGGAAATCTATGCCAGTACTAAAGCAAGTCAACAGGACTAGCAGGTGTGAGAAGGTATAATGGTAGTCATGGTTTATCTGATAATCTTTATGATATAACTCAATGGATGTATTATTAATATTGATATGCTCACGCCATTAGACGGGAAGTCTGGAGAAGTCAGAAAGGACCTCGGGAAAACATGGTCTACCTGGTGAGCTCTGCGATGATTACACAAGTCAAAAAAATTGCTAAATGGTGATAATCATTCAAAAACTAAGATGCTAATGTTATTTTTCCCTCTATCAGTTAAACCAACTCTTAGGACAAGTATTGTGCCAAAGTCAAGTAAGTTGAACAGCCGTCCTTTGGTGAACAGAGTCAGTGATGGATTTATATTGAGGTAATTAGAACTAAAGTGATATGCCAAATTTTAATTATACATTCCAAATTTGTTCAGAGCACTGGCACTGTTAGTTGCATAACTAGAGTTTCTTTGCATAGAGCAACTTCCTTCTCATCTTGCATTAACCGTCTCTAGACTAATACTCAGGAATCGATGATGTGATATAAGAATGGAGAGCAGGTTGATATTTTGTATACGGAGAATATAACTCTTCAATGTTTGCTGCTGTTAGGGCTTCAAGATCTCAAGCTAAACCCGATACCAAAGTTTTACAAAGAAAATCTCTCAATGTGAGTGAAGGACTCCTATTTATTTTGTAACTGTACATGGATTGTTGCCTTGGTTATGCAGATTATATGTTCTATTCAGTAACTAACACATTCTCCTTTTTTTCTTCAAGGTTCCTCAGCACACTGTGAGAGATGGAACTGCAGTGTCTAACACTCGGACAAAATCAAAGCAGAGTTTAGCTACGAAAAAGTTAAGGCCTTTTGGATGTGCTGATTTGTCCAAGAAAAAACAGAATAAGAGTTCTTTATGCCAAGAGGTTTCTACTGATACGTCTCAGAAGAATTCAGAAGAGACCAATTCGAACGTTGCTAGTGACGCTGCTACTGAAACCCAAACCAAAATCCTTTCGCGGAGAAAATCTGATCGCCGGAGCTCTTTTACTTCTGCACTAATATCTCGATCGAAGGTAGTAAATATCTTATTCCCTCACCTCGAATATGCTTTTAACCCATTTGTTGCTAAAGAAGCAATGTCTGTTTGCAGTTTCCAAGGGAATGTGCCAAAGTTGCCTTGCCTGATATATATGATAGTCACAACCATCTCGAAGTCAGCGATTATGTCGACGATATATATCAGTACTACTGGGTTATGGAGGTCTGTTTACAATAATCGAAACGCATAGACTTAGTTCTACACATTTCATACTCACCTGTTTTAATATTGTCAATGAAGGCACAAAATCCTCTACTGGAGAACTACTTGGAAATTCAGAGAGATATTACACCACAAATGCGTGGTATATTGATCAACTGGCTTATTGAGGTTCATTGTCTCTTTTCACATCTAAACGTTTTTTCCTTCCTTACGTAGTGAGCAGCCTCTATTTCCACTCTTTCTTACCATATTATATGGGTCTTGCAGGTCCATATGAAATTCGAGTTGATGGAAGAGACACTTTTCCTCGCTATCACACTCTTAGATCGATACCTGTCCCTCGTAAACATAAAAAAGAATGAGATGCAATTAGTTGGCATCACCGCTCTCATGCTGGCATCAAAATACGAGGACTTTTGGCATCCACGGGTTGCTGACTTAATCGGGATCTCAGCAGAGTCTTACAGCAGAGACCAAGTGCTTAATATGGTAGGTTCATAGTTCCCAGAGAATCTCTCTCTCATCCACCGCGATTGAACTGTACCCTTTTTATAACTACGTAGAAAAATGTGGTTTTTATTTCTCGCTGTAAAATTCATTTCAGGAGAAGACGATGTTAAAGAAGCTGAAGTTTCGTCTCAATCAGCCAACTCTATACGTCTTCATGCTCAGGTTCATCAGGGCTGCTCAAGCAGACACGAAGGTAGCTTGAAGAAATTTACCAGGCCAATTTACTCATTTATTGATGCCTTTAATTTGACATTAATATGAGCACCATCAACTTATTTCACAGTTCGAGCACCTCGCGTTTTACCTCATCGAGCTCTCCCTAGTACAATACGAAGCCTTGAAGTACAACCCCTCGATGCTGTGTGCATCGGCTATCTACGTTGCACGACGTACTATGAACGTGTCTCCCACGTGGACCCCGCTGCTAGCGAAGCATACGCGTTACGAAGAATCCCACATAAGGTCTTCTTTTATTATTCCTTTTATTTCTTTATTATTGCGTATGCTTTTTCACTTGACAGTTAACATTATTACAACATGTTTTTGTTTTTACAGGGATTGTGCTGAGATGATCTTGAAATTTCACAAAGCAGCAAAGACAGCACTACTAAGAGTGACTCATGAGAAGTACACGAAAACCCGATACTCGAAGGTTGCAACTCTAAAGCCCTTATCCTCCCTCGAAAAGTCAAGGATCTAATTGACTAAAAAACCGACGATGTGAGTCGTTTTTTTCTTCTCCGATTCGTGTTTTCGGTTAATGTTTTCCATCTTTATCAAACTCGCGAGGGATCGTAAACTATGCGTGTTTTTTGTTGTTGCAGGTAAGAGAGCACTGTGTCGTCGTGTATTGTCCGTGTTATTACCAGTTATGTTGTGTGTGTGTGTACTCTCCTCCTTATCTTACGCTCGCAGAAGAATACGTTTTCATTTTCTTCTTGATGTGAGGATTTGTAGCAGGAAAATGTGGCTTTTGAAATCAAACTCACTCTCGATATGTATATAGATTTTCTGCAATATTATCTTGAAATTGCGACTACATACGATTACAGCTTTTCCTTTCCTAACTATAAAGCTCCGACAACCAGTGGTAAGAAAGTTCTAACTTCCGTCCGTGACATTCAATCGACAAACAAATTTAATCATGGAAGAAAAATTCCATGTCGTTACATAAAGCGCGAGGAGACGAGAGACAGCTAAATATACTTGTTAATTAGACTTAAATATTTTTAGTCAACTATATTTTCGGATAACAGGGAATTTAAGGTGATAATTTTAGGTGTTCTGAGTTCCAAGCCTTTCACACGTGACAATTAATTTGTAAAAACAAATTTCAGAAGAGTTTGAAAAATTCAGTATAAATCACTATCCCGTTGGATTAATTTTGGGGATATTTAAAGCTTAGAAACCTAATTTAGTCCGGAATTAATAATCATGAGATGTACGAAACAATTAATTAATATAGAGGAAAATCATAAGTAACATAAAAAAAATCCTTCAGCATGCCTGATGCCATGTAAGATTTTTTCCGCAATTTAATTGTTAAGTAATGAAATCAGATTTTCTGCAATAGGTATTCTCAAATTGCTTCAATTTGAAAACCTGTTATCATCAATTGTCACACCCTAATTAGGTGTCATTACCCCCAAGGGCTTGATCAAGTGATTCAGTTCCTGACATTACAAGCGAGAGGTATAGGGTTCAAATACTCTAGGGACCTTGACTGCCGTAGTTTATGAGATCGGGGTGGGTCACATAGAACATGGAGGATTAGCCCCCGCTGAAAGTCGACGATGATGTTCGGATTCGATTCAGATAATATGAGTGTGGGAACTGCGGTGACAATGTGTGGGGATATACCTACTTGACCGGAAAAAAAAATGAAATGAGACTCAATTTAAAAAAGGACATTTAACTATGAAGGGAACTGGTGCAGTGGTAGTGGTACTAAGCGTTTTCATATTTACATTTTGCCCCAAACTAATATGTACATTTACGTCTAAAACCCGGTGGTATTTATTTTGCTACCCCAAACAAATAATCATTTGTTTTTTCGGTTGTGACGCGAAAAAAATTATATCAAACTCCCATCTCATTTGCCACCAAATGTCGTGTAAGAGAATTTCATTTCACAACATGAAATCGAGTTTGCAAAGGCTATATCAATTCCACGGCCAAGAATTTCTCGAATTTCATCGGTTGAGATTTCTCGGTCAGAGGAGAAATTGAAGGGTTGAGGGTCTTCTAACATTTTCGTAGTTCCCTTTCATGTTTTCAGCTTTCAAAAACCACCTTCGCGCACCTGGTAATTTTTCTATCATGATCACGCATGTATAGGCTTTAAGGTATTTAGGTTTTATGATTCCCCAATGTGCATCGTTCAATGTATGTGAGCTGGAAACCTAACGTGTTCTTTTTATTTGACGTTTTCCTGAATCTTGGCTACCGGAGATTTAGTATGTGAATCGTTTCTGTGTGTAATTTTTCTATTGCATTGAAATTTTGTGTCTGTTTCCATTCCTCTTCCGATCGAATTGCTTTTGATAATTGTAAATTTACGTCTTTTACTCGTTTGAATCATATTTGCATTCTTCTATTTCCTAGAAGTTAAAGTTGCTCGTCTTTGTCCTTGGTAAGAGATCATTAGAGCGGACCCTTTTAACTGTTCGATGAAATGTCTTAAAAAAAAAATCAAATCAGGTACCACGCAATACAAAGTGTCTCCTCTAGAGAATGGCAGCTGTGAGTTTCAGATACTGGAACGAATGTGTTGATCCACAAGACTTGGAGGCAATGTGGATGGAACCGAATGTAAGAAAGGAATGGACTGATGTTGGAGAAACTATGGGATCCAAAGTCCACCTATCGCGTGACGCAGATGGTGAACCTTATTTAACTCAAACAGAGATGAAGGTGCCAAAGGATCATAGTAGCTGTAGAAGAAACCCATCACTTTAATCATTTTATTCTTCTAATTCGAAATTTTAATTTATTTATTGGACAGGCTGTGGCGGGAATTACTGTCCAGAGGCATTTTGTCTCGCAGATAGATTCGGTACGATAATCATACTTGAGCCTTTTATTGGGTTTGTTGTCTCTGTTGTTATGCTACTTTATTGAGTGAAGGAACACAATCGTCGTGTTAGGTACTGAAGTGGTTTGTGTCCACATGTTTTTCTCTGTTATTTTTCTTACACAACAATCCTCCAAAGACCAAACAGAGCAGCTGAGGGGTTGTGTGATACGTCATTTTCCTCTAGCGTGGTTAATTGCTAAGCCCTCGTCAACTTTTTCTGAAACTATACTATCATTGGTGTGAATCATTCGTGTAATGTTATGGAAGAATAATCAGGCAATGATTTTCTGATCCATAATGTATTATTTCAGAGCAACAAATTAGGTACATCTTGCACTAATGTTGTAACTAGTACATCTTGTTGAACTCAACAGGATATGCTTTGTGCAATAGCCCAGCTTGAAAGTGATAGAAGGCCTCTTGTGACGAAACACGTTAAAAAAGCTGTTGATGAGACGATAGGGATCATGCAAATTTCACCCAAAACTGTTGAATGGCTCATCAGGTTAAAATCCTAATCAAACTTATCTTTCCTCCTTAGTAGGGGATAACGCCACTTTTGGTCCCCGATGTTTATCACTGGTGTAATTTTGGTCTCCGATGTTGTCTGATTTGGGACAATTTTGGACCATCGATCAATTTTCCGTTAATTTGGATGTGAATTGATCTGAAAGTGTCACGTGTCGCCAAGTGAGTGTGCTTCTTAATTAATTTATTTTGGTATACACCCACTTTTGGTCCCTGATGTTTGCCCGTCGGACAATTTTGGTCCCCAAAATTGGTATATTCCGGGAGTATTACGTCTAAATTGACGGAAATCTAGCTGAGGGACCAAAACTGCCCCAAATCAGACAACATTGGGGACTGAATGTGGCAAGCGGGAACTTTGAAGACCAAAATTGTCCAACGAGCAAACATCCGGGGACCAAAAGTGGCTTTATCCCCCTTAGTAGCATCAAGGTTCTCTCTTTTTTTTTCTTTTATTTGCTAATTTATTCATGTTTTTTGTGTAGAGACTTTGGTTACACTGCCTATGAAGTGCCTGCTGATGGGAAGCTTCTATATAAGCCCTTTGTCAACATCTATCTTGCAGCTGCTTATCTCAAATGGCTATCAAATTTCGACCAGCAGTGAGTTATTACGAGAAATTTTACTCATTCCAACTCACATTTTTCATGGTATCTGAAACAAAGATGCCATAATTTGCAGAGAAAGGAGTGAAGAGTTCATGGTTCGTGCTTACAAAGGCGGTACAAAGAAAGCTACTCATAAATCAACGCTGCCCTATTGGAAAAAATATCTAGCTGTCAAGGAAAGTCTTCCCTCTAGGTATAGATATATTGTGGATGTACGAAATTTCAAAGTCCTGGGAATTTGTTCACAAGGTTTTATAAATGTTTCTGAAATGTAGAAAAGTTTTCGGGGTTCGTCCTCCTTCACAGTACGTAGCCCCACCACCGGTTAAGGAAGTTCCGACAGTAAAACGTAAGCTGCTCCTTATCATCATCATCAATTTGTTGGATTACTCTGCAAAATGGTGCGACCCTTCAAAATCCATCGTAATATTATTTCTATTGTTTGTGCCTGCAAAGCATCGGTTCCCGTTAAGACAACATGGGACTCAAGGACCTCAAACGAAGACATGGAGCAGATGTGGAACATTGCAGAGGTAAACAAGGAATGGACCAAATCTGGAGAGAAAAAGGGAAATGTGCGGTTTTCTCACGATGCAGAAAAGCGTCCGTATCTTTCCCGCGTGGAACTAAGGGTATGATTGGTACATGCTAATCCCAAGCAGAAAAAAAAAAATGAAAATTGAAAAAATTTAGTTTTTCTTTCTTGTTGTAGAGTTCCATCATCTCAAAATCTATGCTTTTCTTACCATTTGTAACACACCAACTGATGAGCTTCTGCTGTGCCATTTCATCTTAAACTACCCATTTATGTCATAAACAGCTTCTTTACTCTGTGCAGGCTGTTTCAGAAATCATCTTGAGAAAGCACTTCAGCAACAGAGGAGTGAAACCGGTGACTACGATATTTTTTACAACGTTAAATTTATGACTAATCGCGATGAATGTTGGGATAACATAACACTGTCGTTGCAGACCGTTTTATGTGCCATCGCGGAGATGGTGAGCATGCGTTTCGTGAACGGAGTGGGGCAACGAACGGGGCTAATGGGAATCGACTATCCTACTATGCTCTGGCTTTACAAGTAAGGAACTTGTATATTGCTAAATGACCACTTCGCCTTAAAACTTAAGGTTGAAAGGAGTATATTATATTTTAATTTCATATATTTTATTTCGATAAGTTCCTTCAATGTCTAGGCTGATTTATTTCCTAACTAGTCTTGAGGATTATGGGCTCTGATACCATGTTAAAATTGAGTGTTCTTTCTAAATCATTTGGTATTGGGAGGAGATGTCTCTTTAGTTTATATATTGAGTCAGGAGAAGTTGGTTTACCAATGTGGGACAAATAATCACAATAAACATGATATATATAATTAACCAATGTGAGACATTTTTCGTTGGCTCCTTGACAGGAATCTGGGTTACAAAGGTTATGAGGTTGAATCAGTTGATGATCTAACGAAGCCTTTTGTCTCCATGTACTTTGGTGCGGCGTACATGGCGTGGCTATCAGAATATGAAGGGAGGTGGTTAACAGCTTACTGATCATGAAACCTTTTTTTTTTTCTTGAAATAGTAATATTTTTCCACCATTTTTAATATAATTTATTATTTTATTGTTTATATTTTTGTTCTGTGGCAGGGCAAGGACACCGGAATTTGTGGTTCAGGCGTATCTCTGCGGGCCGCAGAATGTGAACCTTCAGGAGACGGGTCCTCTCTGGAGCAAGTTTCAGGATGCACTGAGCCGCTACGAAGATAATAAAAAGTTGGTTAATTTATATTTGTTCGATTATTTTTACTGTATTTATACATCTTTATTTGATGAGAATTGGATGAATTATTATTGCAGGGAGCAGGGCAACTGCGTCATTTTGTAAGCTCTGGATCGACGGAATATTACAAGATTCTCCTAAATTATATTATGGGGTCATAGATGTATTCTGATTATATATATTTAAGCATGTTGTATGTTGAACTCTTATCAAATATAATAATTATATAGTTCTATGACATCCATTAGTCACGGTCCAAACTGATCAAGTGTTTTAGTATTTTAAGCATAGATAAGTTTCAAAATTAAATGTATACAAAAATAAATAAAATTTCATAGGTATTTGTTTTTTCCAAATAAAATTTCAAAGGAATCAACGAGCCCATGGTTCCCATCAAGCCCCCAACGCAGTAAACACTAGGAAGTGCGCGGCTTACGTTAGCCAAGGCTACGCGTTATTTTTTAACGTGCGCCCGACACGTCAGCTCGATTCCCCTTCTTACGTTACAATCTATAAAAGCAGCCTTCTCGATGCTTCTTCTCTAACATTGGTTCCAGAAAAATAATCACCCGACTCTCAATCCAACATTTCATCGATCTTCAATCCTCGTGCGAGACAAATGGCGTCGAAGAAGAGCGTGAGCAGTTTGAAGGAAGCCGATCTGAAGGGCAAGAGAGTGTTGGTCCGAGTGGATCTGAATGTTCCGTTGGACGACAACTCCAAGATTACCGATGATACGAGGATTAGAGCAGCTGTCCCTACCATCAAGTACTTGATTGAGCACGGCTCCAGAGTCATCCTCACTTCTCATCTCGTGAGTTTCGATTATTCGTTCGTCGCTGATCCGATCTGGTGGATCTTATTTTGGATTTATACAGTCTGTGTGATCCGTTGCTCTCATGTGTTATTAATCGATTTGATGTGCTGATTTTATTGATTTCTAGTCTCGATTTGGTGGACTTTTGCTTTGATTTACGACAGAAAAATCAATAATTGCTTTGATTTAAGATGTTTCTTTGCTCGGGAGCTTTGGATCTCGATCTTTGCTGCGCTCTTAGCTAACAATCGCTTATCGAGTCTTCGATTTGGGGGTTTCAGGGTCGTCCAAAAGGTGTGACACCAAAGTAC